>JAOXOE010000632.1:21164194-21214466 GCA_028565055.1 Phoeniculus purpureus | reverse complement strand
CATATCCTTCTTGTAATAAGGGCTCCAGAACTGGACGCAGTACTCCAGGTGGGGTCTCACCAGAGCTGAGTAGAGGGAGAGAATCACCTCCCTCGACCTGCTGGCCACACTTCTCCTGATGCAGCCCAGGATCCGCTTTGCCTTGTGGGACACAAGTGCACACTGCTGGCTCACGTCAAGCTTCTCGTCCACAAGCAACCCCAAGTCCCTCTCCTCAGGTCTACTCTCCAGCCGGTCACTGCCCAGCCTGTAGTTGTGCTCAGGATTGCTTCAACCCAGATGCAGGACCCTACACTTGGTCTTGTTGAACTCCATGAGTTTGGCTTGTGCCCACCTCTCCAGCCTGTCCAGCTCCCTCTGGATGGCATCCCTGCCCTCCAGCGTGTCTGCTGCACTATGCAGCTTGGTGTCACTAACAAACTTGTTGTCCATGTCACCAGCAAAGATGTTGAACAAGACTGGTCCCAGGACTGATCCCTGAGGGACTCTGCTTGTCACTGGCCTCCACTTGGAAATGGACCCATTGACAGCCACTCTTTGGGTATCAGAAGAAACTTCTTCATTGAAAGGGCAGTGGAACAGGCTGCCCAGATTTATTTGCCACCCCTGGACGAGTTTAAAAGTCAGGTAGATATGGTGTTTAAGATTTAACAGTGGGCTCAGTGGAGTTGGGTTAATGATTAGACTTAATGAGCTTAAAGTTTTTTTCCAACCTAAGTATCTCTATGTGCTAAGAAATGCAACAGATTCTACAGCAGCTTCATGATTTGCCTTCTGAAAATGTCATTTTGAAGCTGTGGAATCAGCTATGCGAGCTGGAAGCTAAAATTTCTTTTTTGTGGCCTGACCCCAGAAAATGCTGACCTCCTGCATCTGTCCATTTTGAGGGGCAAATCAGTGGTCAGTTTGGATAAAGCCCAAAGTTCTGAATGAATAAGTGTATTGGCAGGGACACACATGGAAACGAGTCTATTTAAGACAGTATTAAAAAAACATTTGCCAAGAGGGGATTTTAAATACTGTCCTCAAAGTCTGGATTATAATTTTGTATCCAGAAGTTGTCCTGGTTTACTGCTCTTCTCAGTGGCAACCAATGATAGGACAAGGGGCAATGGATGTAAGCTGAAACATAAGAGGTTCCACATAAATATGAGAAGGAACTTTTTCACAGTGAGGTTGACAGAGCTCTGGAAGGGGCTATCAAGGGGTGGGGGGTTGTGGAGTCTCCTCTGAAGACATTTAAAACCCGCCCGGATATGTTCCTGTGTGACTTGATCTAGGTGATCCTGCTGTGGCAGGGGGATTGGACTAGATGATCTTTCGATGTCCCTTCCAATCCCTGATGTTCTGTGATACAGTGAAATAACAAACATATACAAGCTGCATAACTTGTGATCTGTCAGAGCAGTGACATTTTATTTCTACAATACAACTGGTTATAAAGTGATTTTAAAAAGCAGAAATTATTACATGAAGAAATCTGAGAAATCAACAAACTGGTCTTAGAAAAAAATTTCAAAAAGATAGTAAAATGTAGAGATAACTTAGCTGTTACTAGAGGTTATTCAGATTTCAAAGACACTTATTCTAGATAGTAAAAATATTACTTTAGACAAATTAATTTGTTTTTTAGCCTTTTGGTGGATAGATTCTGCTGTGATGGAAGGTACCTGAGACTTTGCAGAACCACAGAGGGGTTTCCATTGTCGTGGTTATAATATCTGATCTCCTTAGGATAGCAAAATGAATTCCTGCATTAATCAACTGCACAGTGAGTGAAGGCTCAGACGTAACTACTCAATCTGTAACGTGGCCAGCCAGACTTGTTAGTGAGAGTCAACAACTCAAATATTCCATAAAAAATGCAACCTGTTTTTTGTTTAGCAAATGAATGGAGCTTGAGACATGACAAACAAGCTCCGTAAGTTACCAAGTCTGCCATCGTTTCCCATGAGTAATTCTCATGTGGATGGACAAAAGGCAGGGCAATCGGCTCAACCAGTGCAAAGACACAACAAGCCGACTTACGCATTCGATGTGAAAGGGAGATACCCATTTCACACGTACTGCTGTAGAGCTCTCCTGGCTATCACAGCAGCAAGCTGTGCAGAAGGAAGCTTCTAGCTTCAAACCCACACTCACTCTGGGTCACACGCATTTTAGGGCTCTGTCAACAGAGTCTGAGAAGGAAGAGCAGTGATTTTTTTCATCCAGATAAGGAGAGAGGGAGAAATTAGCCTGGGTATGATGCTCTCACTTTTCATAAACCCCATGTATCTCCTGGTCATGGAAGGAAGATCTGCCAAAACCTCATGGCTCCAAAATATTCACGGCAGTGATTTGTCAGAGATTAGGGCAAAACTGAGAATGGCCATCACTCAGTGTCCTGAGTCAGCAGCCAACTGCTACCTCAGCTGATTGTACTTTGATGTCTGGGCTGCTTATACTTAAAACGGTATTGTAACTCTGAGCATTGCCCCAAGCGAAAGCATGGGGGTGAGTGAACTTACACTGCAAAGTACAAAAGATGCAGAAACAGTTCTTTTTGCTTCAGAGACCTCTTGATTCTTTTTCTTCCTTTGGTCCCTGTGGCACTGACCTTCTTTTGCCTTCTTGTGATGGACAGACAGAATTTTCAGTGCTTTTCCCTGCAGCTCTGCTCTTCTGCAGAAAAGCAGTGCTGGGGCAGCCAAAAATCCATGACCTCATTTTCCTTATTTTTCCAGTGCTTTTATGCATTCTTTGTAGATTTTAGCATTCACAGGGATGTGGCATCCTCAGCAAGAGTTTCTGCAGCATTGGATTGCTCTATACCCCTCAGTTTTCTTCCAGTTTTTGGCTTCTCTTCCCACTACTTACCCAACAAATAGCTGGTGCTCACCTCACAATACCAAGTCATCATTCAAACAGTGCTTGCTGGTGGGGCACAGCAAAGTCTGCTCTAATTTGCAAGCAATATGAAGTCATGCAAGGCCAATTAGATCCAAGAAAACAACCCAACATGTTTTGGCCAAAATCCATATGCAGACTGCCAAGAACTGCGGAGCACTGAAACTTCACTGCCTCTCTCTGTGTGTGGGTAACTTTTGTTTTGACCTGCCTTTTCGGGTATAAACATCAGTCTATGTGTGTGTCATAAAATCACTCACACACAAAGAACTGCTTCACTGCCCTTTAGTCTCTTGCTGCGAAGGAACAAATTGAACAAACAAATGACATATGTTAGTCATATTGCTTCGTGCACTGCTGGAATGTTTTCAGATAGACTGGTGCCTTCACTTAGGATCTCTGCAAAATTAAATATAAATGATTTTCTTGGACAATACTGTGACAACTGAAATTAAGTATGAATTGCATGAAGTCAGGCAAATGTGACATCCGTTAGCATAAGTGTGTTCCAACCTTCATGAGATTTGTGTGTTTTGTAGAACTCTTTCAGCTGGTTAAATTGCAGATGATTGACTGAGGTCTAGTTTGGTTTTTGATCCTATTCTTACTATTCAAGTACCCATAACTGTGAAGGTACACTTTTAGAGGTAGTGTACGTTCTCCCCACCTACAAATGGTACATATAGTTCTCTCCCAGGCAGCTAGCGACAAGACGAGAGGGCAAGGCCTGAAGCTGTGCTGGGGGAGGTTTAGGTTGGATGCTAGGAAGTACTTCCTCACAGAAAGGGAGATCAGACATTGGAATGGACTGCCCAGGGAAGTGGTGGAGTCACTGGAGGCATTTAAGAAAAGATTAGATGTGGCACTAAGTGCCATGGTGTAGCTGATGTTGTGGTGTCAGGTCATAGGCTACACTTGATGATCTTAGAGGTCTTTTCCAGCCTCAGTAATTCCTGGTTCTGTGATTAAGTGGCATCTCTGAAACTGAGCAGACTTCTGGCAGCTGATGAGCTTGAATGCAAGTCTGTCAGACTGGTCAAAAGCTGCAAACACTTCTGTGAGAAGAAAGTTCCCGATTTCAACATTCTTTTCCTCTTGAAGGATTTGTACCTATTTCAATTACAAGGTTAATTTTTCATTATTCTTTCCCTCAGTATTTTTCCAGAACACTTTAGATAACATTTAAGGAGCAGTCTCCGATGCTGCCAACAGTATCAATTAAGTATTTCATTTAAAAGATCGGTTTTGTTGCTTGTCAGATGTCACTGCATCCTTCTGATTAAAAGGAAAAATCCATCCTGTCACTTCAAACCCCTCCCATTGGCATTATGACATCTTGAAAAACCTCTCATCCATTTCAGGGCGGTTGGGAGCAGCATTTTCACAGTCGATTTCCTCAACATGCCCGAGTTAAACAACTGTAATCCTTTCCCACACCAGAAGGTGGCAAGCACTCTTAAAGTATGAGCTGTGCCGAAACAAGAAAGGCTCCCTTCCGATAAAATCTCAACCAGCATTGTCCTCCGCTCAAGCACTCGGCCTTGGGTTGCCAGCCAGAGTTTGACTGTGTCCAGTAAATCACAGCAGAACAGGACTAAAAAGGGAAACATGGAAGAGGTTTAAACATATCTTCCATTGTAATTTAAGCAAAGAACTCTCTGAGACTAAAGTAGAAAATAATTGTGTAGAAAATAAAGCTGACCGGAAAAAGGGACATTTCTGTGCCACAGCAGCTCTGGCAAAGGGAGGGCTCCTAGGAGACCGGGCTGGCTGCCAAGGGCGGCTGCAGAAAAGCCACCGAGCACCTGGGACTAAACCTGCCCCACAGCCCAGATACAAACGTTGACTAACCTACAAAATACTAAGTAATGTTTTGGGTGGATTTTTCTCAGAAGGAATCTACTCCCAAATCTGATTTACGGTGTTTCAGCAACAGCTTTCTCCACTAATCCGTCAGTCTTAGAAAATGGAGCAATTTGTGTGTGCAAAAAACAGCAGTAGAAAGCTGGTTTGGGGTGTCCAGTTGGAGCTGTTGGTAGGAAACTGCCTCCCCAGCAGTTTCTTCTTAAAGCATTTCAGTTAGATTTCAGGCTGTAGCTTAGCTGGGGGGGAAGAAGTCTCCCAGGATGCACGACACAGACGTACCTGAACTGCGAAGTAACACATCTAGATAAATACGTTATGCAAGACAACCAGCGTCTCATCCACTCTAGTGTTGTTGACGTCACGACTTAATTTTAGCACTTGGCCTAAAGGCTTCATGTGAGGCGGATTATTTTTCCTGACAGCCTATTTTTTTAATAAAATGTTTAATGAGTTGGTGGAAAAGAAAGATATCCAACAAAGGATGTAATTTTTTAGCTTCTTTATCAAATCCTGAATGTCTCAAAGCATGAGGAGGGCAATATAGTCTTCAGATGTCTACGAGAGTTGACAAGGGCTGATGACTGGAAAGCAGTGATGACACAATCCTCTCTGACATTAATCCTGGGCTGGGAGAGAGAGGCTGCTCCTGCCACTACCAGGGCCCTTAGTTATATATTACCACAGCACAGGTGGCTGCAGTGCTGAGAAATTAAATTCATCAGTACTACCCTATGCCAGGCACTTGGTGAGAAGTTGATCTCAGCCCTTTTGACTTCTGTGTGAACCCAGAAGTCTGGAAGGATAAACCAGAGAACAGGGTGGACAGTGCCTCTGTCCTCATGGTAGGCATGGCCTCAGCTTGCTCTTTCTCTTGATCGTCTTGAATATTGGATAAAGAGCATTTTGGCTGATTTACCATGTCTAGGGGGCCCGGGCATGTCCATCTTTTACTGGTAATCACAAACTCACATTGAGGAACACAACCTGCCCCATCTCACGGGAAGTGTCCCATTGCAAGTAGCTTCATAGTCCAGTCACAGCTTTGCCACAGGGCCTGACTTTGCCCTGAAGCAGAATGACAGTGTGCTTCACCCGTCATCATTTTACTCCTGATTTTACCCCTGAGAAAAAGAAAGCTTAGGGGAAACTTATCACCTGTTTCAGTATTTGGAGGGTGGCTGCACAGAAGATGGAGACTTACTTTTTTACAAGGCGACAGGTGATAAAGAGGATGAGTAAGTGATACAAGACATCCCTGAGGAGATTCTGGTTCGATGCAAGAGGAAAAGTTTTCACAAGAACAATCAGCCACTGGTATAATCACCTCAAGGAAGTGTTGGAGTCCCAACATCTAGACAGGGTGCTGGGCCATTTTGTCTAGACTGTGCTTTTGCCAAAGCAGGTTGTACCAGAGGATCCTTTTGGTCACTTCCAACCTGATACTCTATGATTCTACAATCCTCTGGTTACCTTGCTCCACACCGCAAGCCCAGTGCTGTTTGCACTTGTGTGCCTGAGCTGAGCAGGGAAAAGCCCTGGTTTACAGAGCCCAGGGATCAAAGGAGTTCAGAGTCCACAGTCATGCTACGCCCTTCACAATGGACACTGACCCACTGAGCTCCTAATGGATCGGCAGCAGGAGGATAAGATGTGAGGTAATGTCAAGGGATAGAGTCATAGAGGAAAGCTGATACATATAGAGGAAATTTGAGGCAAATAAGTGTTAATTAGAGCATCATTCAGTCCTTTGGATATTTGCTGAATGCTAAGCCACATTTAACAAGGCATTTCCTTGCCAACCATCGCATACATTAAAGAGCGCACAGAATGAGGAAAGACATCTTAAGAGAATCCTACGCAGGACCTATATAAATCAGATTTTAAAAGGTGAACTGTATTTTTTACCTTCCTTACAAACATCAACCAGGGCTGTAAAGTGGTTTTGTCTGCTTACCTTGGCTTCTGCTTACTTCTGCCAACTTGTCTTATTATTCCAGTTATAATAGTTTATAATAGACTGCAAATATTATAATAGTTAGACACCTGAATAGGTACTTCCTTCTGAGCTGGACTAAAAAGAAACACAACTCAAGGACCGCAGAGGACAAGAAACAGAGCCAGGAGCTATTTAAAGTGAACCTGTAAGTAACAGTTCCTGCAAACACGAGACTGGGGCTGAAAAGTGAAACCTGAAAAGACTTCCTGAGTTTGTTTTGAGAAGGATGCTGCCTACCATTTTCTCCTGACACTGCTTTCTGCTCCTTCGAGCCTCCAAAAATGAACTAGTCTGTCCATTACAAGACCACTATTTATCTGTCCCTCTATTTATACATCCAGGTGCATCTGAACCTTTTCCCAACTGTCAGTATCACAGTGCAGACTGTACTGTAACACTTCTGTGACCTTTGTACCTTCACACATGGCATGCTTTAGATTTTTCAAAGAATAAAGAAAGATCTTGGTTAGTTTACCAGGTCAAAACCAGTTCATCTTAAGGCTATCTGAAAGCTGCTGGTATTCTACCAGTGACTATTGTCACCAGTTGAAAACTGTGGATGTTCTTTTCATGTTTTGAAGGACAAGACTGAAGATTAGAAGAAAAAGGAGAGGTATGTAAACTTTAATGTGCATACAAATGAATGCAAGGAAAATTCATACGCCAGTTCTCCTCCTCCCTAGCTCAGGCTGAAACAGCCCCTGCAACTACTGTCGTTGGCAGCTGTTCAGTGCATCACAGCTGAAGATGCTCATGTGAACCTATGGGAATCAAACCTGCCAAGTCCCTCATAGCTCCACTTGGTAGCTCATCTTTATTTAATGCTCTTTTCCCCTGCTGTGGCTTGGTGCAGATCTTCTCTGTAAGTTCCATTAAGAAGTGCAGGCAGGAAGCATCACATACTTAAGAGAATAGCAAGCCTCTCCACCACCCTGTTGTCCTGGTCAGATGTGACATTCAAACTGGAAGAAAGTCACAAACAGGCGGTGAGAAGTGTCCTGAGAGTCTGTCGAGAAAGAAAGGCAGGCAACAGAGGAGGCAGTCAGTGCTCATTGTGCTACAGAAGGCAGAATTCAGCTGTGGCACTGAGAAGTCAATGAGAGCTATTGACTTAGCAAAGCCCAGAGAAATCATGAGGTACAAGATTGCTGCCTGCCTGTCAGGGATTTTTTTCAGAACAGAGAGGCCCAACGTTATGGTCTCTCTAGAGTCTGGGTCTGCATTTTCTTCTCACCTGCCCATCTCTGGAAAACTTGTGCAATCTCTCATTGCAGTGCAGTCTTGCTGTCCTTATAGCTCTTGAGGCAGGATCAATATTGCATTGAGTTCTCATTAACTTGTAGGTGAAATGTGCATGCTCCTGGCTCCACAAAGAAAATGGCTGTTATTTCCCCATTCTACAGATGTTCCTATTTGTCACAACATTTGCAAGCATGACCCTGGAAGTCAGACTCCATTACAGCAACAAACACCGGTCCAGGGGGAAATTAACCAAAAAAGGATTTATTTAATTTTTTTCAACATCAAACAAGCCAACAACAACAACAAAATGCATCTTGGCAAGGTAATTGAAAGAAACTCATCACTTTTAATGAAAGTTAAAGCGATTGTATTCTAAGCAAGTTAATTATATCACTGCATTATTGCTGCCTGACAGATTAATTTCATTTATAGTCAGTGGGGAGGGAACCCACACTAGAAGAAGTCCATTGCAAAACTGTTCATTGATTTTCAATGGGCCCTGGATTGGATCTTTGGCCAATTTTGCCTTTATGCTTCTATAATGCTGAGCCATGAAAGAATTGAGAGTTTACTTCTAATTTTTTGCCTCTTTCAGAAGGAAAATGATCAGTCATAATGGTATTAATACTGCAGAGTCAACTAGATCCCCTTCTGACAAGTCAAAAAATCTGCTTTAATAGCGTCATGCTCTTGCCAAAGGTGCAGTAATCACCTGCTAAAACGAGTTTTCATAGGAAAAAGTGGTTTTTGCTTGCTCAAAACAGTACTTTTCTAATGCATTCATTTTTGAAACACCATTTTTCACTATTTTTTCCATTTAAAAATCATTATAAAAGCTGTCACACAGAATAGCTGAGTAGCATCTTCACAGGTACATGCTACATTTCACTTTTAAAGTAATGCCTTGCCCTTCAGTGTTATTTAAAAGTGAGGGTATTAATCTCAAAAATAAAGCAGTAAGGCATCTTCTCCATCAGTATCTGGCTATTTTCCAGCTTTTTCTACCTGTTCGGGAATGGTTCTACAATTTAAAATAGTAGGCAAATTTTTGCTCACTCTTTTTCTTTTCTTTTTTTCCCCATACTTTTGACAGGAAGATTTTGAATGGGACACATTCTGTTAAAAACTCTTTGGGAAATTTTTTTCTTCTCTTCAGTTTATGAGAAGCAAACTTGCAAATGTTTCCTTCTTTTGCATAAGGCATTGAATCAAACCCCTTCTTGGCTGAATTATGTGCACAATGCATTTGCAGGCTGTGTTCTGTATAGTTCACATGATACTGTAATCTAGGGTGCAGTCGGAGGAAGTCTGGTACCCTTCTGGTCAGTATTTCAGATCTTCAGCTGCCCAGTAAGACCTGAGATGATGCTTTCAGATTAAAGCAGCACCGTTTAATCTACAAAGGTTTATACAGTATTTGCCTTGAGTCATGATTCAGGTCTGTATATCCATAAAGTATCACCTATAAAAATATGTAAAGTAGGAAAGAACACCAGAGAGAGAATTATCCGTAGACAGAGGTGGGAGTTGCAGAAAAGGACTGCCCTGGGAGATTCAAAAGAATAAAAGTGCATTGTAAAGTTCATTGTGGGTTCTCTGCTCCGTAGGCATGGACATTTTCCTGACTCACTCTTCTTCATGGCGAGTTTAAGAATTAGGAAACTTCTTGTTTGTATTTGTCTAGATCCTGAAAGTGTGAAAGTGTAAACCTCTGCAGTACCTGTAGCAGTAGGCAGTGGTTCATATGGCTAAACAGCTGGTTAAAATTCCACAGAATTTTGGGCTCCAGCCTCAAAAGCGTTTGGCAGCTCCTTTACATGTTTACAGAAAGCAATGTCAAATATCATACAGCTTAAACGTTCACTGACTGAAAGACACACAGACTCAACAAAGTTTAAAGTTCTCTGTGCTGCTATAAAAAGCTCTGCAGCGCCTCACAATTCCCCATGATGAGGGTTTGTTTTGTTGGTGTTAATCTAACTTTCTATCCCACCTGCTTTTCTTCAGCAAGGTACTGTGTGCCTCTCGCTCCCTAGAAATGGCTGTGTGTCCGTGGCAGTTGTTTAAAATAAACAGCTACCAAGGCTGGCCTCTCACTACAGTTTCCAATCCAGTCCTTCCACACTTTAGTTTGTATCTATTTTATATCAAACAGAATCAGAGTTGGATCCACTTATTCTTCCAAGATGTTGGCTCAGAGACAGAGAATTATCTGCTTCCTTCTGTTGGATCTGCTATCAGGGAACTCTTATGAGAATGGGTACTTCAGGATAGGGAGCTGAAAGGCAGACTAGCCCGTAATAAGACAGTCAGTAAAAGGTGAAAAGTTCATTGATAGGAGCAGACTGTTGAAAGAGGAGTCTGTGAAGCTAGGAAAACCTCAACACAAGATCTGATCCCAGAGCCTCTTGACTCTGGAGAATCAGATAAGTCACTGTTGTTTACCACAGCTGATAGCCTCAAGATTGTGTCTTTCACATGCTGTGAAGCTGCAAGCATAGTGCTCACCATGGCTAAATTCACCTTCCTTCTGCAGTCCAGGTGAGTTCACAGTGTTACCCAAACTTAATCCCCCTGCCAGGCAATCACTGTAGCTACAAGACAGGCACATAACCAGGAGAGTGTCACAGCAAACTGCGAGCATATGCCTATTAGTCATAAGGCATGGCTAATGGTTTGCATGGGAGCAAATGCAAAGCATTGGTTTATGTTTAGAGTATTTCTAAGGTTCTCTGAATATAGATCACATTCGGTGTTTTTTATGGTTGAACTTACCTTTACTTGGGTCATTGCACAGGATTTCAATACTTTTATGGCCGTGTAGAGTAGTTTACTCGTGAAAAGAGAGTATATTGGTTTGGTGCCTGTTCTGGAAAAGAGATCACAGAATCACTCTGGTTGGAAAAGACCCCTGGGATCATTGAGTCCAACCATCTGCCCTACTTGACAAGTTCACCCTTAAACTACATTCCTCAACACCTCATACAAATGATGAGATGAATGAGGGAAAGGAGCTGTTGCATAATAGAGGTGTATTAAATCTTGTGTGGCATAAGAAAATTTTGCCTCCAGCGAAACATGGTCTGGAAGGTGTTTATAGTTTCTTAGCAGGAAGCAGATTAAAACAAAACAAAGAATACTCTTCACACAATGCACAGTTACACATCTCCTTGCTTTAGTCAGTGTTAAAAGTTTATGACTTCAAAAAGGGACTGGAGAAATGTATAGAAGAAATATCTCTTGGAGCTATGGTCATCCCTTCGCACTACGCAAATACGTAAACTTAGAGCAACTGACAGCTGGGAAAGCAGCATTCCCAAAATTCTGGAAATATCGTGATGCATTTTGCCTTGCTATTATTATAGCCTTCCGTAAAAAGAGGATGCTACTATCTGCCTTACTGGGTGGGGCTTCATGCTTCATCCAGCGTTTAAAGCTTGAAATCCATAGAGAAATCTACTTATACAAAACAAGATGTAAGACTAGGTCCTTAGTCCATGGGGGGCTTCCTCGTTAGTTGTGAGGTTAATTTGACAAAACCAAATAACTCTGCCTCCAGTGACAGCCATTGCTTTCACATACCAAATGGGCTATCAGAAATTTTCATTGCAGTTTAACGTGTTTTCTTTTAAGACAATGCTACATGGAGGATTGTAACGAATTCTAGTTACCATTAAGTGAGCTCATAAGGCTGCCGAATCTATCCAATGTCTTATCAGTTGCCATGAACACACACCACTGGCAGAGAAAACATGGCATCATGCTTTCTTTAAGGCAAAGCAGTACAGAAAGGGACCAAATTATAATTCCTCCTATGACAGGCAGCCTTAGGCAGGGTGATCTTTTCTTTGAGACAGGAGTCAACCAACTAACCTTAAGGGAAGACAGCCCTCCCAGTAAATGGATAGCTGATCTGAACATAGCTGCTAACTGGAAGGTATAGCGACAGCTGAGAACATAAGACCCAACAACCTCAGAAGTCTGTGAAGAATCCCACTGATTTCAGTGGGCTTTGTATTAGGAGTTCCCCTCCAAATAGCTCCACATTCTTCTTTAGGAATGAACAAATCTTTCAATTCAAATTCCCCTTCAGTCAAAACCATGATACTGCTCAAGCACATTACAGGAATCCCTCATGTCGTGTAGTTACTGTCGTTTCAAAGTGAGTGAGGCCCAGTCTGGAAATGGACTGCTCTGGGAAAGACGTTGTGGTTTGAGTGCAGCTTGGGGCTCAGCCACAAGAAAACTCTGGTGTCTGTGGATCAGCACCTGGCTCTGTGCCTGTTCCTACCCTGCAGCAGATCCCTCCTGAGTGCCCTCCGCTGAGCCTGCTGAGGAGGAAGAGAAACGTTCACATACGATAGCCCAGTTTGCTCAGAGTATTTTCCCAGCTGACATACAAAGATGTCAAATGAGAGTAGCTTTCTTCTCTGAGCTCTCAGCTAAATCAATCGCCACCATTATTAGCTGAATAACCGAAACGACAGGTCTCAAGGGTTTTATTCTACTAGGATGTTTTTAAAAGCTGCTTGCCTGTTCTGAAAACATAGGTACTTGTCTTTCTATGGTTTTGATTTATAGAGCTGACATTAAGCCCCATCTTGCCCTCTAAACAGTTACAAGATTTCAGCCAAAGAGCAAGTCACCAATGACCTGTGATTGAAATACAGATTCCAAGCACAATCCTTTATCAGCTTCCTTCATCATAAGACCCATCCTCTGTATACCACTGTGGAGGAAAAGGTATTTGCAATTTCTGCTTTCACACAGTTACAGAATCACAGAAAGTTACGGGTTGGAAGGGATCTCAAAAGATCATCTAGTCCAGCCCCCGCTGCCAGAGCAGGATCACCTACAGTAGGTCTCATAGGAAGACACCCAGGTGGGTTTTGAATGTCTACAGAAAAGGAGACTCCATGACCTCTTTGGACAGCCCGTTCCAGTGCTCTGTCACCTTCACAGTAAAAAAGCTTTTTCTTATGTTTATGTGGAACATCCTATGGTCTGGCTTGCACCCATTGACCCTTGTCCTATCACTAGCCATAACTGAGAAGAGCCTGGCACTGTCCTGACACTCACCCTTTGTGTATGTATAAACATTAATGAGATCACCTCTCAGTCTTCTCTTCTCCAAGCTGGACAAATTCAGTTCCTTCAGCCTCCCTCTCCTCATAAGGGAGATGTTTCACTCCCTTAACCATCTTTGTGGCTCTGTGCTGGACTATTTCAAGCAGTTCTGTGTCCTTCTGGAACCGAGGGGCCCAGAACAGGATACAATAGTCCAGATGAGGCCTCACCTGGGCAGAGTAGAGGGGGTAGAAGAACCTCTTTAAACCTACTAACCACCGCCGTTGTGATCCACCCCAGGGATGCCATGGCCTTCTTGGCCACAAGGGCACATTGCTGGCTCATGGTCGTCCTGCAGTCCACCAGGACCCCCAGGTCCCTTTCCTCTGCACTGTTCTCCAACAGGTCAGGTCCCAACCTATACTGGTACGTGAGGTTGTTCTTGCCCAGATGCCACACTCTGCACTTGCCTTTGTTGAATTTCATTAATTTTCTTCCTGCCCAACTCTCCAGCCTGTCCAGATCTTGCTGAATAGCAGCACAGCCTGCTGGTTTGTCCACTTCTCCCAGTTTTGTACCATCAGCAAACTTCCTGGCAGTGCACTCTGTTCCCTCATCCAGGTCACTGATGAATATATTGACCATAACAAGTCTCAGCACAGACCCCTGAGGGAGTCTACTAGACACAGACATCCAACTAGATTCTGTGCCATTGACCAGAACTCTCTGCCTTCTTTCCTTCAAGTAGTTCCCAGACTAATAAAAAAATAGGTAAAACAGTTCCAGTGCAGAAGAATATGGTCATAGGTCGAGAGTCACCAGAATTCAGCGAGGAATTGCCCAATTATATGAATGAAAAGGAGCTTACTGTAATGATCAGAAATCAGCTCTATTATAGGGTACAGAGTACTCTATATCAGGGTGTACAGAGTACCTGCAGAGATAAGTGCAAGGTGCTACACCAAAATTAATTATGAATCCAAGCCCCTAACTATTTTCATGCAAGTTGAAGACTGCTAGTTTAGTTCATGGGACAGTTTCCAGCTAATATTCTCTAAAATACCAATGCCTTATTAGAGCTAAGCCATGATGGTTCTTTGCTGTTGTGTCTGCCAGAGATTCTGAGTATGAAGCAGCCGATCAAGTGGAACTCTAATAAATGCTTTGAGTACATTAGCCTTCAGGCTGTAAAATGGCTCGTAAGTGAACCCTGGCATTTCCCAGCTGTGGACGATACCATCAAACAGCCCTACAGCAATGTTATCGGTCTGTGCTTTCAGCTGCAGTGAAAGCAAAATATCCTCTTTTTTTCCCTTTGTGACAAATGACCACCAGTGATTTCCCGAGGACTGCTTCCTGCTTGAAAGGATGATGTTTCCCTCCTGGGGTGGAAGTTACTGACTCTCCTGTGCAACTGCTGCACCCACAACATAACTCCGTGATTCTGTGAAATGATCCCGTTAAAAGAGCAGGAACAGAGCAACTGTAAAAAGGGAATTAAGGTAGGAAGTCTTTGAAAGAGCTACTGCTAAAGGAATCCTACCATACAGTGCTTACAACAGTATGGTCAACTAGAACCCATGGTAGGCTTAAACCTTTCCTCTACCTTCAGCAGCCTTCACAGCTTTCTCAGTTTGACAGCTGGAAAATGGGCTGAGCTCAGGATTTCTTTGCAAAAGCTCAATCTTTTCAAGAATTGTGAGGATGTCTCATTCCATACAGTTCGTTTGGGGATTTGGATTTTTTTATTCCCATGTGGTTGTAGCTGTCAAGAAAAAATGCACCAGTGTCCCCTTACAAGATACAGGTTCAGCCCAAAGGAAGAGAGATCTACACTTAAAGGCTTCCAATTCCAATAGAAAATCTGTGGTCTTTCTTGTTCTCTCCAGTAACTACTGTAATTTGGACAGACTGTCTTCTTTTCATTAGATCTCCTAGTAAATACTCTTGCCTCGTTATTTTATAGGCACCAGAAGGAAGATTTTAGCTTGACTTCCCATACTTCTGCTATAGTCTGGAATCAAATTGAACCAACCAGTTTGCCCTGTGATGCAGTACTCAAAGAGAAAACAGGCAGCAGACTAAATCCCTGAGCAAAATACTTGCCTGACCAAACAGTGGCCTGTAAAGTGTCGCAGCTGCTGTGACAGCCTCAGTGAAATGCCGTTGAAAGGGGGCACATGTGTCGCTTAGACATCTAGAAGTTATGTGACTCTATACTTCAGCTATCTACAGGATTACTATCTAGCTTAGCTTTGTTCTTGACTCCCTCTATTGTGCACAGAAAGAGGAAGCCCTTAAAACTGATGAATTGTCCTCTGGAGTTTTTTTCCTTTTATCTATTATATGTATATGTGGACAGGTAGGCAGGTAGGTAGGTAGGTAGGTAGGTAGACAGTCAGATAGAATCTAGCCTACCTTTCTAAGAAAAAGCACATGCCCAGGCTGTAGATAACCAACCTGAAACAAGTGTCCAAAGTGGCTACGTGAAAGGAAAGCACTCTAGAAATAGCATACTCAGTTACAAGTTGGTGTTTGCCTCCAAAAGACTTCACTGCTGTCTGTCACCATCACTTAGCACTTTGTTGTGGTGGTAATGAATGCACAGGGATGATCAGGACCAGACTTCTATCCCCAGTAACTGTTAACAGAATGTCTGCTGTGTTGAATTTCAGAGGGCTAGTGACACTGACACACCTTTCTGCTTCAACCCAGTGCAAAGAAGTGGTGCACACCGCTATTGACTGAGTCACTGCATATTATATGACTTCAGGTAGTATCAAGGGTGGATAAAGCAGCCTAATTTGGTGATGCCTAAAAATACTTAATCCTTATATTTATTGTGAAGGCTTAAACTGTAAGATTCAGCCTTTTTATTATCTTTTGAACATTCTTCCTGTTTAGATTGTGAAGTCGCTGCGGAGGAAATTTGATGCCTTTTATGCACAACCATATGAGTATTTAGATTCCCAATGTCCAGCCCCTTGAGGCTAAGGACCCATGTGATTTGCTTCTAATAGTAATGCAATCAGATGGTTTGGGGTTTTTTTTTAGTCCTGTTTGTACTCTCAAAACTTGACGGGGTGGCTGCCCTTAGCTCAACAGAGAATACGCTGCTAGTTTTCAAGGCACTTTTCCTTTTGCTGCATACTCTTGGGAAGACTTATGTCACTGAAAATTATCGACCCCAGTGGACAAACTCTCCATGGGCATTCACACACACTGCACTTTCTGTGCATGTGGGAAAGATTCTAGCCATGCTTTATGAGCAGTAGTCCTTCACCCTTCATCTGAGTTGTCCAAAGGGATTTCTGCATTCATAACCTTCTTCCTGCTCTGCTCTTCCTTGTGGAAGAAGGAGAAGCAGCAAGGAAAGTGAAGGAGATATAGAGGTAGGTAAACCTCTGGGATCCATTGTATACGAAGGAGGAGACACCACTGCTTTGTGTTCAGGAAATGAAAATTAATTCTGTTAGATACTTCCAGTAGTAGTGTTTGCATGTAGGGGCAGATCTTTCCCTACTACGAGCCAGTACTTGATCATAAGCTTAACTTTAAAAACACAAGTAACTGATGCAAAAGCAGTGGGATGCTCTTGCCTACTTAACCACTTTTCTGAAGGTAAACTGTTCCCCTACTCAGAATCAAACCCTAAAAAAGAGGTTGGGAAAATGAAGCTGGGACAGAAAAACAGAGCAGTAGGCTATAAAGATATATAGCAGAATAAAAATATGTCACAGGCTATTGCAGAAAGTCATTTCTAGGGAGGAAAAAATGACTTGCAAGACTAATTTGAGAATATATTTGTCATGAGCCAGATAAGATGAGCCAAGATTTTTAAATGAGTCCATTCCTGCTTCCTTTGGCTGGTAGCAAAGAAAAAGAAACTTTGTGCACAGCAGGGAGAGTCTGATGCCGAGCTAATCAAATGTGCGTGCAGTGAGCAGCAGATGACAAGCACTAGGTTGACAGGATGTCTCCAGATTGTTTGATTAGAAATGGGATGGTTCAAAAGCTCCCTGTCCTACCAGGAACTTGGCATGAATGCTGGCACATGACTCAGTCCTCAAGTAGTTGGTCACTGCAATACTGTTTGAGAAATGGCTCTGCTTCTCTGAAAACAGGAAGGGAATTAACCAAAACAAGAAACAAGAATGAGAAAGAAGGGCTATGAAACTTTCTCTATAAATGCTAGACTCTGGCTCTTCTGTCTTCTAATACCATACAAACGCCAGATAAAATGAGATATTTGAGATGGGATAAAAGTCAGATAGTCTGAAATTAAATCTGGCAAGAGTGATATGAGGGAGCACTCATGAGGAGGTGTTTGCTTTTCCCCACAGTTGATATCCATGTTATTGCTTTTCTCTGTGTGACAGTTTGGACCAAAATGGCCACAGAAATTAAATGGGGAAAAAAAAATAAAGGTTTGTTTGAGTTCTTTTCTGCGGGATAAACATGTTAGGAAGAACAGCAGCAGCACTCTCTTCTGATGTATTAAAGTTGCGTGTTTGCACTGAGGGACCTAAGGAAAAAAAAAAGCATATTTCAGTGATGTTTGTATAGGGGTGTGGGGATAGTCCCAAACATCAAACCTGACTACAAAACAAGAACAGCAATCACCTTTGTACGGGTTGCAAGGAATTTTCTGAGCCGTCCCAATTAGTATCTTCAGAAAGAAAAAGATCGTTGGTGCTATAGCATCAATCCAAATTATGTTGTCCAGGCACACAAGCAAATATTGTCCTTGAGCTGAAGGCAATTCAGAAAAATTAGAGGATCTAATATCTCCTCCCCTTGGATTTTAAAGATAGCTTGGATTACAAAATAACAACTCTAATACTTCAGAAACAAGATATACATGGATGCTAATCTTATACAACACATAGTCAGCTGGCAATTTGGATACCTCTGTTAAAGTCAACGCAACAAAGCTGTTTTTCATCTTGTGACGGCTAGTCCACAGGCCTTCATGTAACAGTCATACCGATACATGGAGGAATACAGCAGCGTGGCTAGAAGCCTTACAGTGGGATAGCCTACGCCTATATACTTTCTTCCAGATTGTACGTGTAATTACGGTCTTATCACTTTTCCAGCTCTTTTATACGGATATTTTACATCTCTCTACATGTCAGTTTTCTGGTGACCTGTCATAACAATCTGTGACACCGTTCTCTAACAGCTCAACACTGTTTTGCATAAAATATGAGTGTTTTTCTGCAATCACAGGTTGGATTCGTATTCCTACATAAGAATGTGGGGGAGGAGTGCATAAGTATAGATGTAAGTGTGTATATATATGTGTGTGCGCACACGCGCGCGTACATAGACAGACACGAACACAAATCCGAAATGTCTACCTGTGAATCACTAGAATTAGAGAGAGGCAAACAGTTCCAGGTTGGATATTTCTCCCAAGCTGGGCATGCTTTGTTTTCCAGCTTTGTGGAAGACTTCTTTATATTCTGTGAGCACATAATTCCATGCACCATCACTGGAGTAACACCACATTGCTGAGAAATTAACTCCTTGTCCCAACAGACTTTGTGTTTGTTTTAGAACTGTCTTCAGTTGCAGTCAGTTTATTAATTTACTTTGTGATGTTCAAATGACTCATATTCCTTTTAGTAAGGCAGGCTGAAGAACATATCAAATGCCCAGGCAGGCACAGTTTCTTGATGTAAGTCCCTCTGGAAATCCTGGAAACACAAGAACTGTTCAAAAAGTTGTGATCTTTTCATAGAAATAGAAATATCATAGAAATGTGGTTTCCGTTTTCTACACTGCACAGAACTGTTAAGTGATTCTCGGAATTTCACCATGGGAGAACATATTTCCAGAGCTGAGAAGACATCTGAAAACATACATTTGCTTAGCTCAAATTTACAGCACCATGAGGTCAGCCTGCAGACACCTACTGATAATGATGCCCCAAGCTCAGTTGTGGTGACTTCCACTAGATGGGCACGGCTGATTGGTTAGAATGGGAAAACTCAAGGGCAAAGCCAGGCAAAAATCCAACAGGTAACTTTGGAAGTTTTGTTTGCTGCTTACAGAACACAGTTGTTAACTCTTGGTTTTCTCAGCGGGCTGGCAAGAAAGCCATCAGAATCTAAACTACCCTTTCTGAGGTTTAGTAGCTTTCTAGAGCTACAGAGAGGCCCAGCGTAGTGGTGACTTAGTCTATCAAATTATTAATTACACTTTCCAACCTATCAATTAGCAGCTGGACACTCACACAACACTCTCTCAGCTATGAGCACAGCCAAAACAACGGACAGGTTGAGCCCCTGCTCTTTCCCCGGAACAAGACAAATACATTTACTGTCTCCTTCTAGTACTCAAGACCCACAAGGTTCAAATTTTATATTCTTTGTGGTCCAAACATACCAAACGCTTCCCAGCAGCCTACAGAGAGTGTAAGAACCTCAGTCTGGACAGTTGTAGGCATCAAAGCTA
Organism: Phoeniculus purpureus; assembly: GCA_028565055.1. Lineage (NCBI taxonomy): Eukaryota > Metazoa > Chordata > Aves > Bucerotiformes > Phoeniculidae > Phoeniculus > Phoeniculus purpureus. The sequence continues at coordinate 21,194,944 of JAOXOE010000632.1, read as the reverse complement.
CATCCTCCTGCATGAAGAAGAAACAGACAGCACTGCCACTGTACTAGGACACTACAAACAGCAGGGAAGATGTTGAGTGGCCTGAGAGAGGGGACTACGTCTCATGTACAAAGGAAAACAAACACTCCATTTTTCCCATGGCCTTCTTTCTTTCTCTTTCTTCTCATCCCCAAATAAAAACAGTTCCTGCTGGTACAAAATGTGGGAGGATCTTTCCTGACAGGCAACTTAACCTTAAGTGCTTGAATGATAAAGCAAACAGGTCCCTGGGAGGCTTTTCTGTACCACTGAGAACATCAGTGTCACCTATTCCTCTTCTCCTGGCTGAATCTAATCTTGTTTCAGAAGTAGATGAAGTAGCTCAGAAATGAAGCTGTGTATAAAGAGGGTTTAAAACGTGTTTCTGGCCTTTATGTTCATTTTCAGCCACCGTCTCAAAATATTTCCTCTGTTCCTGGGCATCCTCTTTGACCCTTGTAATCACAATGAATATCTGTCAGGCACCCTTGCCCCCTTAACCCCTGCCTTGATACATTTCTAATAGTGATTGTGCTGAAGACTTCACTGCATTTATGGCTGTTTAATGATTCATCACTGGGCAGCCTGGAAAATGCTACTGCTTTGTGGCTCTGGCCATTAGCAAAGATTAGTAAAGTCTGCCTGAAATGAAAAATGGGTCAATGTGAACCGGCTTAGATTCTGCTTTCACAGGCACCTCCTTCACATTGGGACTGTCCAAAACTCGTTGACGTCAGTGGAGAGACCTGATCTCAGTGGGTTTTAAATCAGACTCTATAGCTGAAACTTCCAGAGCAGCCTGGGGGATTCAGAGACATATCTTTCATTAAAGTGAGAGTGTATTAAAGCAAATGGAAGATATGTGTCTGAAATCCCCTAGACTGCTTTGAAAAACTAAACTACTGTGCAAGCTGAACAGCTTTCCCCATAAAAATAGCCATCAGTCCTTGCTGGCACAGTAATGGAAATGTGTGAAAAGATCCACACAAAGACCTAGTCCCCTCAGCCTTCAGGAAAATAGGGAGAAGGATGGCTGGAGTGCTTTGTTTTCACTGTTAAACACTCCCCAGTTCAAGTCCATTTAGAAGAGTCATTGGTTTGCTCTGGATCAGCAGGACCATCTTGACAGATGAGACATGAGCTCTATGCAAATAAGGGCTTCCATTTCTGCCACATTTCTGCTTGTCCTTTGTTCATTGGGGAGAATGAAATAATTACAGTCATGGGGAGGATGATAAGGAGGAAGAAGCTCACATGGTCAAATGCCATTTTCTTCCATCCGAGACTCAGCAACAATAACAAAAAAAGGCAACTAAGAACCAAACCTTCAGCCAACCTTAACTGAACGTACCACCCACGAACAATGGCTTTCACATGCACTTTCAGTAGCAGTTTTCTCAGCCCAACACCTTGAAGACATATGAAATCTTGATTCAGATTTTACAAATGGGAATGTTAATCTAAAGCTACTAATCCCACAAAGGCCTTGGAATACCTGTGGTGGCTCCTCTTTCACCTGACCTTAGACCCTAAGAAAATGCATGTCCAGGCCAGGTCTGTTGACTAAGGCTAACAGTGAAAGAGAAGTGTCTACAAAAAGAGATTCATAGAATTATTAATCATAGAATCATCAAGATTGGAAGAGACCACCAAGATCATCCAGTCCCTCCATCAACCCAACACTACTACGTTCACTAAACCATCTTTCTGAGTGCTAGATCTTCATGTTTTTTGAACACTTCCAGGGATGGAGACTCCACCAATCACCCAGGCAGCCCGTTCCAATACCTGACCATTCTTCCAGCAAAGAAGTTTTTTTCAGTGAAGGAATGTTCAATCTAAACTTCATTCATCATATGCTCACAAAAGGTTACATAATAATCTCCCATCAGTGGTGGCTCATTAGAAGGAGACACAATAACTATTTTGGAGACACTCAAGTCTGAGATGGCTAAAGTTGGGTGTGAAGAATTTGCTTTTAATGTCATAATACCTGAAGGCAAGAGGAAGTTGAATAGTCAGTAAGAGGCAAAGGGAGCGAAATGCTGTTTTCTCCATCTGTATAGGTGTCTATGTGTGGCACCCAGCAAGTTGTAAGTAGACCTGCAATGTCCCACCATGGACATTAAGTAATATCTACCATGCAGTTCCCAATCAGCCCATGCACAAGATGGTCTGGTCACATGCTCAGTATTGGTAAGACTAAGTCCTCTGGAAGAGACTGCCAAGGAGGGCACAACCATCAGGGCAGGTCTTAGCATACACCCTTTGCCTCCTGTCTGGTCTTGACATGGACAGCTCAGTCCAACAGTAAAACTCTGTTCGAACTCTGACCTGTCTCCTGTGAACATAACTGAAAGCTTACTACAAGCCTGGACAAATGTTAAGACGAGCTCAGGGATTTGCCCATATTTCATATTTTTAGTGCAGGAAAATTTCACCCAAGGAGAAAAATATTGTAAAAGAAAATTGGATAATGCTGACGCCTAGATAACCTTTGGTCTGCTGAGATGTTACGAATTGCACAGGAAAACCTCTGAAACAGATAACTGAGCCTTTGAAGAGCAGCTGTTGATCACTCTTAAGAGAACAACCTCATTGAGCCAGCTGTCAGGGAAAGTAATGGGTTCAGCTTCTAATCTAAGTTTACCTGGAGAAAATTCTGTTGAGAAACAAGAGGAGGTCTCATATTTCTCTCTAGACAGAAAGTTCATGGTAACAGAGGATCTGAATAGACAACTTTGGTTTTCATGGAAGGTAAAGTATTCATGTTTTTACTTTTATCACACAGCTGAATAGTTTAACTCATGAGAAATATAAATAAATTTATGTTGAACGTTATAGAAGCCTTTTCTTTCTTATTTTTCTATTTCCTTTTCTTTCCCTTTATAATAAATCTTTGGGTTGAGAGTATGTTCATAAAGGCAATTCATGCAGGAGCCACAGAGAAAACAGATACTGTACCCTTTGAACAGAAGTGCTCAAGAGCAATGCAAAAGAGAGTTTGGAAATGAAAATTATCACTTTTGTCTGAGGGGCATAAAGGATAGAAGTCGCTCATGTGGGAGACATATCTCCCTTTGTATTTATAACAGTACAGACCCAGGGTGCAGCACACCACCACAGTTTTGTATTCCCATTAAATCACTGGCATCCAAAATGATAACTGAGCATGCACATGCTGCACTATAAAAGTGTACCCAAAGCGAGAGCTGTTTGCCCAGTGCCTACAATGGCTTGGTAGGAAAAAACTGCACCAGATTTTCTCCATCCAAAACTGGAGACAAGGAGGCAAAAAGAAGCCAATGATTCTGAAAGGAGTCATCACTCTCCAGTGCCCCAAGGTCCTGCAAGAGCAGACATTAACACCAGAGGAACTGGGGATAACAACTGGCCTCATGAGAAAAGTTACTGTGGTTATGATACAGGATATACCACGGTTATATATAACCACGGGCAAGAGAAATGTAAGGAAGTATAACAAGGGTAAGTGTAGGGTCTTGCATCTGGGCAAGAACAACCCCAGGTACCAGTATAGGTTGGGGAGTGGTAGGAAAGTACAGTCCGTGTTGTAATGGCTCCTGTCTCATGTAGGACATCAGGCTGTTGCATTTCCGCAGGTTAAAGGGAGATTGAGTTAAACTCTGTCAGACGTAGTAATGACACTGGAGAAAACTATAGCAGCTCAGCTTGCTTAGCTTGCCAAAAATAATATGGTGCAAAAGAGCAGGGATATTTAAGACTGATAATAGAATAAAAATATCTGGTTGCCATGATCTCCCCAATAAAGAGAAGGTTAATATGTTTATTATTTAATATGCTGTTTCCCTCCTTTGAATTGATAAGCAGCTCTCAGGTACTGTGAAGAGATCCATTCGGGAAAAAACCAAAGACACTCCACAGCTTTCCTCTCTTTTACCAACAACAAACTTGGACCTTTCAAAAGTAAGACTAGAAACAGAATATTTTTGAGACTTTGCATCAGCCTTTGTTTTTAAGCACCAAGTGACGTGCAGAACCCTAGACAGCATATTTGAATCAGCTTGGTGGTTTCAGTTACCATCAGCTAGTTCCCATACACCTTCCTGTACATCTCTTCTCATGCTCTCAAAGCTTATTCAATGCTCCAAAAGTAGACAATGACATCTCTATGCTTCTGCTCACACTTACAATTATCTTACTGCTGTGTCACACTAAAATTTCTAATACAAGCTGCATCTCTTCTTCTCCCCACCCAACAGAGTCACAGCTGCAGAGACTCCTGGTGACAGAGAGGAACAAGCCAGCCCACTCACATCACCGGGCCATTATGCATCATTACTGAGCATCATCAAATGGCAATGTCACCCCCACACATGAAATAATAATGTCCTAGCAGATGTGAGAGTCATTGCGTTTTTGTCTAGTGCTGTTGGAAGACAAACTAACAACTCAGAGAAACAGATTTGTAGGGAAATCATTCTGGCAAAGTTTCTTCAGAGAATTTGGTTTGGACCAAAAAAGATTGTGTGACTTTTTTTGTTTGGGGTTGTGTTTTTTTCTTTTTTACTTTGAGAAGGTTTTGTGGCAACATTTCTGATTTGCATCATTTCAGCTACCGTTAATAAATCTGTGCTGGACTCAGAAGTGCTTCTTCGCACATCACAGATTTGTCATTAAACTCTCCCTGTTATGGAAGAACAGTGCTTTTGTCGCTTTTGTACAGTCTCTCTGCTTGGCTGCTGTGATAGCTTTGTGCAGTGCAGCCTTCTTCAGCTAGGAGGAAAAAAAAACCTTCATCTTTTGCACTCACAAGGACATGGCCACAATCCGGACCAAACCTATGGATGCCAAAACACAATGGCCAGACTTTTCCACTAGCTGTGACTAATAATGGACACATTCATTCTTAGCTTAAGGTTGTGTTTTATTCAGTCTCCCCCATAAACACTCTAAGACTGCATTGGTAAAGCCCTAGTAACTTCTAATTAGGACACTAAGCCTCATAGAAAATGTTCTTCATAGCAACCTATTCAGAGATACTTATTTCTTAAAATATTGACATTTTAGGATTACATTTGTCTGTATAGAAGGTGTTGGTCATTAGAAGAGGGGTTTTAATCACTAACCATGATGTTTTCCAAGTTACCATGTACCTCACAATGACACTAAATGGCTCAAGCCATCCAGATCATGCCCTAAGCCATGCCTTGAGCCTGTTTTGTGATGCCAAGAAAATCAGCTCATCTCCCTGTGCCTCATTATTCCTCCGCAGGGGAAAAATTATTCAGAGAGTAACACTTGCGCAAACAATTTGCCGTCTCGTCATCAGAATATGAGAAACATACATTTTTATGATATGCATGCGAATCTATATTTACATATGTTATTATCCAAAGATTTTTGCTTCTTCCGAGTTCTGCTAAATGCTCTGCTTTGGTTGAGTCATGCTGTTCACTCCCACTTCACACTTTTATCCATGCCTCTCACGTCTGTGGGATGGCACTGTGGTGACTCCCTGCAACATACCTTCATGTTCCCCCATGGGCTTGTGCTGCTGCCCTTACCCAAACCCCATACAGGGCTGCATGAAGGAAGGTGGTTGGAGGCATTGCTGTTCTGGATTTGGTGAAATCATGTTTGCTTTTGGTATTCTTTCATTGAACTCTCTTCTAGCATACAAGGAATTAACTCATCTCAGCTGTGGGGATGTTTACTTTTCCTTCCTGTGCACAGCAGGAGGTCAGTGGGGTGCAAAAGTGGAGAGGTGGCTGCCACAGGGGACAAGTTGAGCAGGTGGAGTGGGCCAGACAGATTTTGGGGTCCTTAATTGGGGACAGGGTATTCCTTTTCCCCTCTTCTTGGTACCCCCTTCCTGTTTGTGTGTCTTGGGATTCTGGCTTTGGTTTCTTTTCAGCCCATAGCACGCTGCGGCCTGTCTGTCCTTCTGTGGCTCTCTGTCCCTCTTCTGCTTCACACCCCCTTTTTCCCCCTTCCCCTTTTTATGCTTCCTTTTTATCTTCCTCCTATCTCCATCCTTTCCCACAAATTTTCAGACTGTAGACTAGGAAACTGCTTAAATTGAATATTTAAGTTTTGCCTAGGAGATTCCCAGTCTTTCCTTTTTACTCTCACCTCGTCCATGGCTTTTAGCATCTCTTAGGAATCAGGGGTTATCAGGTCTGGGCAGGGGAAGCAGGGTGGACTTGAATTGAGGAAGAACTTACTTTTTTTCCCCTTTTCTTTCCCTTTTTTTTTGTTTTTTTTTTTTCCTACTTAATAAGTCTTTAATAAAGTTTCATAAAGTTTAATATTTCTAATTCCAATTTCTGGACATGTATTTACTTTACCTCTTTTCTCCCCCTTCAGGGGGTGGGAGGACACTTCCATCTGCACCATATGAGCGGATTATAATTTTATGGGCTAATCTAGTGCTAAACCGTGACAATTGCCCAGTGGCCATGAGGAGGGTCTCATGCTTCATCCCATGCCACCACAGGGAAAGACCCTTCCAGCACATCTGTCACCTGCATGATTTAATTATTTAACTCATAGCCTGCAAAGTGCTAAGTGTTAATGCCATGTTTACTGATAGGATAATAAACTAGATGCTGGTGTCTTTATCTATATATATCTCTGTACAGGTCAGGATCTCTAGACCAGTCTGCTGCAGTACACACCAGTAGCAGACTGAAATTAAAATCCCAGCACTCCTGTCTTCTAGACCACTGGCCATTCTCCTGGGCCAGTTAAAATTAATTGTGCAGACTTTACAAACAAAACTAATTATGAGACAAAGCAAAAGAGTGGAACAATACTCTCCCAGGCTGACAGCAGACTCTCTGCACTCTTCTCTGTTGTAGCAGTCATTGCTCTCACAGTGACAAGAAGCAACTTGTAGCCCTCATATGAGGCATTGGAAACACCACAACCAAAGGTCTTCTGAATTTACATGGACAAATTAACACTATCTCAGTGGTACTCATAGTTTCTCTGAATGAAATGAGTCTGCCAGCAGTGATTCACGCTCCACCACTGAAACCATAACTTACCTCACACAAACTATCAGTGTGCTAAAAGATAACCTGGTATGTAATTATAGTGAGTACCATGCTGACACAGCTGCTACTCTTTATTCCCTTGCAGGCATTACGTTTCCCTGTGCTTCCTGCAATGTTCTTTCTAGCCAGGTGGGATACATAAGCCTTCAGTTGGAGGAGAGTCTGCCTAAAAATTACCTAAAATATTAACACATTAGGGTTAACCAGCAGAAGGTGACCACTGCTGAGCCCTGTGAGTACTGCTAATGTGACCCGTAATACCTGAGCTTTTCCTGAAGGGCAGAAGCACAGTGACTTCTGGAAAACAATTGTATAACTTTGCAGCATGGTCATGGCAATATGTGGGGAGAAAGTAATAAACAGGAATACAAAAGCAGTAAATTATGTTAGCGATTTGGCCAATGGTGTGTGTTGCTAATGTAGGCTTCTGCCGAGCACCTCAATCTTCTTGAGAAGACCAGAAACTCTCCCCTGAGGTAGAGTCCTGGTGCCTGCTGAAAAAAAATCCCAGGGGATGCTCAAGGGTATTAGCAAGCCTTTACTTTGGAATAAAGGCAAGGTAGGTCACTGTATGTCACATGAAATAGTATCTCTAATAAATACATGGCAACTTGAATTTTGTCTTCATTTTATGGGATAAGAACCAGCATTTATCAACAATTTCAAGTGGATTTACAGGCACTCTGTGAGCTGGAAACCAGCCTGCATGGCCATTTTGAGTTCTTCATGTCAGAAGGGAAATAAGCTACCCAGGTTTTCTGAGGAGACTTTTGGTATACATTCTAGCCTGGCTCAGATCCAGGGTACACACTGCTTGACCAAGGCTGAGTAGTGAGGCAATTCATCCTTTTGATTCTCAGGAGAGTGTTTAGCTTCATTTGAAGATGGAGAACTTAATTTCTATCTTATCAGAAACATGTTTCTCCTTCCCATTACTCAACTATGCAACAGAAAAGAGACTTTTGAGGCCCTATGTTCTCAATCTGTTAGATTGCTCTAAAGTTATGAGTTATTTTCACCCACAATAGCCGCCAAACTAAATTTCTTGAAGGATTAAATCACCTTAGACATCAGATCTTTCTCCAGGTAAATCAGTTCCTACAGATTTCCGTGTTGCTCTGACCAGACAATAATAACACGTGTGGTACCATGGAGATGACAGCAAGTAAATTCATCTTTCTTGAAATTAAGATAGGATATTAGGGTCTGACGTTGGGAAGTATATGCTGTGCTGTAAACATCAGATATCAGTCAGGAGCATAGCTCATCGTTGTCTTTGTATGCAGTCTCTGTGTAGGCATATCTGGTGTCAAAAGTCCTGCTGAAATCTGAACATGAATGAAAAACATAAGAATTTGAGAATTAGGACTCTATATCATCCTTATTCATCTTCTGGGAAGAAGTCATGGTCTGTTGTCACCCTCAGCAATGAACATCAATGCCTTTTCTCTGCTATCAAAGAAATAATATTACTCATTTATCTCCACTTCTGTAGCACCAAGAATGGGAGTTTCGTGGAAGGTAGGATTCATAAATCCTGAAGTTCTGTCTTCTACTAGCAGAGAGACACAAACTTCCAGTTCTCATAAGCACTTCTTTGCAAGATCCCATCTTGCTCCATTAACTTAATGGAAGCCTATTACTATTACTACTAAAATCTTCATTTAGGTACCTCATTTTGAAGCTGATATTAGATAGTATGAATAGTCTTCCTCACCATTCCTTATGTGCCAGTGTCCTTTTTCAGGCTGCTCAAAATATATCCATTAGGACAATTTTGCAGTGGAATTCTGCTTTGAAAGCTCCCAGTAGATCGATTTTTCGATGGAAAAAATGTAATGTTTTCCAAGAGACAATTTGATAAGAAGTGAAACGGGCCTTGGTAATTAATTGAAGACAAGAAATGTAAATTTTAAAGCTCAGAAAGGGCCAAGAATGTAGAAAACAAGCTTGAAAAAGAATTTCCACATGATTCCTTCTATTAGAAAGACCCAGATACAAGAATTAGCATCCTTCGAGGCTGGAAGTGTTTTTACACTATTTGTACTATAAGTCAACTAGAACAGAGAAAAACATTAATTTTATGCAATCCTCAGCAAAAAAAAAAAAGCTTTAAAGAGATGTGTCTTCCTCTTACCACATATTTTCTTATTTCACAGTGCAGGTATGGAATAGTATTAACTTTTTGTTTTGCACAAAATTCACCAGAAGTCTTCCAGTTATCTTTAGCCTGCACGTTTTAGACCTCACACCCAGCCTTCCCCCTCAGATCTTTCAGTTTCTTGGCTGCTAAAGTTTTAGCAGTTATTAATGTTTGAAGAATGGGAACAGAAGTTCCTAAGTGCCCAGAAAAAGTCAGGCTCATGCTTAATGGTCCTTATTTGGCAAAATTGCTTTAGCAGTGTTGGTTGACCCCACTGCAATTAAAAATCAATACTTTAACTAAACTGCCAGTCTTTCTCAGGAAACACAGTGGTCAATGCCACTTCTTTGCAATATTTGAGATAAGAGTGATTTTTGGTTTGAGACATTTTTGCTAAAACATCAAGATTAAATGTGTCACTGTCACACAGAATTATTAGTGAACGTGCTTCTGTAAATAAATCTACAAACATCCACATTTATGTGTATATTTAAGAACAGACCTAGAAACAGAGATAAAAATGTGCGTGTATAATTTTAAATTCTGCGCTCTGCTTTTGTGGTGTCAGTAAATTTTATCAAATTAGCTGGGCCTAAAGAACAGTACTTTCTAATAGAGATTAGTTTTCAATGCTAATGCAATTCCTTCTTTACCTCTAAGTTCCTCAATGTTATTGAAAGAAAAAAAAAAAAATATAAAACCACAAAAGCAGCCTCAGCTGCCTAATCTAACCCATAACAGCAGATGTGTGTGGATGTCTTTGACAGAGGAGGGGGAAGGAGAACTCAGTCATAGGAAGGCAGCATTTACGTGAAAGAGTCAACATCTCCTGACTCATTTTCCGGGTCCTCCTCTTTCAGATCATTAACAGAGAAACTGTTCATAGCTTAATGGCAATTCTCAATCAGCAGAGATCATCAGCTACACAGTTCACAGACTCTGCCTGTATCTCAGCTTGACAGCCTCGACTTGGGCTAGCATTTCTCAGTCTTGGAATTTGTTTTAACCTTCACTTGATTAAAAGATGTGATCAGGAGCAGAGATTCAGCTGTTGATTTACACTTTCTGTGACTGAGTTTAGCACCTTTTCACAATGGTACTAGAGATAGTAATTTTTGGAGTCAAAGCCCCTGGTTGCACAGTCCTTTTGGCTACCTCTTCATCAACAGATGATAAAAGTATCAATGCTCAAACTCCTTAGAAACTCATGAATTTCTCTTGTGACCAGTGCCATTTGGAAAATGTCACATGAACAGAGAATAAATCTCAGCTCACACATAGCCTGGGCTTCTGTATGCGCTCCAGAACCAACAGTAACATCAAATATTTACTTCTGAAAGAGCTTTTTATTTCCCTAAACACATATCCATGGGGCTAGACTACATTTTAGGCTCGAAAAGCCATATTCAGTAGATGCAGAGTCATCCTAGTCATTTCATTGTGTTACATAAATGACAGTATCGTCTTCATCAGCATTAAAATCACAGAGCAAAAAAAAAAAAGAGCACAGTTCAATTCTTAATCTACAGGAAATGATCTATTTTTTAATTATAACAGAAATTTAATTACACAACTATCTGAGGCTTATTACCAGATACATTCTCCTAGAGGAGACAATTGCCTGCAGGCTAGAATTCATAGCTCCAGCTACATAATTTTCAGTCAGATTTTCAAAAGTCTCTGATCCTCACTGCACAGGCAGTGCAGGGACCTCCCTTGAGAATTTTGCTGCTAACAGATTTCTTTCCTTAAAGATGTATTGTGGGGTTTTATAAGAACCTTCTAATAATGTTCCATCAAACAGCATTTGCAAACAATAATAGGAAATACACTGAAGTTGTAGCCAAAGAGCTTTAATGAAAATGGAGGGTGTTGACAGATGCACAGGGAAGATGACTGAGGACACTGTGAATCTTTACAGCTGAAGCTGATAAAAGAACAGCTGATCTTGATAAAAGATAAGGCATTGGCTACACTACAGTGGTAGTGGAGAGTAGGAAGCTGGTAGGAGATACTATTTCTTTGTCTTTTTCCAGTGATTTGGAGATAGTATGAGGGTGTCTTTTGAGGCAAGACTAATTCCTGAAAACATAACAGCTGTGTTATAGAAAGTGCTTTTCCTTCTGTGTAAAGCCTTTCTCCCCCTGAGAGTAAGTTCAAGGGCAAGGAGGGGAAAGAAGCTTCAAAAGCAGAAGTGATGCAGCTGATGCCATCTCAGAATTTGCTACAGCAGTTCAACAGCAAAGGGAGTCCTGGACACCTAGCAAAGGTAATGTCTACCAAGTCTCACTCTTGACTATTTTCTTTATAATTAGAAGCTAAATGAAACAATGTACTGCATCACTTTTACTTGCTTCTTGGTTGGTAACTGTACCATGCTGCTTCTGAGCCTCTTGCTTGCCTTTGCAAGGCAGTGCAAAGGAATTGGGAGATTCTTGTGTGAGTAGTCACACACCTTGGAGTCTCGTGATTGCGATTGTATCTGAGGTGCTCAGCCTCAACCCTACTGCAGGACTGTCTGTGCAAACTAGGTGTAGGGGAGCAGTACATTTTGTTTTCACATGAGGGTGAGGATTTGGCTTAAATCTGGCTTTGGTTTGGGTATCTGGCTGTCTGTCATAGAGAGGCAATGGAAGGCTGCTCAAGTGTACAGGGCTATGTCAAGCATTTACTTACTATGTCATCTGTTATTGTAACTTCTGCAGCAGCCATTTGACTTCTGTTGTGCTAGATGTGTGCTGTGTGTGAATGACTAATACTGTGTCACTCTAATAGGAGTGACAAGCAGGTCACAGAAGAATTTACTGCTACTATGGTTCTAAAAGGGCAAGAAACCCTCTAAAACATTATGAAATTTGTGAGAGCAGACAGGTGGCAGCCAACAGCTAAAGGGTACCAGATTTAATTTCCTGCCTGGTCAGGGCAGGAAGAAGGCTGTTCCAGGCTGGATTGTTATCCTCCAACACACAGGTTACTTACTGTGTCACTGACCTGTTACCACAACAGTGGCAACTTGAGATTAATTTATACTAACTTACAGTGACTTTCCCTCCTGCTCAGAGCCACAGGAACATAGTGCTATGCACCCTCCTATTTGACCCCTACATCCTCTGCATTCAGATGGAGGTTTTCAAGCTGTAGTACAAAATCTCCTCCAGAAGTGGACACAGCTGCTTCTCAGACAGGTAGTTTTCTCCTGCTTTTGTGCTTTCCTACATAGGACCTAGAGCTGCAGCTGCTGCTGCTGCAATACTGGCAAATACTGGCAAAGCTCTTCACATCCGAGACATCATATGAAGTTGTATTTCATAAAAGGCTCTGTTACTCACCAAGAAATGGACTGCTTATTTTACCAAGAACGTGAAAAATAACAGAACTAGGAAGACACTTAGTTTTTCCAGGAATGTGTGAGACTGAGAATGTTGTGTCTTGCAGACTGAACATATGTTAAGATTCTCAGTTTGTATTTTGTTTTGTCTTTGGCTTAAAAAAAAACCTAATAACTTTATAACAATTTCTGATCACAGATTCATGTGCACAAATGAATAACATATCTGCACGTTTTCTTGACAAATTAAATATGCTGAGCAAGAAAGTTCTGTATGGCTATAGAGCGGGGACAGGACCAGTCCCTCGGCTGCCTGGTGGTTAAACATGGGAACTACTCTCTCCACACTCATGTGCAGACACAGAATATCACAAAGCATCCAAGAGGCATTTATTGTAAAGATAAGGGGGTTGATTCATTTCTCATGACCTTTGCAGAACATAGTGTAAACAGGACAGTGGTTAGTTAAAATGGTTGCATATGTATAATTTAATAAGGCACAGTTGAGAGCAGTTTGTTCTTGGAGTTAGCATTCAGTCTCTGACTACCTGAGCAATGCTTGGGAGATAATTTAAGGCTACTGAAAAATTAACATGTTTGGATGGAGGCTGTGTGGTCCAAGATCCTCTAAATTGAAATATATGGCTAGGGTGTCTTTTTCCCTGCTACTACAGTTTTTAGAACTCCAAATGCTAAACATTAAAGTGCTACCTAGATTTCACTATTCTCATGCCACATTTATTGCTTTGATTGGTGGATCTCTTGGCCATGTAGTTTATTTGTATTTAAACTCCTGATAGTGTGCAAACTGTTCTTTTGTTGTCTCAAGAGTAGGGACAGACAATGCAGTGTCCTCAGCACAACTGACAAAGAGCAATGCCAGGTTTATCACATCATCTGGTCTTTTTGCAAGAGAAATTCAGATGCTGATCCAGTATTCTTTATGTCTATCTCGTTATGGTTTATTTCACCCATTTTTCACAAAGCTGCCTTACCTTTGCAGTACATAAAACTTATATTGCTAGCAAGGTTACCACCTGGTGCCCCTCTCAATCAAGGTAGCAACTAATCCCTCAAGAAGCCAGCCCTGAAACTTCTGCAGATCACAAACATAACAAAGTAAACGTTTCCCTTCAACTTCTCTTTGTCTCTTCTCTTTGTACTTGTTTCTACAGAACTTTCATACTTGTCCTTGTCAACTGTGCTTGGCATGGATACTGTGTTGTCAGATTCTCGTTGTTCAAAGATTTTAGCTAATGATTTTCAAGGTTGAATGCCTAAGGCTTAGTTCCTGAATTCAGCAGAGGCAAGTAAATAATTAAGTTGCCTGAGGTTTTCTTTCTGTTTGCCACTGTCCTCCAAAATGGAGGTGAGAAAATCAGATCCTTGGTAAGACACCAGACTTACTAAAGTCTTCAACTTTTCAACATCATTTTAGATCCTGGCGAAATGTGATGCATGCGAACACTTGTGTCATAGCCTTCAGCAAACTCTACCCAGCTCTTCAATACTTAGATTTAGATAAAAGCATCTTGACAAGCATGTTCTTCTAAGTGGTGCAACAGCACTCTCAGAATCAGCTACAATCAGTGGGAATTGCAGGTTATGCAGTAAATGTGGATTCCCACTTGAATATCTGAGTGATGTACTAAAAACCATAGTTGCTGGGCACACTGAGCTACTTATACGAATGACATTGTTCTCAAATTCATGGTTCCTGAGTCCTTTTTATCTTGTGTAAAACCGAGAAGCAGGTGTGATTTATGTCTGTGGAAGATTTGATTAGATTGCATCTAGCTGGGATGCTTGTCATCAGGTCTAAAGATAAACTTAAGTAAACCCAAACAGTGAGTTTGTTCTGACTACTGGGGACTGAAACGGGAAACAGAGCATAAACTGCTGTTCATAGGGATAAAACAGGAGATGTAGAGTTGAACATAGTGACAGATTATGAAAGAAGTGGAGATGATGAGACATTATGTATTAAAACAGTTTGAGCTAACAAAGCAATGGACCTCTTGCCAGGCTACTTGGTAAACTTCCAAGCTAATGAAGGAGGATGGTGAGACTATGAACATGCTTATTGTGTCTGAGGAGGGAACCAGCTTTGTTCTGTACTTGATGAGCAGCACCTCAGCTGCCTCAGTATTCAACAGATAGTGCAAATAAAGTTTCAGGTCATTATAGGTTCTTCAAAACAGACAAAATTCACTAAAATCCCTCCTAAAGCCCAATATGCAGAGGACACTTCTACCTGAAACAACCTTCTTTGGCAAGAATTCACTTTAAAAGTAATTATGTAGTGACTTTACTACTAGAGAGGTTCCTTTCTCGCGTTCCAAAGGAAAGCATAGGTTTGTGGGGTTTTTACTATTTATAATCTCCACCAATGCATCAGGAGACTAGCCAAGGAAACCAAGTACAGCTTCTTGAAAATGTCAAGATATGACTCCAGAGGTAGCACTCAGAACTGACTTCTCGTGGCCCAAATAACACCTCCAGAAAGGCTGCTATTTCCGTATCAATTAAAGTATACTCTGCGGATGACTAACACCATTCACGCAGTAGCAAAAACACTCAGCATCAATCACTGTGCATCTTACCCTGATTGCCTGGTGTAACTCTACAGTCCTTGAAAGCTTGTGTCATAATGTATCTCAAATTACATACTCCTTTTGCAGATACTCTTTGCTCAATCATCACTCTCTGTGTGAGGCTCTTGTTCCCAAACCAGACCATCTTTGCATGTTTGATTTACATGTATGATTTACAAAAGAAGTGTTGATGTGAACAGCTACTAATTTACCTGCAGCTGCTGAGTTTCACTGTCAGACAATTCCTTTTATATTTTTCTGTGGGTAATTTACCTTGGGTTTTGGTATCTAATATTGGTATGCAGTACTACTGGTATCTCATTGCTCTCGCAGCATGGCCCTGCTTGGAAACTATTCATACATGCAAAGCCTGATCTTGCTTTGCTTGGGACATCTGACGAGATTACAGCTGGAGGTGATAAATCTATAAACATTTAGTTACGGGAAATTCTGTGGAGATATTTTTAACAAATGGAGGTGGGCAGCTTGCAAAAGCATGACGTGAGCATTGTGTTTTCAGTACTTGAAGTTCCCTTTTCACTAACATGTGGAAACTCTTCAAGCATATGCTACTGAGATGTTTGTTAATGTCTTTTCCCAGACTGCTGCAAAGTCCTGTTCTATATGAGAAGCTAATGCTGCAGTCCAAGGTCATGAACAGCAAAGGGGAAAAGGGTTGTCTGGATGCAGTTAAGTGTTTCATTTTTAGATTTTGTTTTCTTTTTCTGTAGCAAATTTCCAATAACAAAGGGAAAGCTGATAGAGAGATCGTGTTGGGTAACAAGTTTTCTGTTCCTCTCTGCAAACTCTTTCAAAATAATCATAAACATGTCTTATATGTGATAATATGTAGAAGGCAAAAAGGAAGCAGGACAGTATATCCAGATGACAAAATGTGTTTCCCCTTGAAAGACTGAAAAACAAAGCTAAAGGAGAAGCTACAGATTATGGGAGAATGAAAGCAACCTAAAATTTCCAGTAGAGGAGATTTTTTGATTCAGAACCCAGAACAATTTCAGAAGTCAATGGGTAAAATTAAAGTGCAGCTCTGTGAAGGCAGCTAATGAACTTTTTGATATCTATCTACTAGGCAAATCACAGAATCATTCAGGTTGGGAAAGACCCCTGGGATCATCAGGTCCAAACATCAACCCTACTCTACAAGTTCACCCCTAAACCAGGTCCCCCAACACTACATCTAAGCACCTTTTGAACTCATCCAGGGATGGTGACTCAACCATCACCCTGGGAAGCCTGTTCCACTGCCTGACCACTTATCTCCATGAAGAATTTTTTCCTGATGTCCAATCTAAACCTACACTGTTGGAGCTTGAAGCCCTTCCCTCTGGTTCTGTCACTAATTACCTGTGAGAAGAGACTAGCACCAACATCTCTACAGTGTCCTTTCAGATAGTTGTAGAGAGCGATGAGGTCTCCCCTAAGCCTCCTCTTCCTCCAACTAAACAGCCCAAATTCTCTCAATCTCTCCTCATAAGATTTATTCTCCAGGCCCTTTGCCAGCTTTATTGCCCTCCTCTGCACTTGCTCCAGCACTTTGATGTCTCCCTTGTACTAAGGTGCCCAAAACTGTTTCCAATACAGGCCAGGATGCCATTGGCCTTCTTGGCTACTTGGCCACCCTGCTGGCTCATATTCAGAAAGAAGCATAACATAAAATTGAGTATGGCTGTCTCCCAGTCACAGGGATCTCATGGTCTGATGTACCTCACACTGTAGACAGGAAGCTACTTTGCTCTAAAATGGATGAACATTTAGAACTTTCCACAGCAATGTAAAAATATCATATTTGTTAGCTGGAACAAGAAACTCATTGCAAGTGCCAGAAAGGGCCCAGAAAAAAAGAACTTTGGAGAAATTTCTGTTTTGAATTATAGTTTTATGATTTGCAGACAGCCTGTAAGTGGAGCAATGTGCAGGGGCTGTAGATTCACCTTCTCTCAAGCATTTGGCAGAGCTGCCCTGTGAACTGGAGCCAGGTACAGAACTGGAAAATGGTACAGACCAACTTAATTACCAAAACAAACAAAACAAAACCAGCTCTCCAGTTCTAGACTGGTTGAAGTTGCCAGAGCAAAATCTAAGTTTGAGAACTCACTGGAAGTAATTAACAACGTTGGGACAGGAGGAACAGGAGACAGTCTCTACACACGTAGCTTTAGCCCTTACCGTCAACTTTAAAGGGAGAGGTCAATCTTGAGTGTCAAAATTCTCTCTAAAGAAAGCATTGTCATGAAGACAAATCTTATGAAATAAAATTGCATTTAATACAGCTTAGATGTTAAAAAGACTTTAAAAAAACCCTTTTATACGTCCCAAAAATATAAAAATATTTAAAAAATATAAAAATCCCTGATATTTTGCACAATCTGCACATTCACTTATGGGACTGAGCTCACTAATATAATTTGATTCTGATCAAAAGTAGCTAATGTATTTTTTTAAATTATTTTCTTTTTATTTACATGTAGCAACTGAATACGTTTCAGATTAAAATGATCCTTAACCTCAAGTTAAGTCACAACCACAGACCCAGAAAGCATTGTCTTTGTTTTATGTTAGTCCTGACAGGAAAACAAAAATCTCTCTTACAAGGTTGTACTAAAGATAATTACAAGGTAGTGCTAAAAAAAGGGAGCTCTACTGATCCTTTAAATATGTGTTGTGTACCACTGAATTGTAAATTTATTAGAACCTTGTGTAGGTCAGACATAGGCAGTCTGATTCAGTGAGGCTTTCAGGCTGTATAAAATATCCTACCTGTTTGTATATTGTTCCTGGATGAAGTAGATACCACAAGCATCCTTTATTAGGAGTCTTAAATAAGGAAATTAGCCCATATGTCAGCTACCAGCCTGCGTCATAATTCATGGGAGCTGGCTCAGTACCCTTAGTAAAGCCGTAGTCAGTAGGTAATGTCTATAGATTAACAGCCTGGATATTTAAATGTCCAGCTGCCTGACTGAAAACGTTATCTCTGAAGGATCTAGGGGAGCTCTACATCCGTATTGAAATTATGGAGTTAAACCTCATGACTACTCATCACTTGCAAAACCAGCTGTCTCACAGAACCTTATTGCAAGCGTGTCATCCTGTCTCAGGTCAGAGACATCTTGTTCCCAGCCTATAACAGGAAGGAAAATTGTGGTTCTTCCCATCTGTTGTTAGATCTTGTCTGCAACTTCTTGAGAAGCTCCATCCTAGAGGCTGCACTGGGAGTTGGTAACAAGTGGCATTTGGGACTAATAGACTTTCTAAGACTTACTTTAGCCATTAGGATAAAAGATTTCAGGAAATATCAGCAATATGTGGTTTTACCTCTGATTGTGCTTTACAGGCTAAATTAGAGCGAGTTTCCTTATAAGCTACGAAGGTAAAACAAAACCAGCTTTTGCATTTTTTTGGGGGAAGGCAGATCCCTGCTGGTTTTGGTGTATAGGGAGCCAGAGTAACAGCAAAACTGTATTTTATAGAATCATAGAGTGGTTTGGGTTGAAAAGGACCTAAAAACCATCTAGTTACGACCTTGTTACCATAAGCAGGGACACATTTTGCTAGACCATGTTGTTTAAAGCCACATGCAACCTGCTCTTAAATACATTCAGCGGTGAAGCATCTACAGCTGTCCCGGACAACACATTCCAGTGATTCACAACCGTCACAGTGAGGAACTCCCCTCTGCTTTCTAATCTAAATCCTCAATTTCAGTGTTAATTATTTTTTGTGTGAACCCATTCTCCTACATGGCTCACAGCACCAAGAAGAGAATCTTCCTTGTCTCTTAGGCAGTTTTGTCTTAGGTAGCCATGACTACTGGCATGAATAACTGTCTGCCCTGGTGCTGATAATTCCTTCAACACTGTCTCCTGAAGTATTTGTTAAAACCACCTTGTTCATACACAGCCCAGAATGTTCCTAAGTATCAAGAAGGGGGAAATGTAGGATTATCCATGATCCACAGGTATAATAGCTCTACCAAGCTCGTTCCCTATATTCCCATTGTCTGAGTATATTTTGGTATGAATAAATTAAGGCTTCTCTCCCATAAATTGTGCTTTTCAGTGGGAAATGTCTATAAACATAAATGCTTGCAGGTGCAACCAATCTCCAGCACCGCTGATACTGTTAGTGGTATTAGAATTGAATATTACGTGTCACAGGCTGCACGTTATGTAAATGGCTCTGGATCTTCCTGTCTAGTTGCAAGTTTGTACTTCCAGTCTGTCCTCATGGGTACCATGGAGATGTTGCATTAGAATCCTAGAACATTAGGGATTGGAAGGGACCTCAAAAGATCATCCAGTCCAATCCCCCTGTCGCAGCACATCTAGACCAAGTCGCACAGGAACACATCCAGGCAGGTTTTAAAAGTCTCTCCAGAGAAGGAGACTTCACAACCCCCCCGGGCAGCCTGTGGGAGCAGTTAGATACCTTTTTTAGGAAATCTTTTTGTCAGAGATTCTCTTTGGAATGATATCAAGTAACTTGATCTTCCCCAAGACTGCACAAGATTCATAGCATCTGACTCTTTCAGAAATGCATAACAGTTATTTTTCTGACGGTCAGGTGGATTTTTGTCTGCTACACACTAGAGTCAGAGCGCTGGTTGTTACTCCCCTGCTGAATCTGAACAGAAAACAACATCTTTGTGAAACCTCAAAGCACCTATTTTATCCCTGGCTGTAGGAAGCCATTTGTTAGTGACTCCTTCACAACCTGCTTTGGTTGGAATGAACTTCCAGAAGTTGTGTGTGAGACTGTTTTCATCAGACATGTATGAAACCTAAGAAGGGTGGTCTCCAGGCTGTGACCTAATCCCTCTGGATTCAGGTTTTTCAAGTTTGTCACAGATTTGTGACGTATTTTTTTCTTTTTTCCGTCTGTAGAAATCTCTTAAAAGTTCTTTTCCAGTGCTCACTTTTATGAAGGTCCTGTTTTATGCTTAGAGAGATCTTTTGTCCTCACCTGTATTGATTTTTGTCCTGAAAAACCTTCTCCTGCTTTATGCAGCAAAGTACTTCACTCATGCCAGAGATCACAGAATCGCAGAACATTAGGGACTGGAAGGGACCTTGACAGATCATCCAGTCCAATCCCCCTGCCGCAGCAGGATCACCTAGACCCAGTCGCACAGGAACACATCCAGGTGGGTTTTAAACATCTCCAGAGAAGGAGACTCCACAACCCACCCTGGGCAGCCTGTTCCAGTGCTCCGTCAGCCTCACTGGGAAGAAGTTCCTTCTCATACTGATATGGAACCTCCTACGTTCCAGCTTACACACATTGCCCCTTGTCCTATCACTAGATGACATTGAGAAGCGCCTGGTGCCGCAAGTCTATTTAAACAGAGAATATTGAACACTTTTTTTCCAGCTTCATCCAACACCTCAGATTGTAGCTGGTGTCTTTCCATGTCTCTGACCAGGAGCAAAAGGGCCATCTTCACAATCCGGATTTCTAGGTGCCTGTCCCATGTGCTCCCAGAGGTTCGTAAGCAGTGGCCTGTTGGTTTGGTCCTGTCTAACGCAGAGCTGAGAGCACCTCCAGGCAAATGGGACGAAAGGAGGAGGACTGGACTCTTTTGTCGTGCCCTTGAAACTCATGATTCCGTGCTTGCAGTCACATTCTGTTACCCAAAATTGTCTTGGAACATTGCAGTAAAGGAGCTCTAATGCCATAGAGTTCGTATTTTTATTACAGGATTATGATGTATTTCTGCTATCAGGTCTCCTGGGAGCTCTTTGGTTGTTTTTGAAATTTAGCTGCTAAACAGCTGATTCATTTAAAGAGACAAGAACACTGTATGCTCAGGGGTACATGCTGAGACATTCTTTTAAAGACATGTCTAAAGACTTCCCCGCTTCTCTGGTGGGTGCATCAGATATATTACAGAAAATGAAGCAAAGGTAGTTGTTCTGCTGTGAGTACAGAGTGCACCAGCACTGCAGAGACCACATAGGTCAATGTAAAGGATGCTCAAAGACTTATCACATATGTTTATTGCCCAATTGTCATCCCAGGAAAAAGGTTGGGATAGTTCAGACTTAACCAAACCTGGGGTTCTGTGAGTAGCAGAATGTCTCAACTTTGATTTCTCTCAGGCATTTTTTAGGGGGGGAAGGTTCTGTGGGGGGGTGTTTTTGCTTTTCATATGAATGCTCCTGTGTCTGCTAAGGCATAAGCACTATGGTTGTGGTAGTTACAGCTGCTGCCTTTCCTATGGTCGCACTAATGTTATCGATCTGCATTCATTCTGTGGGGAGGGAGAGTTTTAATAGTGTTTTTTCTCCTGCTTTTGGGCCACTGTTGTCAAAACATGTAGGGATTCAACATCTTCAAGACCTCTCTCTGTCAAACTGGATTTATCAGTTAACAAGGGAGCTGGCAGTTAGCGTCTCAGTTCTAAAACCCTGAAGTAGTAATATCTGTGATTTATTATGTGTATGACAGTACAGCTGAACCGGGGCTATAAACATTCTTGGCTTTACTACACACCATAGGCAAAAATCCAGGTAATGACAGCACTGTCCTCAGGTTACATGAGTAACTGCTGTATGCTCGCTCACTTGGGAAAGGAAAAAGACGGCCGTGTATGAGCAGACAGCTACAGTCAGGCTTCACGCACACACATGAAAGGTATGATTACACCAGTATTGGCATTTCCAGTCAGCAGAGGATGGTCTCCAAAAAACTGTATGATCGTTTTGTACCTTCTCGAAGATACTGCAAAGCTGTTTTGTTAGATTTTGCTCCCAAGAGAGCCCAGCCAGGGGCAGGACCTGAGCTGTCCTCTGACCAAATGGCTAGCACTCAACAAGACTGTGCTAATGAGTGTCTACACAGCAAGCTTCTCTGCTCAGCATGGCCTTTAGCTTGTACCTTCCAGTCTTTCCAATCTCAGAGGCAATCCTAGCATCAGAAATGCACGTAGCTGGTTCTGTGTTATCATCCAAGCAATGTGGTTAGAAGGAGTGCTGTGCTGGTTTTACACAAAATCCAAAACACAGTGTTAGTAGGTGAAGTAGCAAACCACAGCCAGAAATTCACTATGATGAGAGAAAAAGGGACTTTACTGAGGGGGGGAAAAAAAAGCGTGTTATGTGGTTTTTCCCTACACTGAAAACTGTAAAAGCCTTGCAAAACACAAGGGGGTTTTTCTTGCTTTTTCTTGACCTTGAAAAGTTGTGTGCATGAAAACTTGCTAACATTCGAGTTGGTACTGTCCTCCTCAGTAGTGTGTTTGCCAGTCGCCTGCTCCACAGTATCCCTGGGTGTCTGCTGCGGACCCTGATATACTGTTGTAGAGTGAGAGTCTGAATATGTTGTCTATAATCATGACAGTGTCCAGCAGACTTGAGACACACTAGCCTGTGTGCAGAATAGCCTCTTGGTTTTACAGTGAAGAAATCTTTTAGCAGGAGTTGTCTTCCTCTCCAAGATGTTTAGGCAGGAGACCCTGTCACAGTTTGAATTAGAACAGAACTAATTGTGCTCAGAGATTTTGCTTTTCAGCTCAGTCTCTTCTAAGTAACTGCTCTTTCCCAAGTTACTGGCGTATTTGTGCAGACAGGGTCTGCTTTTATAAGTGACAGTACTTGAAGTCTTGTGGTTACTACCGGTGGTTGACATGCAGAAAGGCTCTTGCTTAGACTCGCTCCTATGGAGACCAAGGTGACTGCTAAGTCTTATGTACCACATTGAGAATGCAGTGAGTGAGAGGCTGCACCTGCAGGGAGGAGCAAACAGGACAGGTGACCCTACAGTGAGCAACAGGGTATTGCATCCTATATACATCATATTTAGTATAAAGCTGAGGGACCGTAAGGGTCAGCCCTCTCTGGCTCTTTGCCTCTCTTACCCCTTGGCTAGCATCGGAGGAGGACTCCGTCTGGTCTGTCTTTGAAGAAAGAAGACCGTAAATGCATCTCCTTTTCTCTTCCAGTGAGGGGCAGAAAAAAGTAAACAAGAATCTGTAAGTTCTTGAGTTTGGGCAAGGAGGGACAAGTTTGTGAATTGCCAAGGGAAAGCACTTCCCTGGAAGAACCTAACTGTGATAGCGTAAGAAGCCAGGAATTGGCTAAGGACAAGAAATGTCTTTTTCATGCCATAATTGTTACCAAGATTTTTTTTCAGTGTACTTTGTGTACTGTCAAGAAGCTATTTGGAATCTTCTGACTTTCATAGGCAGTCGTGTTCTCTGTCTGACGTCAATATAGAAGTGTAAAGTCATTGCTATTAAATTCCTGGAAACATTTCCACTCCCTCCTCCTTGGAAGGAGACCTTACAAGATAGAGCCTATTATGAGGCTAGGAAAGCCTTAAGTGATTTTTATTCTTAGTGTCTGCAAACTCTTTTTATATAAAGAATGGAGAGGACAGAATACTCAAAACCAAATGAGGCAAGTGTAGAACTCAAAATCATAGATAATTTATGATTCTGAAAAGGAAATTAAGTGTGAAAAGTAAGTCATTAATATCAAGCCTTTTTAATGGCAGTTAATGAAAACGGGCATGTCTTCAATGCCGCCTAGAGAGGAAAGCCCTCCAGGCTGTGTCTTAATGACTTTCTTAGGCTGCATGTGTTTGGAACAAGGTTCCATATAATTCTATGCAATCAACAGAATTTGCTCTGCTTTTGACAGCCTCTTAAAAGTTCATGAAGTCAAGGCAAGATCTAGAAGTGCTTCAGGCTTAAACAAAGCATCATCACATGTCCTCTGCTGCTTCTGTGTTGTGCCACTTCTGTTTCCTGCATTGCATCCCAGATGTTACTTTAACTTTACATTGTGATTTTTCTTATCACTTTTCTTATCAGTCCTGAAAAGAAAATATGACAATGTCAGAACTGAAGGTCCTTTCTGTAGTTCACTGCCTTTGTGCAAAAAGCTCTTCCTTTCATGCTTCATGTTGAACATGAGCTACTCTGAGTGAAAGTAAACCATTTAAATGAAGGGAAATTTTCTTTTAATCCCTTTTCTAGTTCTCAGCTTGCCTACTTTAAAATGCCCTTGTGGTTCTGCTGCACAACTCTTTATTCTGCCTTAAAGAGATCCATATCCTCTGATGAGGAAAAAAAACCCTTTATTCTTAATAAAATAAGGATGTTTAAGGCAAACAGTTCTATAGTACTGAATCATATCAGAAAATCTCAACAATAAAAGAGATGTCATATTTTTCTTCCCAGATACAGAGATGTTTTATAGGTTTTATAGCAGGAATATAACAGAAAAATACTGTTATATCTTTACAGCCAAAGCTGTAGTCAAATTTGGGTCAGAAGAAGAAATTAGTCTTGAAGCAAATATCACTGCAGTCATCCATCTTGTCAAAGAAAGCACAAATTCCTGCTTTTTGTGATAACAGCACAACAACCAAACAAAAAGAGATTGACTTTTGCGTCTGAATCAATCCCATTTTCAGCTAACATCAAATTCTATGAAGTGATTTTTGCAAGCTAAAATTTCAAGTTGCTTCTCACTGCACCTTTAGCCACCTGTCTCTTTCAGGTGAGCATTCAGCTCCTCCCCGTGCCTATGGCTGATTACAGCCACCTATTAATACTAACGGAAAAGCCCTGCAGTTGATGTCTTGGGCATGGGAAAGGCTTATTTTGTTAACTGGAGGCACCTCTAGTGTTTTGGTTGTGAGTTTCCCTTGTTTTGCCATAAAATGTTGTAGATCACTGCTCTGTTCCTGTGTCACAAAGGGAAAGGTAAAAATATGGCTGTTAGCTCTCCATTTTGGAGGAGCTGTTTACTGACTCCTGGGGTCCTCAGATTCCTTTATTTTGTCTTTTAGAAAAAGGCTGATGTTCTTCAAGTGTACTCACACCTCACATCATTTTTCATATCGACTGCAGCAGGCGTACTGTTTAATGAACCGTAGGTTAATGGTTCCCGATAATAAACAGTGAATTAAGACCTATACACGTTCTTTCTCAACTGTAAAAACATCTGTTCATGCTTTTCTGCCACATGCTTTGCCATCACCTTTTGGTTTTTGCTCCCAATCTCTCATTCCATCTGACGCACAGATTGCGAGAGGCCACCTTCTTCACTGCGGCAAACGACAACTTCTTTGATTATTTCACATGACCAGTATCATCCATTCACAAGGTAAAAATGTCATCTTCAGAGTTACTTTGTAAAAACCGTAGTGAGATGCCAACTTCCATAGAACATGATCTATGATATATCCTCCCTCCCGATAAATACATTTTGTAGGCTGTCAGCAATGCCAGCTAACAAAACAACACTTAATAAGGATGCTGTGCCAAAATAAAAGCTACTTACACGCATCAAAAGCATCATGGAAAAGATAATCCTGGCTTTTAAATTCTACACATCTTAGAATGCAAGGTCTCATGTAGGTCCCTGTCTCACTGAATCTGGGCTTTTGAGAGACAGCCTGACGCAGAGTTCAGCAGCATCACTTTACAAACGGAAAAGCCTTTCCACCACAATCCGCCTACTGTAGCCTTTTTCTGTTTGTTTTAATCTTCAGTCTTTGATCCCACTATCCAAGACTAGTTTAACCCCTGTCTTATGCATGTATTGTTACGTGCAACCATCTGTTTAAACTAAGTCTAAAATACTGACACTCTTGATTGATTTTCTTTGCTATTTGGTTAAGAAATTGATGTAACCTTTAATATTACTGGTAATATTTGCTCTGAGTTCCAAAGGGGAAGTTTATCATTTAGAATGAGATATCCTTATAGTATTTATCTGTCAAAAATATCAAAGAGCTTTCAAGTGTAAACAGATCTGACCTTGAGTGTCTCCAAAAGTCCGTACATGCAACTCTAGCAGAGTTTCTTAAAGGTGGTGAAATCTATCCTTGAGGTTTGTTTTTTTTAAAATTCAGCTGAAAAAAATCCTGAACCACCTGATGTCACTTTGAAGTTAGCTCTGCTTTGAGCAGAAGGTTGGACTAACAAACTCTGAGGGTCTTTTCCAGCCTACGCTTTCTTCTCATGATTCTAAAATTCCTACTTTTGCTTCAGCTTCTCAGATCCCTTCATGTTTGTTTCTATCCCCTTTGAACAGAGAGTGGTTTTTAGTGACTAATTCCATTTGAGTCGCAACTGTTCTTCCATGCTTGCTCTGTTTTTACCCTTTCTAGCTATTTTCACTTCCTATGTTAATCAGTCTAGTTCCTTCTATTTTACCATCAAGGTTCTTTGCAATAAGAATCTCAAATCAATTTTTCTTAACTCTTTCAATTTCTCCATAGACTAAGTTTTCCATTACAGAGTATTGTCCACATAACTGCTTTCCTCCACGTTAGCACTGTCTTTCATATGTGTTATTTGGTAGGATGATGATTATTCTGACTGTTGCTACATTCTTCACTTTCTTTTCTGTAAGTTTTAAAGCAACTGAGTAGGAAGAATCAACCTGCCAGCCTCTCTTGTATTTCAGTGGAGTCTGTCTACCAGCAGTTCTTTCTCCATTAATGTCTCCTGCCAGTCTTATCTTTCTGAATAGAAAGCCTAGAACCCCATGCTAATCTTCCTGGTCTCTAAGGACCAGGAAAACATCCAGAACAATTTCCTTGGGACCAGAGTTTATCACAGACAGCCTTGAACCATTCCAGCAAGTCCAGCAGTCAATTGTCTCAGCATGAACAAAAGTAGTTTTCCACTTTGTGATAGCTTTGTTCCCATCAAACAGCTCATCTGATCTCTGAAACTGAGGATATACTTTCTGGTTCCTCCTTGACAATAAATTCATGATCCCACACATACAATCTCTTCTGGTGTCAAAATGAACCACAATTCTCTTCTGTCTGTAGTTCTACACTTCCTTCTCCACCATGTCTTGTCTGTATATTCCTGTTCCCTTGTTAATCTGCTGCCTCAGCTCTATTTGTCCATCACTCACACTCTGAGTTTCATTTCCCTGGCTTCTCTGCTTTCTGGATAGCAATAGCTTTCCCTTTAATTTTGTCTGTAAAACACATCTTCAAAGATGTGTGGACCTTGAATGATCTCCTCAACCCTGTCATACTCCAAAACACATGATCCACACCACAGCCATCCTTAGTTTCCATTCCTTGTATTCCAACACTCCGCTGCTACTTCCACTCACAAATGACTATCTGTAACTTACTCAGGAGTCACGAACATCATGTGCTTCTGCATCCACATCATTGTTCTTCCTCCCTTGTATTGGAACTCAGATCTGGTACTCGGTATCCACACATAAATGCACACGTACTTCCTAGGCATCGTGCACTTTTCCTGTAGCACACACTGAGAAAGCAGAGCTCCCTCACTCTAGTTTCTCTCCACAAGACCCTTTGTCTCTATTGTAGTTTAACCTCTGCCAGCAACTAAGCACCCTGCAGAGGGGAAGGCAACCCGTTGCAAGTCTGTGCTGGACTCTCCCAATGGTCTACTTGTAATTAATGTGTTTGAAAAAGTTTCCCCTGATTATTTTCTTACAGTACCTTCCCAGAGATCAAGGTGATGTTGATGACCAGCCTGTAGCTCCCTGGATCTTCTTTCCTGAAGATAGGAGTTGAATGAATGATGAATTAGCAATGTTTTTCCTTATTTTTATTCCAAAGAACTGGCAGCATTTCCATGGTTATCTTGTCTGTTTCACCAGCTAAAAGATCTGCCCATGACAGCAGCATTTGTTTAAATGCAAAAATACTGCTACAAACAACAGACAAGCTCTCAATATTGTTTTTCCTTAAGAAACATACATAGTGGTGTAGTTCACAAAGTACAAAGTAAATCTTGAACCAAAGTAAATCTTAAAAATGTGAACTTGTATTCCTAACATAACTGGAACAGAGTCTCCTAAGGGAGGAAAATTTCATGGCCATTTTGATAGCCGTATGTACTTCCTGTTTCTGCCCCACAAAACACCTCCAGACACTTTAGTATTTGTAGCTGTCTTGGTATGCCCTGACTTCTTCTGTTAGTAGATAAATCAAAGCTCCCTTATGTCCAGCCAAATCTGTGTTGCAAGAGGTGGCCACAAATTGCAAATGCCGGTTCCACCTTTCGCGCTAGTTTTGGGATTCAATTTTATGTTGCAAGCTGAGCTTCAGTTCTAGGAGTTTTGCTTTTGTCTAAACAGAGACAGCATTTATCCTCTGCAGTAGGATCCAAAACAATCCTTTGTCAAGAAATTGAGTTGTTTATGAACAGTCATCTTGCATTTGCAGGAGCACAGAGCTAGGATGGACACTGCAGGTAATTGAGAAGATAGGTAGCATCACTGTTTTAACTTTGCCTTCACGGGCACATTCCAGATTGGGTGACACATGTTGTGTGTATTCAACCTCTTAAAATAGAAAAAACCATTTTACTCTTTTCCCACACTAGTGCTGTCCCTCTAGCAAGCCCATGGCCATTTGAGTAGCCTTTGTCTCCCTTCTGCACCAGAGAACCAGCTGTTCTTTGATCTTCAGTGGAGTAGCTCCAGAGTAAAGATGGCATTCTCTTTAAATAGATAGCTTTCACTTGTATCTATAATCCATTATGTTTTCATAGATGTCTCTCAGGGCTTCATAGCAGAGGTCTTTAGATATAGGCAGCCTGTTGACTTACTGAATTGTATAATTAAAAAGCCTTAGAAAAGCATTAACCTTTTAAGAAACGTTTCGAAATGTACTTTGCCATGCTAGGCTGTTCATTTAAAAGAGTACAGCTTACGTAGACTGATGATATTCCAAGAACCATAAGAAATTTGCAAGAAATCATTACAAGTTGTGTTTTGATTACACTAGAATTTCCCTCAGGAAATATAACAAATTCCCTGACTGCTTAGAGGAACTAGGACTAATATGAGATGGAGGTGGCCAAGCTGTAATTATCAAGCAAAATGCTTGTATCGCATGGCTACGGGTCTGCGCTGGCATGGGAAATGCTGGAGAATTTAAATCTCTGTTGGCTGGGTGAAATAATGCAGCAAGTGCTTCTGAAGCTGACATTGCCAGGCTCCCTAGGACCACATCCAACCTCTTCTACCTCTGAGGCAGCAGTGGAGCCACTACCCCAAAACTCCAGTTCTTGGATCTCTAAGCGTTTGGTGGTACTTGACCAGACGAAGACTTTTTTATGAAGACCATAGCTACAGGGCACTGAGGTCATCTGTGTGTGGCACAGGCATATTATAAGGCAGAAGTCACCTGTGCAAGGTGTATTTCACATATACTCCACTGTATCCTGTGCTGTGGCCTCTGTGAGGCATTGTTCCCTTTTGTGGCAATGAGCTGTGATCCTTATGTGGGTTTTGCTGTTAATGCTGGCAACACAGACTCAACAAGCATCCCCAGCCTATCCATCCTAATTTGCATGTTGACTTGTCTTCTTTAATAGCCTACTCTGATGAGCTGCATAAGGTTGTGTTTGAGAGAAGCTAGAAGCTGATGCATGCCTGCCAACCAACTTTGAGTTGGCAAGAAAACTGAGTAATTTCACAAACTAAATGGATGAGTTCAGAATGCATTTCCTGCTGCTGTGCCTCCAAAAGGAGAAATAGCCACTCCATAGCTCAGAGAGTGCTGCCTGTTGTTCAAGGGGTGAAGGATGTCATCTGATTGGAAATGCGTAGGGCAGTGAAACATTCTTTATGCTCACGTGTACCCACGTACACTTGTACAGGAGACCTAGTGGCAGCAATCTGAAGCCAGATAAGCAAGCTGTTTCCTAACAGTAACTTATTGTCCTGGCTGATCTCTCAGACTTTTCACCAACGTATGCTGTCAATTTCTGAAGCCCCAAAAGCATAAGATCTATGAGATCTGGGCTAACAGGCTCATTCACATTCCTTTCCTTCGCTCAGATTTGTGCTGCTCAGCAATGATGCCAAATGCTGCTAGGCCAGAAGCTGAATTTAAAGTGGAGCCTAGAAACTTGGCGTATGCTTCCATCAGCATTTGCAATCTTTTCATACCTGTCAGATCTCCATCATCTCTTCAAAAGCTTAGTCAAATGCAAAATATTTTCTTCTTGTCTCTGAGATAGTCTACATTTTGAACTGTCAAAGAACTATGATGCTGTCCCAGCTAAACCTTCAATCAGAAGCAGGAACTAGAGCACTGTCAAATTAAGAGTCACAATAAGCACATCACTGGAGCAAGATGTAGGTCAATTTATTTGCCCCAAGTATTTATTTTCTCTCTTGCCTCGGGAAAGTGATAATGTAACCACAGCAGGGAACACCTTCGTATATCTTAACTTTCTTTCCATCATCTTAGGAAACTCACTAGCTTTCATTGCATGTTTTAGAAGTATTTGCAGTCAGTAATGAAAAGAAACACATCCTAGGTCTCATCACCACAAAGACCCTTTCCTTTCTTGTCTTTTGTCTGCAAAGGTCTCAACACCCAGCATAAAAAATGAATGAGTATCATAAACCTCATAAAAAGTATGTTTTTCTGCATGAGCTCTACTTTTCACAGAATCACAGAACATCAGGGATTAGAAGGGACCTCGAAAGATCATCTAGTCCAATCCACTTGCCAAAGCAGGATCACCTAGACCAGGCTGCACAGGAACATATCGAGGCAGGTTTTAAACATCTCCAGAGAAGACGACTCTGCAACCCCCCTGAGCAGCCCATTCCAGTGTTCCATCACCTCTTGAAC
>JAOXOE010000632.1:21084693-21164094 GCA_028565055.1 Phoeniculus purpureus | reverse complement strand
CAGCCTCTCCTCATAGGGCTTATCTTCCAGCCCCTTTATCATTCCAGTTGCCCTTCTCTGGACTCGTTCCAGCACCTTGACATCTTTCTTAAACTGAGGGGCCCAGAACTGAATACAATACTCCAGGTGCGGTGTAACCAGTGCTGAATACAGGGGAAGGATAACCTCCCTTGACCTGCTGGCCACACCATTCTTGATGCAAGCCAGGATGCCATTTGCCCTCTTGGCCACCTGGGCACACTGCTGACTCAAAACTCCTCATCACTAGGAGCTTCAGGAAGGACTTTGGCAAAATTCATTAAAGAGAGGTTTAGTTGTTAAGTAGCTATAGAAATGTATATTTCTGATAGGCTTCTATAAACTGTGAATCTCTGCAGAGTTTGTATATTGGCTAGATATGTGGGTTTTTGTGAGGGTGATGAGCAAGATGTGTCCCAGATAGATTAATTACCTGCATTAAACTAAAAATTATTGCTCAACAAACTTGAACTTTTCAGAGAGGATCGCCAATGTATTTCAGCCTTGAATAATCTATTTTTTTATAGTTTGTTTAAAGAAATAGCTGTATAGCTTCAGTAGAATCCTTCCAATTCTAGGCAGGTGGTGTTAGAGGTGACAGAAACATACACAGCGAAACTTGGTGCTTATTTCTAGCAAGGTTGCAAAATTTTGAAAATATGTTGCTAGAAATGCTAGATTATCTTGATAGACAGTAACTCAGCTTTCACCTAATTTGCAGAATTTTTTCTCTGGAAAGAAATAAATTATTCTCTGCTTTTGGTGGGGTTTCTTTTTTTGTAGTTTCAAAGGTGATGATGACTCTGCAAGGGTTTGATTTACTTATTTTGCCATCAGCAGCACAAACAAAAGGGTGAAAGAATATACCCAACCCTACAGCCCAAATCCTTACCCACAAAAAAGAAACTCGAAAAATGTTATGAAAGTATTATGAAAATGAGTTTTTATTTGTACCTGTTTCTTAGTTACTGCAGACCTGTGTTCTAACTGTGAAAAATCTTTTCTGGTGCCATTCACCATCACTGAAGTGGCAACAAGAAATCCTGTTAATGTTTAGAAAAGATAATGGTGAAGATAATGGTGGTGATTATGGCGGGTTTATTTTTCTTAGCCTGTACCTATAATGTTTGTTCACAACTCTGGCTAATTTTCTGTAAGCAAATTTCTAGTGTGAGCAAGGAGTTATTTGTGTTTTAAATGATGCAAGCAATTCCATGCACCATGATTTAAGACCTCTAATTTTCCTGGAAGGGATAGGTTATCTTATTGGTAAGATTTTCCCTAGTTGTGTTACCAAACAAGAGTAGATGTTTTTAGGCACTGGATTTTCAGCAGGGCTTTATTTAATGCAAAAAATTAGCTTGAAGTACTTGTAATATGTGGAGGAAGGGTTTTTCACTGTTGACTTTATGCATTCTCAGTGTAGGCACTGGTCTTCACCAGTGACTTCCTTGTGGATACGTAGCTTCTAAAATTTAATCATGACTTTGTGATGAGTGATTTGTAATGACTGAA
Organism: Phoeniculus purpureus; assembly: GCA_028565055.1. Classification (NCBI taxonomy): domain Eukaryota; kingdom Metazoa; phylum Chordata; class Aves; order Bucerotiformes; family Phoeniculidae; genus Phoeniculus; species Phoeniculus purpureus. The sequence continues at coordinate 21,162,561 of JAOXOE010000632.1, read as the reverse complement.
ACATCTCGTTGATTTGTCTGAATGAGTTTTTAATTATGTGATATGACTACCAGTCATAGTTTAGCAATACCTTTCACAGTGTAAGCAAAGCTGATTATGGTTGGTTTTCAGGTTGTAAGGTTTGGGAAGATACCCTTATGCTTCATCGAGTTGGAGCCTATTTCAAAGACAAGCTTAGAGAGCTATTGTAAAATTAAAGAAGATAAATTAAAGCAATTTTATGGAACAGTGTCAGTAAATTAATGGGAACTACTACAGTTATAGACAGGAGAAGGAATTTAGCTGAACTACAAAGAATGAGAATAACAGAAAACCCAAAGAACCCGTTTGGGTTATTAGTGTGGGTTTAGAGTTTGCAAGTTCAACAGCAAATAACAAAAATTACGTAAACAGGAATATGTAGTGATATGTTTATCACAGTATGCAGAGATCTTTGAAAGATTGGAAGTGATTCAGTGTTTTTTATACTGACTCTGTATTCAATGCATACCACTGTTAGTAAATACACTGCGTCTTTTGTAGACGGTGGACATTCACAAAGAGAAAGTTGCTAGAAGAGAAATTGGTATCTTGACTACAAACAAAAACACCTCAAGAACTCACAAAATCATTGCACCAGCTAACTTGGAGCGACCAGTTCGCTACATCAGGAAACCTATTGATTATACAATTCTAGATGATATTGGACATGGAGTGAAGGTAGGTGATATTGCTGAAACAGCCAAATGCAAATACTTTGTCTTTGTATATTTTCAAAATAACTTCATGCTTTTCATAGTAATATACCAGTTTCTCCTTGCCTAGCCAGTGTGTGTATAAAAATCAGAGGATTCCTATTCAATTTGCAGTTGCCCCTTTCCCCCACTGTTTGCAAACCTTGCAAAACCTAATTAGTCTTATTTCTGAGGGTATTTCGGGCTATGGATCTCACCTTTTAAAATGGTTCTGAACACCTGCTTGTGTGATGCTGCTACAATTGTTTGAGTTGGTTGCCAGGAATATACCTGGGGATATAAAGGCTAATGACAGTCCCTTTTCTGTGTGGATTAGCACCATCTATAATTGCCACTCGTTTACTTTGAAGGTCCTCTGAAGAAAGGTTTTATGTGAGAAGTATTATGGTGCTCTCTTCTTTCCCTCAGAGTCAGTTACACCCGTATTCTGTGATGTGCTTTGTTAAAGTAAGCTCTCTACAACCTTTGTGCCATATGCAGTTTCAGAATGGGAATATTGAAGCTGCATGGTTCTCCCTTTTCAGACTAGGAAAAAAGGAAGAATTTTAGGGCAATAATCAGTCTGAGAAACAACTGGTGACTGTTGTGTGCGGGTGTTAGATCAATGTACACACCAGCAGTAGTACCACGTGTGAGATTGCGTAATATGTTTTTAAAAGCACATCCTGAATGTAAACACACAGTCTTAGCAGGTGTGAGCTCATTGTTCACTTGTACTGCCAGGAAAGCAAATACGGAAATGAGAACACTGACAGTGTTAAAGTTCCAGGAGAAATAAGGTAAATAACACAAAGTGATGTCATTTTTACATGACAAACTAACAAATCTGTAAACCTGCTAATTAGGAGTAAGGTAAGATGCTTCTTCCAGTCAAAGTACACCAGAATTGCTTTTGCTTGACACCTAACTGTTAGGTTATCTGTGTTGTTCAATTTGAATTGTTTGCTTGGATAGCCATTTAAATGGCAATAGGTTGTTTAACCAAACTCTTAAAATTCAAAATCCGAACGGTCCCTTTTCCAAATCTTTTTTTAAAATACCTTTTTCAAACAATTTTACTCAAGGTCTTCTTAACACCCTGTTTAACATGAAGTCTTTTATGAAAGAGTCCATCTCAGTTTGTAACTCTAAACAGATTTTAAAAAGACAAGTGATTATTTAAGCTTGATTTGGAAAATCAAATCAAGCAAAAAAAACCCCATAACCCAGCATCAATAACAACAGTTTGACCACAAAATTGTTATCAGTATTGTATGAAAATCTACTACCAACTCTTACAATTTTTGAATTTATTCAGGTCAGCAGAACTCCTTCTGGATATGGAAGGAGCATATTAACCTGTAGGATTACTGTTGCTAATATTTTAATGATCACTTTTGTTTTAAGGAGATTATTTTAGAACTCATTAAAAATAGTTTGTAATTGCTCTGCAGCATAGTCTCATATAGCACTTGCTCTAAACCATTATAATTGGTATCCCACTTACCTTAATATAGCAGAATCATACTCAGTGTGATGCAATGAATTAACGTTCTTCTGAAAGAACATAGTTCATGAAATGGATGGCGACTCAAGTATGTATTTGCATCCATTTTGTTATGCTTGTGAAATGATTGAAACATCTGACATATTACATTTACAATGTACTATATCCAGAAAATGAAAAAATATTGTGTACCTGTAAGCAAAAAACTTCAAATCACATGTTCCATAAGATCCATAGGTGTGTTCCAATCGGGGTTAATCCTGTGTTCAGCACGGAAGAGCAACTCTCCTGCTGATGGGGCTAAAGTGGGCAGTTGTGCTTATGAACCTCGGTTTTTTGTTTGCTTTAGTAGCTATAGATTAGTTTATTGTAACTTTGGCTGGTGAGCAAAGAAGCAAAAATCGAAAAGGGGCAGGAGCTTTAAAATTTACCTACTTAGAGCTCTTTATTGCATGACCTTTGGCAATGAAATGAGTATCCAGAATGAGTTATAGCATAATGAGCGTTAAATTTCCAGTTAGTATCAGAGTCCCTCAGTGTGCATTGTTTTTCCTCTGTAGGGCTTTACCTCTAGTACTTGCACCCTGAATTAGACATTATAAGGGCAGTCAAGGAGCTAATGCAGCAGGCATTCATTGCAACCTTTGAGAAAGACTGCAAACTGAAACAGAATAGTGCAGGAGAAGAAAGTAGCATCCTTAGCCAGTTGCCATGACGAGAGAAGTAGTGCAGGCACTTGAGCCCCTATTCCTTCCACTAAGAAATCTGAAGCATCAGTGGGTACCACCTTTAGGAAAAGGTGCTTTACAATAGTATTTCTTAATAGGTGAAAGATAATTTAGTACTACTGTACCATTCCAGCATTTCCTCCTCATCTTCACTCCCTGAAGATACAATGCTGCAAAAATCTAAAGAACCTTTTGTCAGAGAGAGACTTGCTGTCTGTTTGTTAAAATATATTCTTATCTGCTAAGTCCTCCAATCTTGTCCTTACCTCCGAAGAATTTCTTCGTCAAGAAGATGAAAAAATAATATTTTTGGATCCATTCAGAATGGTGTGTATTAAGGTACTGTTATTATCAGCAACACTGCTAAGGAAAATGTCTCTCCTTATGAACCTTGTTATGGCCACTCTGACCTGTACAGGGGAAGCTGGTTTTTCAGTGTAGCCGTATGGACGAGGTACCATTTTAGTTAATAGATCTGTGGAACTTGAAGGCAGGAGATGTACTAGTAAATCAGATTTTTTTAATACATTAGGGCATCTTCTAAATGGGTGAAACAGAGTAGTAACTCTCTGTGCTCCACTGTTGAGATTCTGCATATTTAATGTTCATTGTTACAAAATGTGTAGGAAATTTAATTATATGTTTAGATTAATGGAATTGAAAGCAGATCAAACTAGTATTTTTGAAATATTATTTCAGGGAAAGAAATGCATGGTATCGTGCTGATAAGATGTAGGATTTAATGTTATAAAGCTAGCACTTAGGCTTTAGAATAAGGTTTTGCTGTTTCTTAGTGTCTTATTGTGTAGTTTAGAAAATACTGATGCAGTGCATTATCCATACACAGAGTGCTGTACCTCTTGCAAGACATTGTGACCCTTGTTCAAGAGATGCTTCATATCATCAGATTGAGTGCTACCTAACAGCATTGTCCAGGAAAGAACCTGTATTAACTTAATATCCTAAGAAGCTTTTGTTTTGGCTAGTTGTGAGAATGCAAATGCATGTAACAATCTAAGTGAGCTCAGGGTATTGATACATTATCATTTGACAGCTCAATGAAATTAATCTCTGAAGTTAATCCATCTAGATCTCATGATCCGTTATGAAAGATGCTGGCTTTTTGTTAGCACTGTAAGAATTGGAGCAAATAGTGTATGAGCATCTGAGCATTAATTTTAAGGTATTAACCTAAAGAATTTGTGGTCAATGTATATTAAAATTTTCAGCTTGTTCATGACACATTCTGCTTTAACCACTCTTTCTATGATCTACTGATACATTATTTTGTTAATGCCAAATGCTTAACTTTTTTCTTTCTTTTCCTTTCTCTTCATATCCTGAAGTTCCAACTAACCTTTCAATGCTTTTTTTCCTTACCTCTTTTATTTGCTCCATTTATGCATTAAGTGGTTGCTTAGATTTAAGGTAAGAAACCCCAGGGCTGGATTGCCATTCTTACTCTTCTGAGACTATTACACACGGGGAGATGATTAACATGATTGCTGTGGATTGTTTAAAACAACACCTGCTCTCCCTCCTGTGTATCAGATGGTCTGTTGAGTGATTTCATTGCAGATAAACATTTTGTGCTGGAAATGGATGTATTTAAGTAAGGAAGCCAGCACAGTTGACTTTAAAAGCTCTGTGGCAAAATGTTGACCACCTTCAGCATATCTATTACACCATTTACAAGGGAGGAGTGTTGTGCTAACCTTGTGTAGACAAAAAGTTGAGAGAATAGATAGCAGCTGAATATGAGCCTCCCCCTGTGTAATATTCTTTTTATCCTATATACGGTATAAGTTATGATTTGATTTGGATAAGTGTTTCAGTGTGAGACTGTTCAGGTAATAAGCACCAAAGATATGTAACATTCAAATGTGTATATTATTTTTTAAAGTTGCAGTATCCTTATTTGTTGTCATAGAATGTTAGCACAAGTTCCATGCTGCCAGGCACTAATGTATGGAAATTATCACAAACTTGATAATTGTGTGAAATACCTAACAACAAATAACAAGCTAAGTGATTTATTTAGTTGAATATTAAAGGAAATGTGTAGAAGAACTCAGACTGAATTATGAAGTATGTAAAATTCTCAATGATCTTAAAGAGATTTAAATGTTAGTAGCCTCAGTGGCTGCAGAAATAGCAATAAAAAGCATCAAATCAATTATGCAAGCAATTAAATTACATTACGTGATACTATGTTGGAGTTCGTAGCACTTTACTCAAAGGCTGTAACTTATGAATTAGTTATTGTTAGATTATCATCCCCCTCAAGTGCACTGGTTTGGGGGAAGCAGACATGGAAGTTTTTTAGTAGCAGCAACAAGAGCTTTTAAGAAGGAACTGTATTTTAGAACGTCAAATACTATTGTGCAGTATAAGTGTATTGATCAAGTGAACTTCCAAGTTGATGTTGCATTTTTTGTGACTATTTTCTGTGACTGGAAAAACCTAAAAGAAAATCCTGCGTGTTCCTGAAAAGATTTCCTGTAAACCAGGTATTACTACAGGTATCACAATGATATCCCTATGGGATTGCCCAGATGGTGCTTTTAGTAGGGTGTTTAAGTGTATGAAGGACATCTGACTGCAGTAGAAAGTGTTTAATAAATAAGAGATTTCTCACATGTCAGTTGTTTATTTTTACATAGGTGTGTGACAAATGGTATTTCAAGTCACATACTGTTTAAGGGCTTTTTATTTGAGAATTGCAACGTGTCTCTTCCCCAGCTGTTTCTGTCCATCCACACAAAATGGGTACTTCTGGTGCTGAATGTGCCGTACTCTGGTCATAGTCTGTATCGGATGATGGCTTTCTCAGTCATGTTAAGAAACCGATTTGGTAGTTGAAGCTCCCTTTGTTGCTCTATGTTAAAATCGTATAATTAGTTTATGTGTGAACTGCCGTATCTATGCATCATCTGCAATGCTGGTAAGAGTCTCTTCAGCTTTCCAGAGAAAATTTTTTTTTATTCCTAGGTTTGGAATGAAACTAGCAAATTTTTAAAATTTTGGGTTTTTTTAATATTACATCACTTCAATTATTTCAGTATTTTTACTAGGGTAAACATGATCAGAAATTTGATTTGGGAAATCAGCATATGTCAATCAACTTCTCATTGCCAAAACATGAGGATTTAAAAAAGAAGAAAAATGCAAAAAGGAGAGCCACATTCTTAGTGGCCATGATTCTTGGAAGTCTCATTCTAGTCACTGTGCCTCAGCCTGAAAGAAGAAAACTAAAAGACAGCTACTAATTCTGCATGAAGAATAATTTTACTTAGGACAGATGGGATTATGAAGTATTGAGCCTGCATTTGTTGTTTTATGGCTGCAAAATAGATGTTAGTCTTAGCTTACAGTTACAATATATAAAACACTGACTGTAGCAGGGCTAAGTGTGCTCATCAGTGGGTAGCTTACACTGAGTTGGAAGCAAATTCCAATTACATGTAAGAGGAGTTTGTCTTTACTATCTCCTGTGAGCAAACCAATTGAAAATGGCATTGTTTAAGCCTTTTTGTGTTTTCTAGACTGGGTTCTTCAGTTAGTTTACCTAGGTGGATGTGGTGAAAACGAGTAAATTCATGTCTCCCTCTCCACTCTGCTCCTGTGAGACTTCACCTGTACTACTGTGTTCACTTTTGAGTCCCCAGTATATGAAGGACATGGAACTGTTGAAGTGAGTCCAGAGGAGGCCATAAGGATGGTCAGAGGGCTGAAGCACCTCTCCTGTGAAGAGAGGCTGAGGGATTTGGGGCTCTTCAGCCTACAAAAGGCTGATCTTAGAGCTGTATCTTCCAGTATCTGAAGGGGGCTACAGGAAAGCTGGAGAGGGACTTTTTGAGGGGCTCTAGTAATAGAACAAGGATCAAATTAAAAAAGGGTAGATTAGCTCTTGGAAAGAAGTTCCTCATTATGAGTGTGTTGAGGTACTGGCTGGAAGAGGTTGCCTAGGGAGATTGTGGATGCCCCCTCCCTGGAAGTGTTCAGGGCTAGGTTGGATGGGGCTCTGGGCAGCCTGGTCTTAGTGAGAGGTGTGCCTGCCCGTGGCAGGGGGTTTTGAACTAGATGATCTCTGAGGACCTTTCCAACCTAAACTATTCTATGACTCTGTGATTGTGCTTGTGGTAATTTGCCAAGACAGGGTTGAAATGCAAGACAATTGACTTCCATATCGACTGGCTAATCAACTGACAAACATATGTTTTAATTAGGTACTGATGCACAGTAAGTAGTCAAGTGGCTAAGCACAGCCTGAAAATGAATTTACCTGAGGTAGCAGATGATGGGCCATAAATCTGTTCATCCTCTCTGTAATGTTAACTAGATGAAGCAAAGTGTGGAAAGGTAGTTTTCATTCAGCCTTAGGCTGTTTTTGCTGGAGTTAAGTATAAAATTGCTCAAGAAGTTTGGGTCGCCGCTTGAAGCTTCTGAATATAATTCATGGAACATTGTTAATGGGACACTTACTATTATTAGATTTTGTGCAAAAGATGGCTGGGGTTTTTTTTTAACATGAACGTTCTAGAATATCTTATGTGACTGTGAAGCATCAGTTAAAATTTTTGGGCTACATCCATCTTTGGCTTTAGAAAGTAGCTCCTCCCAAGGTCTAATTTTTGTGGAATATCTGGTGTTCAGGCTTTTTGGAAAACAAACAAACTGAACACTTTGTTTTGGTAATTGACCTGATAATTACTCTTCATCAGAAGAGTAAAAATTATGGCTTGAAATACTTGTTGCAGGTAAGTGCCCTACAGCCACATAAACGCACAGTGCATTGGTGCTTGTCTGATGTACAGCTCCTATGTCTTACCAGCTGTGTATTCCTGCACTCCTTCTTCAGTGAATTTTTTTGCTCTTGAAAACATTCCCAAGGATTTAATTGAATCAGCCACAGGATTTCTCAGTTTTAACCATTTTATGTCACTACAAACTTCTTACACAGTTGAGTGCTAAAGAAACTCAGCCTGTTAAATGCTTACCAGAAAGTAACTATTAAGGAAACTCAGTCATGTGCAGGACCATATGAAGGTGGTTAAATCACTAGGATCTGTGAAAAACTAGTTACCACAAGTAGAAACTGAGCAAGTAAGTCCTAATTATTCAAGGGCTCTAGTCAGTCCTGTGTCTTGTCTTGAAGTCAGCAGATCAGCTGCATGCAGAAAAATACTGCACGAAGTACACTTGGACTCTATAAAAATAATGGTCCATAGCTATCCATTTCTTTACAGTTCTTTTTACAGCAGTTGCTGTGGAGCTGGATCTAAGAGCATCCTCCAGGATGTGCTACTTACCAAATATTTGCTTATTTTAAGTTGTTTCTGCTGTTTCTTCTTCCATAAAACTTGAACTTCTAGCTCCAGTGCTGACAGTTACAACTTTGATAGAAGGCATTTTCTTCTGTAGTGCACGTGCTTCCTGATTCACCTGTAAAAAGCTTCTACAACGTATCTGGTAAAAAACCCAAACTTAACACCAGATTTGGTGTTCCAGCATGTAATTTCTATTACTAATACTTCTTACTTTTTTGGATCTGAGGGAAGAGGCAGAAAAAAGGACTGGAAAACTGCCTGCATGCATTCTGTGTAGACCCTGCACCCTACTTGTGTGTTCACGGAGTTGTTCCCCTGCTTTTAGAACAATCAGCTAGTTGGTTTTTTCTGCACTTTGTGCCCAAACTATTACTGCCTCTCTTAATTATTTTTCTTTTTTTAGCACAGCTAGCTGCTTTGGCAGTTCCAAGCAAAGCAGAGATACATACGCTTTTGTCTGTCTTGTTGCAGCCTCAGTGTTGCTGCAGTTTCCTAAGAGAATTGCAAGCTCTCAACTACAAACCAACCACAGGTCTGTAGGGGCCTGCAGGCAAACCAACCTCCACCAAACTGATGCATTCCTCTGCTTTTACCCTCTAATTAAACCAGTTGCATCTGGGTAGTTACAGCTGTATGAAGCTGGGGAAAATGTTGTTGGAAACAGTGCAGCTTCTGGCAAATTCCAGCTTACTCCAAAAAATGGATTTCTGACACTTGTCAGCAAATGCAGGTGTGACCTCGTGTTCTGTGGTTGCGTTGGATTTCAGCAATTTGTAAGAGGGATGTGTGTGGATGAGGATTTGTGTATGCTGTTTGTTGTAAAGACAGTTTGTCTTTACGATCTTACATGCAAAATGGACAGGCAGTAAAGTTTTGCAAGAGGCAGGGATTAATGGCTGTCCTTTTTTTTTCCCCCCTAGATCTGTCCGTTATTGTCAGAGCTGTTAGAATAATTTTATATTCTTTGTTCCTCTTCTGTCATAGTCTGGAAACAAGTCATATGGGAAGTTACTCAGATGGGGTTGTTAAACTTACACAAACTTAAGGTCATCAATCCTGTCAGATTTGAAGACAGCCCTGTAAACTGTAATTACTTGCTCTATTAATGTTTTTAATTCAATGCTGAAAAAACATTTCAGAGACCTGAAACTAAGGTTACTGTCTGCAGATCCCTGTTGTTCAATTTAGCCTTTACTGAGGAGACAGCTTCTTTGTGGCTACAGTTGATGGGCTTTAAAAAGGATCACTTTTACTTTGGCCCCATTTTCTAAGGCTCTCCCCATCCTGTGTCAAGAATATGTTTATGCTCAGTCTAGCAGTCACTAGAGTTCTGTGTTAGGTAAGAGTTAACATCAGTTCTTACTGCACACTTTATGATGTTCCTGCAGTGATTGTATATAAGTAGTACAATTCTTTATGGTTAACTGTAAAGTGATAGCTAGTGGTTACATCAAAACCAGTAGTGGTGTAGCTAGTTAAAGCACCAAAATGGACTATTGAGAGGCACACAGATCGGTCCAAGTCTGCTGTAGTCTAAAGATATATAAACCACCTGTCCCACTAGGATTAATGCATTGTTTGAAATTCAGCACATGGCAATGCAATGAGTGTTTAGCAAGTTTAGGACTTTGTTTGTGTGGGGTTTTTTAAAACAACTCAGATAAGGTGGGGGGGGTGAAACAGGCGTGTTTAATGAATGAAGAAATACAGGAGGTGCTGCAACTTTAAAAAAAGACCTTTAAGATTTTGTGCTATTTCTTAATGTTCCGTGTATAGAATAAAATCTGCTTCATTTTACACTTTCCCCTCTTTCCTTCGAGTAGTTGTAGTTCAGTGCTTACTTCATCCCTCACTTGAATTAACTTTAGATTCCTTGTTGCTTGGAGTTGGCTTAAAGGACTTTATAATGCCATGCAAAACAATTTTTTCTTAAATTGACTTTACAAAGTACTCTTGCACAATTAAATCCAAACATGTGGTTATGATTTGACTAAAAAAACCCCCTTCCAACACTTGGTTTTCTTTTCCTCCCAGCAGACTGAAAATGTGATAGCACTGGGATTATTTGGAGGCAGGGAATCAAGTTTCAGTGGATTAGAATATTACATATGAAACTCTTTACACTGTTCTCAATATTTATCAATTCACAGATCCATCTAAACATTGTCAAGGTTTTAAGTGAGTTGTTGCAATCAAATTTTAAATGAGTAATTTGCCTTTAATGAAATAGGCAAATGTACTTGATACTGTGGTCACTCTTCTGTGTATGGGAGGTGGAGGCATGAGGCAAGTCTTACGCTTTGTAAATAGGAAACCCTCTGAAAGAGAGCATGACAGGAACAACAGAAAAAGAGTTGTGAGCATACTTATTTAGGTTTCTTGAATATCTCTGTGTCTAAGCAATGGTGTGACCATTGATAAATCAAAGCTCTTTAAGAAAACCAAGCATCCTGTAAGGGCTCTCATGTTGGGAGAAGTAGCCTTGGCTAGCATTGTACAGATAAGCAAAATGCCTATGTTGGCCATTGTTTATGGTTCCTAGACTGATCAATCATGGATGCCGATAAGATTGTTGCAGAAGTTAGGGTAAATTCTTTTATATAACAGTTATTTCATTAGTATTTTCACCTCAAATGTGGTGGTGGAGGGGATGACAACCAGAATTGCATCACATCACTGCTAATTATTTTTCTTCCCATCCATTTATCAATTTATAGACATTAAATTGCTACAGATATTTTGGGGAAAAAGTGCATCTCTGTGTTTTTTTCTCCATGTAATGTTCTGTTATTTCGCATATAAATAACAAATATATTTAAAAAGATACTGTAAAAACAGTAAAACAATAGATTGCATTTGGAGAATACTTCAGCTTTTCCATAATACATGAATAACATTAAATTCTGTCCTATTAGCTAAACTTTAGTAATCTTGAAGAATATTACAAAATATTTTTGCAGCTTTCCCATTCCGTAGTGCAACCTGAAATAACTGCCTTTATCTCAAAAGATGACTGGGAGGTTTAACCAAGGTAGATACAGTGATTTAAAGTGTATGTGATACAGCCTAAAGGCAAATTAACTTTTGGTATATACAGTTTGTTCAAAAACCATACATAATAAAGAGTCCTTTGAGCACAACTCTTGAACTCTAGCAGAGCAGAAATTTCGTACAAAATGCATGGCCTCTCAATTTTTTTGTTCGTTTAAACCTCCCCCTACTTAGAGTTAATTGCTAAAGGCATCTCAGTGTCTCTCTCCCTGGAAGCTGAGCTTAGTGAAGGCTGTTTTTTTTTCCCCATTCTTCCATGCAGGTCAGCACACAGAACATGAAAATGGGTGGGCTGCCTCGTACAACACCACCCACTCAGAAGCCACCAAGTCCACCAATGTCAGGAAAAGGAACTATTGGGTAAGTGCGGTAATTGATTGTGGAACTGACTTCAGTGAAAATGGACAAGACTTCTTTATCTGTAGTATCTTTTTTGTTTTAACCACATTCTTATATAGTGATGATGTGTTTTTGGATCAGCTAGGATGTTTTTGTCAGAAGACAGTGGGGATTATCAGCGTTCCCCAACAGGAACCTTTCTGTCATTGCAGAAAACTTAACTACATACTTTAGTGTAAGCAATTGTTGACTGTGGCTTTGACAGGTGGTACAAAACAATATGAAAAGAAGTATGTGGCCCTGTTTGTTAGTGACTTATTTGTGCTCTGTGTGAGAAAATTATTTTCCTGTTATGTTGACACTGATTTCAAGAAAATGGATTACAACTGGGTTGAATGCTGCTTGTTGGTATGTGATTATGTACATCCGTATAGACCATGGTGCTTTATTTTAAAACAAAGTATGGATTGCTTTTAAAACAAGAATGGCACGTGCAACACACTTTATTGATAGGAAGATTAAATTGAAACAATTGAGGAACATTCTCAATTGTTTTTTCTCATCCTGTAGATACTGTAAACTTACAGGAAAACATTTTTTAGCTCCCCTTACTGATTAGTGTGTATCTGTCTTTTGAAGAATGCAAAATCTTTGGTTTTGTTTGTATTATCTTAATTTGCTGCTGAAATATGCTTGTCCCTGTACAGACGTCACTCTCCCTATCGTACGTTGGAGCCAGTACGTCCTCCAGTGGTCCCAAATGACTACGTGCCTAGCCCAACACGCAATATGGCTCCCTCCCAGCAGAGCCCTGTTAGAACAGCTTCTGTGAATCAGAGGAATCGCACATACAGGTATCCAGTGTAGCTCTGTACAAAGTGTGGTTAATGTTGAAAAAGCACGTGTTCAGAAGTGCTGCAAGAAACATGAAATCCATCTGCACCTGTACAATGAAGCTGGCCAGTTCATTTAACGGATGGGGAACATCACTGGGCATGACAAGAAAACATTCTAGTGAAACCAGAATAGTGAATCACGTTAAGATTGTTCACTTAAACCCCTCCTGAGTCACCTTAATTTTAGTGCTATCACTTACAGTACTTAATGAGTTACTAAAATAGTGAAGTCTTTCAGTTAGGTAGATCACAGTATTATTTTATGAAAGGCTTACAAAACTGAGAAGAAGACAAGTCAAATACACGTTGAAGGACTGCATAGTGTGCTTATAGTTCACATTTTGGTTTTAAACAGTCTTTGATGTTGGCAACTGAAAAAGTTTGGCAGATTGAGGTGAAAAAGAGCATTTTATTTTGAGGATCTGATAACTTCAAACACAGAATTAAGCTGAACTGTGTTACCAAAGGTTCTGCAGAAAGCTACCCTTTTCTCTAGGATAGTAAGAGTTTAATAATGGATCTAAGTACTTCTCTTGAAATCTTTGCATCCTAAGTACTTGAGTGCAGATGAACTGAAAATACTAGAAAATGTGACTTCTCTATCTTACTGTTGTCAGATTTCAGTAGTTTCATGTGAAAGTACGTAAATCAGAACCTAAATATCCCACATGTTTAGTAAGTTCTAGGAAAAAGCTCTGTATTGGCTCAGCAGGGGTTTAATAGTACTGGAGTGGTGGGTTTTGGAACAAGTTTGCAGAAGCATTTCATTTTGGGGCAAGTTCATCAATTGAAAAACGTGTTGTTGTCAATGTGAAGAGTTTTAGGAAAACTAAGCTTTGTATAGGTTTGTATCATCCTTTCCCATGTTTCTTTTCTCATGTTCCTTGTTAGTTCTCAGACTTAGAAAGGTGCTATATGAGGGATCTTATGTTTCAGTATGCACAGCAGCATATTCATACCCTGGTTTCTTACAGCAGCAGTGGGAGCAGTGGAGGAAGCCACCCAAGTAGTCGAAGCAGCAGTCGAGAGAACAGCGGAAGTGGAAGTGTGGGTGTCCCTATTGCTGTTCCCACACCATCTCCTCCTAGTGTCTATCCAGGTAAATGGAAAATTGCTGCTCCTGTTTCTGACTCAGTGTGAAACTTTAACATGTGGAAGTCTCTTAAACCCCAAGAGAAATCTCACAGTTCATTATCCAGGAGCACCCAAGTCTTGAAAATTGCTTCGTATAAGTTGGAACCAAGTAGTGTATTTTCTGAGAGTGTCTGTGCGCTAGTGCTTCTTTTGTATATGAGTTTATCAGAATTTTTTGCCTGGCTGCCTGCATGTGACTGGGTAGGACACAACAGTTTTCAGTGCATGGGAGGAAACTTCTCCCTTGTGCTTTTAAGCGAGTAAGTATTTTTTCATTGGCCATTCACGCAGATACACAGAAGCTTGTTTTTAGTAAATCAGATTAAATGAGAGGCAGGCACAGAGTAAATCTTTAGTACATTAGCGCAAGTTTGACTTGAGTTGTCACAAAAAGACCCTTGTTTAATATAATTGCCGCAGCCTTTCCAAAAATAGGAAGTGATCTTAGTACTCCTTTTTCCTTTGCTCAGCCCTTTCAGTGAGACTGTATAATTGGCTGGCCGTGTGATCTGAAATACATGATGCCTCTGAACCAAAGAACCGGAAATTCTTGGCTTTCCTCTTCTTTGTATTTCCTAATTTGTATGAAGGCTGCAGGCAGCAGTGTTACTCATCAATTTGTAACAAGACATTTTTCGAAAGTAACAACTTTCAGTAAAAAGTTCTGGGTTTTTCTCTTCAGACCTGGAAGAAGTGGATTTCCTTGACCCTCATGTACTGTCTACACAGGAATGAGCCTTCCTTTAACAGCTCCATTTTCCTGTCATCTCCTCATGCATTCTAAAATACAGTGCATCTAATAAATAGCTAACATGGACTAGTCAAAGGCTTTCTCTAATCCTTGCTAACATACCTCCTTATTAACTCCACCTCTTCCTCCTCTCTTCACTTAGCCCCTGCTGGCTCGGCTGGCACTTCTCCCCTTCCTGCTACCTCTGCTCCTGTCCCCACTCCTGCTCCTGCCCCTCCCTCTGCTGCCCCAGACGCTGCTGCTGCTGCTGCAGGAGCTCAGCCCCTGGCTGATGGCTTCACCTCTCCAACTCCCCCTGCTGTTACTTCCACACCCTCTGCAGGTGAGTGTCTGCTCCAGCTGGGGGGCAGAGGAACCCACATGCGATCCAAGACCTTTCAAAGTAACCTCATAAGCAATGATTTTTAAAAGTTATTACTTTTGAAAAATATTACCAGAAAATATCTGCTAATACCCAACTACAAGATCGTGGTTATAGGAGACAGTTCAAGGTGTGCTATAAACAGCAATCATTTCATTTTATCATTTCCTTGTTTTTACATCTGTATCATTATTTATTACATTTCTACGTTATTGCGGTTTGGATACCGAGAATGTCATAGAATAATTATGTTTGGGGGGAACCAGCCTTGATAGTTCCAGCTCTGATTATTCTCTTTCAGTAACAGAGTAAGAACCAAGTGCTCTAGCAAAGTGTAAGGTAGTGCTTTCAAATGATGTCTCCTTTCAGTGAACTGATGAACAGGATAATTTGTGTGTGTTCAGTGTCAGGTAAAATACAACATTTTATTATAAAGGACAGTACTAAAGCATTTTGTTTTAATTGGTGATTTTAATTTGGTTTTATGGTGTATATCGAAACTTGCCTTTTTTTTAATGCTTATGGAATCACTCTACATTTTTAATTTTCTGATATGCTGAATTTCCAGCGTATAGCAGTGACTAACCATAACACTGTCCAGCATTATAAAAACCTTCTTTACACAGCCAAATTCATAATTAGCTATTAAGTGCTTTGTTACTTTTCATTATAGTGAAGACTGATCACAATAGTATGAAGTGCTTTGTATGTTTATTAGTGTTGGCTCTATTAGTAAGAATTTCACCAGAAACCGGAGGTATTCTGGAAAATGTATTTAGTTTAAGGTGCTGTGGCTCATATAAAATTAGAAAACCCACTGAAATCTATGGCTATGGCTAGAAGGTTCAGGACTATGATGAATTCTGGTGTCAGACAATGATGCTGATATCCAAACTACTTTTGTGTTTAGAAGACGGGCTGTGTCATGTGTGGCCTCAATCAGTTTTCCATTTTTGACGCATTGTCAGTATCCTAATTCTTAAGCCATATTGCTCCTCTACTTTTGTTGATAAATCAAAATCAGGTAGAGACTAATACTTCAATGGCTACAAGTGCAGTCACAGTTCTGTAAGAGAATTTTCAGTTTCCAGTTACTTAGGGTTTTTAAGATCTCTTATTTCCTTGTGCTATTAGTGAGGTTGGATGCATGGCTTCTCTGAAATCAGAGACACTGGATAGTTTATTGTTGGAGGCTGTAGTTTTTGCTTCAGGATTTTTTATCCCTGATTGTTCTCCTTTCTCTTCAATCACTACCAATTTTATTAGTGCATTAAGTAGTAGGGAGACAGAGGCATTGCAAAGACTGGTTAGGCAGAAGTGTGGAAACGCCTATAAGCTGGGTGGATTGCGTCTTAACTGTCCTTACTCATCTGTAAAAAGGGCATTTTTGAGACGTATGTGCCTGTACAAAGCAGGAGGAATATGACTCTCCACATGCATTTGCTCTTAGAAGCAGCTTGGGTTTTCTTTACTGACCTACTGTGAAATTTTGCAAAGCATTCAAAACATAATGGAGAACAATGCAGTGTGTGAAAAACTGCAGTTTCATTTCTACCGTGTCCCCCAGCATGGGGTCTCCTCACCCACAGTGACTGTTCCTTCTCCTGTTTTCTTGCAAACTCTGAAATTTATCTTTAGCACAGATAGTGGAGGCAGAATAATTACAATCTGTGTGGGTATTACAGTTTATGGCTTATGCTATATGTGGTGTATAAGACAGAGAACTTCCTGTGAGCACAGAAGTAAGTTTAATGGACTTGCTTTATTTATTCACAGAATCACAGAACATTAGGGATTGGAAGGGACTTTGAAAGATCATCTAGTCCAATTAACCTGACTATGGTGACAGCAGGATCACCTAGACTAAGTTGCACAGGAACATATCTAGGCAGGTTTTAAATGGCTCCAGAGGAGACTCCGTAAGACCTCTGGGCAGCCTGTTTCAGTGCTCCATTCCCCTCACCATGAAGAATTTTCTTCTCATATTGATATGGAACCTCCTCTGTTCCAGCTTACACCCATTGCCCCATGTCCTATCATTGGAAGACATTGAGAAGAGCCTGGCTACATCCTCCTGACACCTACCCTTCACATATTTATAAACATTAGTGAGGTCACTCCTCAGTCTCCCCTTCTCCAAACTAAAGAGACCCAGCTCCCCTCAGCCTTTCCTCATAAGGGAGGTGTTCTACTCGCTTCATCATCATTGTTGCTCTGTGCTGGACTCTCTCCAGCAATTCTGTGTCCTTCTTGAACTGAGGGGCCCAGAACTGGACACAATACTCCAGACATGGTCTCATCAGGGCAGAGCAGAGGGGGAGGAGAACCTCTCTCGATCTGCTAACCACCCCCTCCTGATTGACCCCAGGATACTGTTGGCCTTCTTGGCCACAAGGGCACATTGCTGGCTCATGGTCATCCTGCTGTCCACCAGGACCCCCAGGTCTCTTTCTCCTACACTGCTCTCCAACAGATCAGTCCTCAACCTAGACTGGTATGTGAGGTTGTTCTTGCCCAGATGCAAGACTCTACGCTTTCCCTTGTTATACTTCATTAGATTTCCCCCTGCCCAGCTCTCCAGCCTGTCCAGGTCCCGTTGAATGGCAGCACAGCCTGCTGGTGTGTCAGCAACACCACCCAGCTTTGTGTCATCAGCAAACTTGCTGACAGTGCTCTCTAATCCCTCATCCAAGTCATTACTCAATAGATTGAATAGGACTGGTCCTAGTACTGACCCTTGGGGGATTCCACGAGATACAGGCCTCCAACTAGACTCTGTCCCATTGACCACTACTCTCTGGCTTCTAGCCAGTTCACTATAAACCTCACTACCCGATCATCTGCACCACATTGCCTCAGTTTGGCTGTGAGGATGCTGTGGGAGGCTGTGTCAAATGCCTTACTGGAGTAAAGATAGACCATGTCCACTGCTTTGCCATCATCTATCCACCTGGTTATGCCCTCATAAAAGGCTATCAGGTTGCCACGCATGACCTCCCTTTGATGAAGCCATGCTGACTGTCCCTAACAACCCTCTTGTCCTTGATGTGCCTACAGATAGCTCCAAGAATAAATTGTTCCATTACCTTTCCTGGGATGGACGTGAGACTGACCAGTCTATAGTTACCTGGGTCCTCCTTCTTACCCTTTTTGAAGATTGGAGAGACATTTGCTATCCTCCAGTCCCCAGGCACCTCTCCTGATCCCCATGACTTAGCAAAGATGATGGAGAGTGGCCTAGCAATGACTTCCACTCTTTCCCTTAGCACACGCGGGTCCATCCCATCAGGGCCCATGGATTTATGTACATCCAGTTTGCTCAACTGATCCCTAAGCCAGTCCTCATCAACCAGGGTAAACTCCTCTCTTGTCTCAACTTCCTCTGGGGCCTCAGCAGTCTGGGGATTGATATCAGGACAGCCCCTAGAAGTATAGACAGAGGCAAAGAAGGTGTTCAGTATTTCTGCTTTCTCTGTATCCTCTGTCTCCAGGGCACCCACCTCATTCAGCTTTTAGGACACTTGTGAACACCGAAAACAAGTTTATTTTCAGGTCACCAATAAAGGTCAAATATAAAATGACCTGAGCCTTTACATCCTTACATATAGAACATTTTTTCAGAAACCACTTTAAACAAAAGCTTGAAGGAGATACTGGAGGACATTCCTGTTGAAAACAAGCACTGTGATTGAAGAGTTCTTTCTGGCCTTCAAAATTTGTGTATCTGCAAGAGTTGTTAATCATAACAGATCACTGTCAGTACCTTCTGAATTGACCTTTCTCCCGTGTGTTTATTGTGGTTTTTCCACACCTTTGTGGGCATTGTGATCCAGTTAGACAAGCTGCTTGTCTGGACAAACCAATACTTTGGCACTCTCTTCCTCACTTCCCTAACAGGTGATTTCCTGCACCGCAGCTGAATAACGCAGTCTGTGTGCACCTTGTTGCAATACTTTTCCTTTACAGAACACACATAGTCACAACAGGGTTGACATGATAACATAAGCAAGAACAGTAAGGACCACGGTTGTTCTGAATTGCATGAAATCTAACCCGGTCCTTCCTGAACTGTGTAAAAATACAACGAATTTTGTGCGTCAACAGAATACGCTGTGCGTGAGAGCTCTGTGAATTAAGAAAAACATGTACTTAAACCTTAATAAACACCACAGAGTTCCCACTATGGGAGTTTTCTCTTAGGAGCTGCCTTTTTAATATTAGGCCACCCATCCTATCATGAAGTTCAAAGCCCATTCTTAGGATTATGACTTCATCTGCATTTATGGAAGTACTTTCCCTTATGAAAACCGCTGGCGCAGAAAGCCTTGAGATGTTGAAAGATACACATGCTGAGCAGAAAACGTGGAGCACAATCTCTTCTGTTCTGTGGGAGGCTGTGCCTTAACATTGCTTTGCACACTGTCATACCATTGCGTGTTGTCATGCCATTTCTGATGGACAACAAAGATATTTGGGGCCTGAAGCATCTCTCTTACGAGGAAATGGTGAGAGAGCTATGACTGTTTAGCCTGCAGTGGAGGAGACCTTATTCATCTCTATAAACATCTGAAGACTAGTTGTAAGGATTATGGAGACAAACTGTTTTCAGTTTGAAGTAGCAGGACAAGTAGCATCAGGCACAAGCTGGAACACAGGAGGTTTCATTTAGATGTAAGGAACAGCTTTTTTCACTGTGTCTGTGACACAGCACTGGAACAGGCTGCTGAGGGAGATTGTAGGATCTCCTTCTCTGGAGCTATTCAAAACCCACCCGGATGCAGCCCTGTGCAAAGCGTTTTAGGCAGCTCTGCTTTAACAGGCATGTGGACTAGATAACCTCTTGAGGTCCCTTCCAACTCCGAAAATTCTCAGTGTGTAATTCCGTGATACAAGCGGAGTCCTTTTCAACACAAGACGACAATAGTCTTAGGGCTGTGTTAGTCTGGGTGCAACACCGAGTGTTTAAGGAAATACCATCCATGCCCACAGTGTGCAGAAAGCTACAACAAGGATGCGTTTATTATTTGTATTACACAGCAGGACACCACTGTGATGTCTGGGCTCTGTTTTTGTAGACGCTGAGCAAATACTGACAGAAAAATCTTAACTAGAGATCTGTTACTGACTTGAGCGGGCATTACTGGAGGGATCCACCTGAACAGGGAAGACAGCAAAACAGTGAAAGGGAAGCTCAGGAAAATCTCTACAATTTGTGCAAGACATGTGATGTACAAACAAGACTTCAAAGTCTTGTGGGTGAACAGCTCTTCCTTGAAATATTTGTTGCATGTTTATGATACAAGTGGATACTGTATCAATGCCTGTACTGACAGCATTATTATTAATAGCCCATCAGAAACACGGCTGCTAGGTATAGGAGTGAAAAACAATTAAATATAAAATTACAGTCTCAGTGAAGAATGAACTTCAGCGAAGAATGCATCTCAGGAAACTCCGTTTTGCTGTATAGAATTGATGAGCAGAAAGACAAGTGAAACTTTAGCATATCTATTCTGTGGGCAATGACTCATTCTGCTCTGGAGGAGTACAAGCAGGCTTGCGATGCGCTCAAACAGTGCGCTAAAAATACCCCATTAACATCCTCAGTCTGATATATAGAAACATTTCTTGAGAGGTTTTCAAAACAAGGACTTAAATATCAAGGAAGTAAACCCTGATTAACTTCAAAACAAAATGGCTACAGCGAAGTCTTTAGTTAATCTTTAAAGACTTAAGTGAGGAAAATTCCTGCTTGTTTGACTGTAGTTCTTAAGCGCAACGTGTTTAACTTGGTGCTTCCACCTAACTACAGAATAACAGCATGGGGATGGATCATGTTAATTTAGAAGCACAATTTCATAAGCAAAGCACTAGAGGTGCCTGTATTGGTCAACACAGTTGCCTGTAGGCTTTGCAGTTGAAAGCATTTAACTACAGTGGCGTGTGTGTGTGTTTGTGTGCACTGCTCTGACCATCTTTCTGTAGGAACTCTGGAATGATGTAGTCTAGAGATTTTGAATAAGTTCTGTTGTCTCAAAGCTACAAAATTCCTACTGGATTTGTGAAAAGAAAACTTGAGAAAGAGACGCTTCTACTACCAGCTCACCTCTTTCTAAAAATAAGTCCAACAAGGTTTGTGTGATACGATTCCATAGAATCATAGGGATTGGAAGGGACCTCGAAAGATTATCTAACCCAATATCCCCACCACAGCAGGATCACCTAGACAAAGTTGCACAGGAACACATCCAGGCAGGTTTTAAACGTCTCCAGAGAAGGAGACTCCACAACCTCACTGGGCAGCCTGCTCCAATGCTCTGTCACCCTCACCATGAAGAAGTTATGGCATAAAGACATTTTCATACGTGTCTTTAACAGAAAGATCTGTCGTTGGTATTTTTCTGGATAAGAATTTTCTTTTTCCATGCCGACTGGTTTTTTTCCTTCAAGATATTCTGGTTCCTTGCTGTACAAGGGCTACAGTTACCAGAGGCTTTCACGGAAGTAAAAATCATTACTGTTTGATCACTGTCTGAAAGAAGTCTGAGTGTATCCTGGGTCCGGAGCCTGTTTGCACAAAAGCATCTCATTCTGCCTGTGGTGTTTTGCAAACAGGAAGTGCGGGGTCTGTTTATGGTTTGGTTGTGTACTCTAACATCATTATTGCTGCTATAGAAGAAGCCAAAGACCTGATAAGGACCCCTTTATGCTACCATATTTGGTCAAATGATGGCTCTGTGTATACTACATATGAACAGTAGAAACTCATTTTTAGAACGGTGAGAACTATGTAGCTTAAGAACAGCCAGGCATAGGGACTATACTGTCTTTAAGGGACAAAACACAGCTGTTTCATGAACAGACATAAAACAACCTCTCCCTCAGAAAAACTGCATTGTGTAAATATGTCATCAAGATCATAAAAACAAATATACTGGGTAAGAAAAATTATTCTGATTTAAGTACGGTTGTCAGCAAACTTGCTGCCGACTCTGATTCAGGCTGGTACCAATGGGAAAAGAAAGGCATTTGGCAACAAGGTTAGCTGGTTGCAGTTCTGCTTGACAGAATGAGAGCGGAAAGCAGGGAGATTCTGTGGCAAGGACAGGTCTAGAAGCCAGTCGGCCACTTGTAGAAGTGGCAGATTTAGTAGAGAAAGACCTGTTTGGTTTCACTCCACTGATGGATGTGCAGCCAGTACAACAAACCAGAACGCCGTGTTCTATGGAAAGGCTTTTGTTTTAGCAATTGTTCTTTATGAGTTACAGATGAATCTATGCCTGGAAAAGCAGTGGCCCCATGAACCAGAACCTTTGATTGTATCTGGGGTGGTAGGACACAGGGATGATCTACCTTATAATAGAAGACACATGGGGTTTGCCGTTAAGGTGCTAATGTACTTCATGACTAGCCAGGTTATTACTACCGTAGTGGGTTTTGACTAATCAAAATAAAGTCACTAAGAGGTGACTGGTGTTTCAGCAGACAATCTCTTTGACTTCTAAATGATTTGTAATTACAGTTTTATTCGATTGTGATGTGAAACACATGAGGTCAAGCTGAGCAGTGGAGCACGGCACCTGTGCCATGAAGTCGTGAACTAATGAACAAGAAATTAAAGGGGTTGTAATTATTTCTTTTGAGGCATGAAGAGGGCTTTTTAGAGCCATTCCAAACAGGTCATCTTCGTTCTTGTTATCTCTGAAATACCAGGCTTGTCAGTAAGAGAGTTTGATTCTTGTGGGAATTGACTTCTCATATGTTTCAGCCCTAAGATTAATGGGGTTTGGGGGAAGGAGGGACCCACAGGACACAACACACAGACAGAGATCTATAGTAATTTAATCTGGGGCTTTTTAGAGGAACAACAGAAATCCTACTGAAAGTAAGACATTCATAAGCAACTATAAGGAAGGAAGCAGATGATCTGAAAAGCAGTGTGGGAAGAAATTTAGGAGTAATAGTATTTTGAGTAGAATTGAGAGAAGCAGGACATTTTCTGACATGGAATCATAAGCTGGGCACACACTTCATTCAGCAGTGGGCTCACATCTCCTCTAGCTTTCCTTTTATCTCCGATGTATTTGAAAAACCATTTCTCACTACCCTTGACCTCCCTTGCAAGGTTTAATTCCAAGGAGGTCTTAGTTTTCCTTGTCTTCTCCCTGCATCGTCTGACAACAGTCTTGCATTCCTCTCAAATGGTCATCCCTTCTTCCACATACTGTAAACTGACTTCTTCTACCAGATTTTTATTTTTAGAAGCTCCCTGCTCAACCATGCAGGTGTCCTTCTCTTTGTCTGATTTCTAGCTTTCAGGGATGCATCATTCCTGAGCTTGGAGGAAGGGATGCTTGAAAACTAACCAGCTCTCGTGAGCCCCCATACCTTCAAGAGCCCTAGCCCCTGGTGTTCCTTCAAGCAGTTTCTTGAGATCAGAGTTAGCCCTTCTAAAATCCAGGCTTGTGATCTTGCTTGTTACTCTATGCCTACTACATTTGGCTCTAAACTCTATCTTCTCGTGATTGTAAATGAAGTTTTCCTGATACACCTACATCTGCCCAAAAGAAATCCATCACAAAACTAACTGTAAACAACCAGCAGAAAGGACTAATTTTCCCTGAAGCATTTGCTGCTGCTGTGCTGGCTTGTAGCTTAAAATCCAGGCATATCAAAGCATGTATTTCTGCCCACATCTTTTGTCTTTAAAACCACAAGTATTGGTTTTTAGATGGTGAGAAGGAATGAGATGCTCTGAAAACATAAGTAGACAATTTTTTACTTCCAAGCTGCAGATTCACACGTAGCCCACTAAACCAGCAGTAATCAAAACAATTAATTTGACCAGTGACAGCCAACTTTATTGTACTTCTTGTCTACAAAAGTTATTTGTGAGGCTTACAGACCATTTCAGTGAGAGAATCTAGGCAAAGCCTTATTGGGAAAAGGAAACCACAGGCTTGAGTTCTTTTGGCTCAGAGTGAAGAGAAAATCTTATTTGTATAAGAAAGTATCCCTCTTCAGGTCTAACAGACTGGTATTTTTCATAGACTCCTTAATTCAGTGTGGGTATGAATTAGCTTTCAATACTAAGTGGTTCTTTTGGTGTTACCAGAGAGCCCTTCGTGTCTTTTATCTGTCTCTTGGGAATAATACGTTTTTAATAAACAGCCCTTCTGGAAGCAAGAAGGGTAGTAGCATTTGTAATGCCAAGCAAACAGCAGTTTTAATTAAGAGCCCAATCCCCCCATGCCTTTACTTGACAGTCCACAATACTGGTTTCATTTGCAGTTGTCATGTTCATTATTAATCTGCAAAATGAGCACTCACAAGACAAATGAGAGGAAAATACTCACAGGGTACATGTAATTAGCACACAACTTACTAAGAATTGTGATGATCTCCTTGATAATTAATCAAGCTTACCGTTGATGTTTGGAGACTATCCAGATAACAACAAATAAGAACTGATTCCTCTGGGGCAGAGGAAGACAAACGAGAAATGAGGAGGCAAATACCACAGGTCTAAAAGAAATGTTGTTTGATAGTTGTAAACTAAGGTTCCAGCCTCTGCTGATAAAAGCTGGAATTGTTTCATCCCAGGTTTCTGCAGAGAGGGTTGTGATGTGCATCTTGGCACGAAGCATCCATATGGAACAACCACAATGGAATAATTCTCTTGGTGTATTGATTTGCTTTCAGAAGAATATGGTTGCAACACACATCTTGCACAGGGACAGGGGGCACTTGCCACATGAAGGAATGATAGTGCCACAGAATAATACGAATTTGGGTCTTGTTTCCATGGGTTGTTTTTTTCACACTCATTTTGCTCTCTCTCCTTTAAAACATTGATGAAGAAATGTTCAAAGGAGTTTTCAGCTAGCAGTCTGGAGCCCTTGGCCAGGAATGAGGGACTGAGTAGTGGGTGTGGGTGTAGACTCTGGGAGGCCTGCAGCTAGAATGCTCTCAGTAGGAAACTCATCTCTGGAGCTCCATCAGTGCAAAATTAACCTTTTGGTATCCAACACACATTGTACCCTCCCACTGGCATCCAGTGAGGAGGGAATTACACTCTGCATGGGTTCATGTTGATGTATTCATTCATTTGGCCTCTGCATGTCATCAGCTGGCTGACACCATGTGTGTCTTCAGTCCAGGTGGTAATGTGGAATACAAGACTCGGGCTACTTAGGAACAGCTAAGTGATCACAGCCCGCGCCTTTGCTGGCGCTAAGTGTAACTGGGATTGACTTAAATATATTTGTTTTATCTTCCCTCCCACAACACATTTAAGCACCTGCCTCATAAAATCTCTGCACAAATAATTAAACACACAGAGACCCTCAAAGCTGTAAGAACGCTTCAAAACGACAAAGACGACAGTGACAGTAATTGCATGCGTGTCTCCACCCAGGGCACACAGACAGGGATGAAAAGACCTACCATCTGTCACTGGTAAATACCCAAATGTTTTCCAACAGTGCAGCAAAGCTCTCAACGTGAGATATCTCTTTTGTGATAGCCATCAGCTGCTCCCGTTCCATTCATTCTGTGCAATACATTCTTAACGTGTAGGTTGCGATGCAATGCTGCGCCGGTGGAAGCCAGACACTTGTCTAATCTCTCCAAAGATGCATTAACATCCGTCTCTATTATTATGGCTTATTTACTGTAATTGCTTTGTACACGTGTAGCCAAGAGTGGAGAGCTTGTCTCAAGATCCCCTGTAGAAAAGCAGACTTCTGCTGACCTGTTTCTCCCACTTTGCAGACTCATTAAGACCAAATGTTCACTTCTTCAGTATTTCACTGGTAAATTTGCAATCTGCCTCAGCTTGTTATCATATCAGCGTGTTAAATTTGTAATTTGCATTCAACCTGCATGAAAAAACGAATGTGAGACATCGCATATTGTTGCATTCACACGGCTCTTATACCTGCAGAGAGAATACTGCTTAAATTTGATTAAAATTGTATTTCCTGCTATTGCCACATCAAGCTGTTAAGCACTTTAGACAAGTCCAGAGCACATTAACCTGCCAAATCTTGGCACAGCTACATTTAGCTGTTGTTGCTGAAATAATGCTAACGCTCAGTCTGCACTGCACATAGCGTAAGTCGGAGTGGGAGAATATCTCTGCTCAAGGAGGCTTTCTTTTTAACACTATAGTAAAGAAGTGGGAAGGACTTTTTGACTTGATTCCAGACTTGAGGTCACGTCTATGTGTCTGGCTGCTGTTGGACAGCCAGAAAATTAATTCCATGAAGCATAAAAGAGCACACCAAAGAAATGATTCCTCTACTTCTTGTCAGAGCTGTTCTCGTGTCTGATGCATTTGTAGTGTAGTGATTTCTCTTCAGCACTGCTGGGGACAAACAGCCCTTCAGGGTAACAGAGGCTCGGCAGCAAGCAGAGTCTGAGAGTTATGCTCCCATCCTGACAGAATGACAGCAGTCCACAACAAGGAGCCAGGGAGAGGCAGGAGGAGGGAGCCCTAATGGTCTGGTCTTTCAGAAATTCAGATCCAGCTCTCTACTCTTTCTCTCTGCTCTTTCACACAATGGCCCTTGCTCCTTGCTTAAGACAGACATGCAGCCATCCACGCTTTAGGTCATTACACTCCTGGAGGACATGAGCTGAGAGAGTGTGAAGCCCGGTAGGAGTTTGGTAGTGAGGCTTGACTGCCCATACCTCTGCTCCTCTGAGGTAAATGTTGCCTTTGCTGTGAAGTGGACTCACCAAATTTGCTGGTTAGAGCAAGGTCAGCCACAGCGCATTGCTCGAGACATTGTCCAGTCAGACGAAAGAGGAGATTCTATAATATTAAGCAGGAACCCTGTTAGCAAGAGCACGTGTTAACAGGCATGCCTGAAATGAGCCATGAGATGGGCTTGGGCTTCTGCCTCCTGGGTTCTTATTCTTCTCCTAAACTGTTGGATTTAGTGAAGCTTACAGAAAGATAGGGTTGGCTTTTAGAATCTAATTAACAATTTTGTTTTCTTTAGAAGTTATTACTTTTAGTACAGCTCTGGTTGTGAACTGACATTTTAGTATGTTGCCTTTTTCCTTTCCTTGTTGCTTTCCCCAACTAGTAGAAAAGAGGAGGATGCATAACTGAGAGAGATTTACGGTTTCATTGCAGAATTTGTAATTTCAGAAATTTGGACTACCTCTGAAAAAATGGACTTACGATGAAATTTAGAGGTTATGATGTTTCAAACAGTGCAACGGCTTTGCAAATGCATAGTGCAAGAGAAGAGAATAGAAAGCATGAAGGGGGAGAAGCAATTTTCACAGGAAAAGCAATTTACTCAATTTTCTGGTCATCTAAACCGTTTGTTTCTTTTTTAATATTTTGAGCGAGTTTGGGCATCTCTTCAATTTAAGTTGAAAAATGTGTCCGCGACACCTGCTTGCCCGTAACATCCCGAAGACAAACTCATGCACGCGTTTTCAGCAAACACTAACGTGAGCCAATGGTGTTTCTTTTCCACACTATCTGTGGGAAAACATGAGAAAAGTCATCTCAGTTTCTGGGACTACAGTGAAGGCAAACAAGGTATTTTACTCCCACACCACCAAGGAATATTTAATGTCAGTTCCCAAGAGATGACAATGCAACAAACCAGTTAGATAGCGTCAACCGAATCACCGCCAAAGTGGTGACGAGATGAATAGAGGTAAAGTGCTGTAAAGACAGGACAATACTTGCTATCCCATTTCCTCCTTTAAGTGAAGGAGCAGGCAGCAAAGTTAATTAACTGACTCTGAGATGGATGGGCTCTGCAGTGCAGTGTGCCTACTGTCAGGAAAGTCACCCTGCTCGGCATTTATTCAAGTAATTGCAATCAGCAAACAAGCCATCCTTCTCGTCAATTGATCAGGCTTCCTTAACGTCAGGGAAGTGTGGCTACCTGACCTGTCCCAGTTATTTTTCCCATGTTTGGCTGAGAGTCACCTAATTATCAACAACCACTGAGTTATGCTCTCTCCCACCCAGTCTGCCACTGAGCCTTCTTGGGGTCTGCCACGTGCCTGGCTAATTGCTATTAAATAGCAGTACATTAGTGCCCAAAGTCAGTAAATAAGGAGCTAGCGAAAGTGGTAGTGGTGATTAGTGAGATTACCTCGCCTCACAGGCTCCAGAGAGCTGCCTGGGTCATTTAGACTGATGTCCCTGGTTACAGGAAGCCGAGCCATAGGTGGGTGGTTCAGAAGTGTGCACTGAACATCCACACTGAAAAAATACCAAACAAGCAACAAACACTGGCCCTGATCTGGAGTCAACAGGAGACTAATTCTCTGAATGTTTTTTGAAGCTACAAGGAAATCATAGAATGGCTTAGTTTGGAAGGCAACTCAGACATTGTCTAGTTCCAACCTTCCTACCATGGGCCAGGGACATGTCTCACTAGACCAGATTGCCCAAAGATCCATCCAACCTGGTCTTGAACACTTCCGGGGATGGGGCATTCACAACCTCCCTGGGCAACCTGTTCCAGTGTCTCACCACCCTCACAGTGAGGCATTTCTTCCTAAAAGCTAATCTAATTCTACCCTGGTTTAGTCTGAAACCATTTCCCCTTGACCTATCACTAGAGTTTCTTGAAAAAACTCCCTTTCCAGCTTTCATGTAGTCCACCTTCAGGCACTTCAGAACCTCCTCTGCTCCAGGCTGAACAGCCCAAATTGCCTCAGCCTGTCCTCACAGGAGAGGTGCTCCAGCCATCTGATCATCCTTGTGGCCCTCCTGTGGACATGCTCCAGCAGTTCCATGTCTTTCTTGTATTGAGGACTGCAGAACTGCCACAGTACTCCAGATGCAGTCTCACAGGAGCAGAGCAGAGCAGAGGGGGAGAATAACCCACCTTAGGTCAAGGTGGCACTTCTTTTCATACAGCCCAGGACATGGTTGGCCTTGTGTGCAGCACTCACACACTAATGGATCGTGTTGAGCTTCTCACCTCCCAACACCCTCGAGTCGTCCTCCTCTGGACTGCTCTCAATCCATTCATGGATGTATCTCATTAGGTCCCATGGACTTGTAAACCTTAAGGTTCTTTATATAGTCACAAACCTGATCTGCCCCTACCATGGGTAAATAATTTTACATTATATTTAGGTTGCTTTAATCTCTCTGTAAGCACTGAAGTGGAAAGTTTCCCACATAATACTTGACCCAGGGGGGCTCAGAGCAGCAAAGACGCACACTGTTATTCCAGGGAACATGAAGAATGCTGTGAACACGTGTACTGAACAAAGATGTTTTCCTCTAGCCACTTCTAGAAAGAGCAAAAATAATTCATGGTGGAATAAATCCTTAAAAATGGCACTGTTGTCCCAAAGAGTTTTGCCTCCCTGCAGCCAGTGACACAGCAGGTCTCCAGCTCCCATGAATTTGTGTTGTTGCATAGACTTAGTTCACACCTTTTCACACCAGCAAAGTCACTTGCACATTAATATCTTCTCCATTCAGTGCACTTGTGTCCATTACAGTTGATAATGGATTATGGATTGAGCTCCAAATTCCTTCTCAGCATTAATATCTCCCTTAATCACAAGCTAATAATCCAGAAACAAACCCCACCTCTAACATCCAGTGCACTGAACAAGCTGTCCTTTTGTACCTTCTGGGGTGGACTAAGGACGATATGTTCTCACACGTTTCTCTTGGACACTTAGAGCCAGTTTTGACAAAGGACTTTATCATGTACCCCAAAGCAGTTCATATTAGCAACTGTAAATGCCAGGACACTGTATAAATCATTTTAAGGTACCAGTTGCTTTATACTTAAAAGGATATTCATGCCAGATACTAACTTTGCTTGGGTCTGCAAAAAAACCACTTCTCCCTGGGTAATATGAGAATGACCAGGTCAATGGTGGCCACATGCACAGCGGAGTGATGTTAGTTCATTATAACACACTCAGGGCATAATTCTGTGCAATGAAAGATGCTGTCTTGAGAAAAGCTGCCATATGACTGCTGCAGTTCAGCAGTCAAAGCGGGACAGGAGTGGGAGATTGGGCAGAAGGTGAGTAGAAGGTGTTTCTCCATAGGTGTCTCTCTTGCATCTGGTGTGTTTTGGACACTTGTCACCCTGTGGCTGCCTCAGAGGTTGTTCTTAGTCTATGAGACTTGTCTGCGAGTTCAAATCCTCAGCAAACTAGAAACAATCTGTTATAAAATTGCTCTGTTATTTGTAATAAAGATCATTACCAGTTAGGACAAGATTAAGGCAATATTCTATTAACGATAAGGTAATAAATTAGGCAACACATTTCAGAAGAGATCAGCCCACTGACCTCATTCACTCTCAGCTGCATAGCTGCAGATGCTTTAAAGATGCTCTGAAATTTACTCTCTGGTTTTTTGGTAAATTAGGCACATTTCCTCCTCACTGAAGTGTTCACTTAGTGATATTACAAGAAAAATTTAAATTATGAGTCAGAAAATGAATCAGTAAAAGTACTTTTCTCATTTGCTAGCTGTGATCATCACATTCACCAGCATCGTATTTGCTCATTATTTTCACCTGGCTGGAGGCCAGGTGACCACCAAAGCCTCTCTATCTCCCCCCAGAGAGAAATACGTAATGAGAGACTAGCAGGTAAAGAAAACAACAGTTTAATAAAGCAGAAAAGTAAAAGCCACAGACAGAAGTAAAGGCAAAATATACAGAATTATTCTCTACTTCCCATCAGCAGAAGGTGTTTAGTTGCTGTTCTAGGAAGCAGGGCCCCAACACACAGAGGAGTTGCTCCAGAGGACAAAGCACCATCAACATATGCCTCCTCCCTTCTTTCCCTTCGCTTTTATATCTGATCTATCATCACACGGCTTGGACTATCCCTTTGGTCAGTCTGGGTTAGCTGGCCCAGCCCGCGCCTCAACCCTGAAAAGTAGGGAGAATGTTAGGAAAGAAAAACCCTACAGCTTTGATGCTGTTCAAGCACTGCTCAGCAGCAGCCAAGACACTGGTGTATTATCAACACCCCTCCAGCTACCACTACAAGCACAGCACTAGGAGAGATGTCATGGGGAGGATCAGCTCCATCTCAGCTAAAGCAAATACAATGTGATTGTCACACGCAAAGCCATCACGTCTCCTCTGTCTGTCTTTATTTATTTATCACTAAACTTGTAAGTATGATTATTTTTTAAATGTTGTAATTCCGGGAGCCTACACACTCTGGCACAAGTTCCTCAAACTCTCGTGATTCCCAGCTAATGTTTGGACACCTTGATACAAGGCAGCAGTTAACTGCAAACCCCAACTGCATCATGCCCCGTACAAGCCTGTGTACTTCGCTTTGCTTACATTTCAGCTCTTAGCATGGCAATTAGCACCAGCAAATCCCTTTTCTTTCTAGAGAGAGTGAAGCTCCTTCACGGCAACAAAGCTCCGTGGTACATTTTCTGGCCTGTCAAATCCTTTTCATTACAACACTTTTCATTTAAGAAAAAAAAAGTGCTTGCATGTTTCAATTCCCAAAGCAGATCATCTTCACTGGATATGGAAAGTAGCCATGATGGACTAGGATGGGATTGAGGACCAGGTTCTGTCTTTCAGAACAAATGTTCTCTATTCCTGTCCTGCACTTCAGGTAGTCCATTCACCACTCTGCTGTCAACTGGCTCAGTCCAGAGACTCTCATTTACTGTAGCAAATGAGCCAATAAATCTAACATGCCACAATCCCAAAGCCAAGCAAAAGCCATGCAGCTGAATCTTCCACCAAGGTAGATCTGCATAGCCAGGGTAAATCCTCTGTTCAGTTTTAATTAACATCAACTGGGGACATGACCAAATTATTCTAGATTGTACTACCAAAGCTGGATTGTAGAATTTATACGGATAAAGGCAGCTATAACCACCACACCCGTTCCCAGTGTCCTTTGTCCCAGACACCTGGAAATAGCATCCAAGGACATCCACCACTTTCTTCTAGCCTCTCCACCTGAAAGCAAGAGAAACACAGCATCAGCCATCACATCTGGACTAATAACTCCAGAGAGTGTTTCCTTCTACTTATAATCAAACTCTAATCGATACAACCTGAATGCCAAAATGACTGCAATAAGTACTCAGGGCAGGGAGGGGCATTTTCTTCAAACTACGTCTGGTTAAGGTTGCAGAATCATGATCCTGTCTTTCTTCCCACGATTTTGATACTGCAGCTTCTCCACATCCTGCAGCTACATTGTCAGCACATCCAAATACGCCAGCAATTTTTCTGCAAGACTTTGCTGTAGTTGCTTCTTGCCTTCATGCTACTGTATGCAATCAGGCTGCATTGAGCATAAAAGGTATTTTAAAGAACAGAGAACCTAAAGACGTATTGAAAATCTCTACTAATCTTTTCCATATTTGTGTCACAGCTGTGCAGTCACTTCCTGGACTCATTCTTGTAGAAGAATTTTGTGGCCATATTATGCAGTCCAGCAGTTACCAGTGCTGAATCTCCATTCACTTGTAAATGATACATCATCTCCATTTTCACACTCCTTAGAAAGTGATTCTACCAATACAATTACACTTTTGATGTTTCCTAGCTAAGGCTGCCTGGCACAGCACCTGCATGTCCTAGAATAAAGAGGCTAAGAAGAGTTTTCCCTTCTTTTTCCCTAATGTAGTCTGCTTTAGCTCCATTGCTTTGGGGCAGTTGTGTACAGGAGGAATGAGAATGGCAGAATGTTACAGGCTGGAAGGGACCTCAAAAGGTCATCTAAGCCCAACCACCCCCTGTTAGAGAAGAAGGTGAGAACGGTAACAGCACTATACCTCATCAGACCAAGTCACTCCAGCCAGCATCCAGCAGGTGGGCTTGATAGCAAAAACCTAGAGAGGGAGCAGGAAGGACATCCTTAGGGGCATCTTTCCCCTTGTACATCGTTTCAGCTTCCTGTGGAGAGTTGGAGATGTTTTGGAAGATACATTTGTTTGGTCATGTTTGATAGTTGTATTTAGACGGTTATTTCACTGGATGTTCAATTTTGTTTTCAGTCAGTCTCGCCATCATAGCACTAAGAGCTTGCTTTTCCATAAGCTTTAACTCTCATTCATTAGTGTTGAACTTGAGCTTCTTTTCCAGATCATTTAGGAACACGTTGACTAGCACAGATGCAGCTGGACTTCCCTGGTGGTGTCTCCACGAGAAAGCAGCCAGTTTATTCCTTTCTTTGGTTTCTTAGCTTTTGACAGTGAATTCAAGAGAAGACATCCACATTCGTTCCACAGCAACTTAGTTACTGCAAATGTCTTTGGAGACATGCCTGTCTAGGTCTGAAAAGTGTGTCATGTTCTGAGTCAAACAACCCAGCAGCTTTGCGTCTAAAACTTAAGAACCTGGTCTGTTCTATCTAGTGTGATCTTTAACAACTTCAAGACAACAACTTTTGAAAAGATTTTTCTCACCTCCTTGTGAAGACAAGGTGAGGTTGGGATTAGACTGATCACCTCTTACCTGTACTGAGGAAACAAACAGGCTGCGCCTGCAGAACTAATTATGCTGATCTTAAAGTTGTCTGATTCCATCATACATCAGGCTAATCTGCTGCTTCAACTCACTGATGGAAACCAAAGAACCTCATGTAAGACCCCAGAACCCTGTACACTAAATTACACGAGGAGGCTGACATCTCTGGGTGATCTCAAACAAATGAAACTGTATAAAGACGCTCATTTGAGGAGTAGGTTTGTCATCTTCAGCCTCACTACCTACTGACCACTTTGTCATAGTATGACAGTGCACCAGGTTGGAAGGGACCTCAAGGATCATCTGGTCCAACCCTTTGAATTAAAGAAATACAGTTTAAATGAGATAGCCCAGCACCCTGTCAAACTAAGCCTTAAAACTGTTGGAAGTTGTGGAATCTGCCACTTCCCTTAGAAGAAGACTACAACATCTAATTATTCTCACAGTGAAAGATTTTCCTCTGGAGCCAAATCAGAACCTCCCCAGGAGCAACTTATATCCATTACTCCTTGTCTTTTCCAAGTGACTTCTTGTGAAAAGGGAGTCTCAATCTTCTTGGTAGCCAAGATTTACCTGTGCCTGTATAATTCTTTTCTTTATTATAACGTGACCCCATTTTCCTGCCACACAGTGTGACGACCTGTTTTACAGCTTCCTGGGACAAACACCCGTAGTTCTGGATTTATTTCTTTTCTTCAGCAACTTAAAATGCTCTTTTTTTTAATTGATCTCTTAGTACAAGTAACGATGAGAAACCTGCCTACCTGTCATTCAGTGTCACCAGTATTTACCCAGCTGGAAGTCAAGTAGAGAAGAGAAAGGAAATAAGAAAGAGAAGGTAACATCAGCTCCTTTTTTTTCCCTTAAGGGCTTCACTCCTAACATGTTTTCTGTCCCTGTATGATGGCTATGAAATGTCCAATATTCCAGGCATAGGAATATTTGCTCTTTAGAAACAATCTTTAACCAGAAAGCAAACACAAAGTTGATTCATTTTGCTTAACTCCATGCTCTGAGCAAGTGGAAGAGAAGAGCAAGAGCATCTCTCAGAGCTAGAGCTGAAGCCCCAAGCCACGCTAACGCAGAAGCATTGCACAATGCTATGTGAACGGTCCTTCCTGCTGTCCTGCACAGACAACACACCCTCCTCCAGCACTGAGGCTACGCAGTGCCGCTGTCCTTTAGGCATGGTGTGGGTGCAAGGCAACCACTCTATTTTCAGCTTGCAAAATAAAGAAGAGCAAAGGAGAGGGCATGTCGAACTTCAGTCATGCTTTGCTTCAGAACTGCTTGCTTTCTTGTCTCTCTCACTACTCACTGTGGCACATTTTCCCTCAGCCACAGCCAGAGTATCTCATTTTGTCCATTTATTCCCTAAAGCTAAATCACAAACCCTGGCCTATTGTCCGTGTCCACCTCCCAGCCTTCCTGGCAGTTCTTTATTTTTGCTTAAGACTCTACAAACAATAAAAGTTCCATCCATTTATTTCTTCAGGTCTGCCTCAGAGCCACTGATTGTATCCACGTTTGAATGGCTGCTCCTCTTCTTTCTACTGCTTCTAACACCCAGGGACTCTCTGGTCTCGTCTTTCTTACCCCTTGTTGTAATTAGGTCTTTCTAGACTGTCAATGACTCTAGTTTCAATGAATTGTTTATTTAATACCAACAAACACCACCGGCTTTCTTCTCTGTGCCTTTCATAAAACCTATAAAACCAGATCGAACTAACAGTCAGCAGTTCCTGAAAAACCTCACAAACCGTAAAGCAGGAAGCTTTAAATAGGCAATAATAGCTGGAGTGTAAAAGTATTGATTGAATTATTCGTTATGATGATAGAGTCATGGGGGCTGTGGGTGGCAAAAGCCAAACATTTGAGGGTAAAGACCAAGATTGATTTATCAGTCTGTGAATGAGGTAATAAATGCTACATTTGACCTCCTTTCTCTGTCAGTTTTACTGTCAGATTCCAGCTCTATATAACCTACTTAATGGTGTTGTGCACTCTGCTCACTCCTGCCTCATGCAGCATGCAGACCTTGGTGGCACACAATAAAAAACCAGGGCTGGACCTATCTGGAAAATATCTAGTGTGGCTGGAAGTTGTATTGAAAACACAGAAATATGCAGTTTGGGATGGCCAAAGTCACACTAAACACTAGTCTTAGTTTTTGAGCAGAGGCAAGTATGGTGGGGAAGAGAGAAATGCAGACACTTGCACAATATTTTCATCTGCAATTGTAATCCTGAGAAATGAAGTCTGGATGGAGACTGGTCTGAAGTTCATTGTGTCTGATGGGCTCTGGGGCCAGCTTTAAATGATCGCTGTTGTTACGCTAGTTCCTCTTCTTATAGCCTAATCAGCTGTCATATTGAATCACCCTGATCCTTATCTAGCACTGTCCTCCATGCAGTCTTGAAAGAGTTGGACCTCTAGAGACCTTAAATTCAGGCAGTGCAACTCCACACAGATTGCAGCACAAAGAACATTCTCTTAAATCTGCAATGACTCCTTGGAGTCCTTCTCCTTAGAGAAGGCAGCAGTGATAAAATCAACTTTAATCCTGCATTGCTCCATTCCATTCTCAGGAGAGAAGTCAAAGTGAATTACAGTGTGAAGCTATTTTCATTTTATCTCATTTTAATATCTGTCAGAATATTGTAAAGAAAACCCTACATTTCTTTTCTAGCTAGGAAAAAAGGAGTTAATAATTTACAGGAACTTTGCAGATCCTTTCACCTGGCATATCAAATGCAAGAAGATGAGGCATCCTAACCATCTCAATATTATCCTAGCTTTAATGCTGTCTAAGAGAAGAGGCTTAAGCAAGTCCTAAAAATAGTGGCACAGGAAAATTTCTGAACATGTTTTCAGAAATGTCAAACACTCGCAGCCTGATCCCACAAATCGAGCAAACTTGTGCTGCACCTCTTCTCCCTCCGTGCTCTGAAAAAAAGACACTTGGCTACAAAGGCCAGACAGAGCAGTGCTGCTCTGAAGTCACAGAATAAGTATATAGCAGCTCTGGTTTGACATACAGTTTTTCGGTTTGCTTTACTTTTCTTACCACAGCACTGCACAGTGCAGAGGGAAGAGCATCTGCCCCTGTGCTCTGTCCTGGCACCCAACAAATGCACCCCGAAGCAGAGCAGCAGCTGCTCTGCGCTTCAGTCAGGGCTGACTCGGCAAGTAATTTTATTATTTGGTTAACTTTGAGAGTTACCAAGCAGGGTAAATACCTGGCAAGATAACACACATAAAAGAGATGGCTCCTGCTGTGTCTTCAGTATATTTGGTGTCAAATGGAAATAAGGTTGATTTTCCCTTCTTTAACTGAACACCAGCCTTCCGCAGTAAAGAGCACAAACATCTGTTTTGACAATTTGATTTACCATAAGCTGGTGACAGAGCTTTGAGAGATGCTGGACATCCCTGGAGAAGAGTACAACACAGCCTGAAAGTTAAATGGGTCATCCAAGGTGATTTTTTTCAAAGATTATCAGTTCCATTTCACTCCTGCTGCACTGCATTGAAGTTGCTCCAAGACACATAACACCAAGACAGAGATGTTGTTTTATCTAAAGAAAAAGAAAATCTGTTGGTTTCCTCCTGCAACACTCTCCCCAGTCTGTGGCACAGCTGCTATTAATAAACTCCACTAAGCCAGTACCAGGGTTTAAAAGAGAAAGGACAAGAAAGAGAATCAAAGGAACAGAGCCTTTGACGGTTACTTGCTCCCAGTGCGATTTGCATTCGCTTTCAGCGCTGGGAACAGGCAGTAAGATCCTGTAAAGTCACCATGTACAACATAACCTTGGTGTCAAGTGTCTGTGGAGAATGCTAAGGTTCAGTTTTGGTTTGTCAACATTCTTGTGCTAGATACTTTCATCAGTCTTCTCTTTTTGAGGCTGGGTTTTTTTAGTTTTCTAGATGACCTTTAATTTCTAACCAAGTCCCTGAATAACAATCGTAATTATTGCAACATCCTGGTTTTGCATTTGACAAGTGGTACAAAACAACGCTGGATGCATGGGGATCGAGACATTTGACCAGCACACTGAATATTGCTGAGACTTTAATCACAGCATCTCTCAAAAGCCTGAGCTAATATAGAGGCGCTTTGTGACGCCCCCTACAAGCTTTCAGCCTACAGACAAAACCACACACATCTGTTAAGCAAAAGGCAGTCACTCCCTTCCACACCTAAAACATGCCTGCTAACACCCAGCTTATTTTAGAAGGATGTTAGAAGAGACAGAAATCTGTGCATTTTTGGATAAAAATATATCTGGCTGAAAGAGAATAAAGCATGCAATTTCCCCTGGGCAAGGTACTCTGGAATATTTAAGCTTCTCGCAGTTTGCATGTTTACAATCTGCTTCTGGATGCTTTTTGAGGAAAGACTCAGAGCCTGCTGCTCTGGCTGCTCCTGTTCTCCAGCCCTCCAGAAGATCACAGATGCTGCGGTGGTGTGACAGGTAGGGAGGGAGCAAAGCAAGCATCTACTGACAGCGATGCAGGGAGCACAGAAACACTCCAGCTCTTGCTGCTGGACAGCCTGGACAGTGGGATGAGAAAGACTGTCCCCTGTGTTCTCCGGGAACAACCCTCTGACATAGTGCAGCTCACTAAGGACTTTCCACCAGTGAAAGTGGGGCAATGGGGTTTTTTTTCCCTTTCTATCTTTCAAAGCCTGAAATAGAAAGCTTCAGTTCTTCCCCCTGAAGGTGACCACAAGGAGGTTGCCAGATCTTCCTTGCCTCATTCCTGAGCTCCGTCATGGCACTCAGAAGGAGCTTCACAGTCCAAAGTCCTCTACACATTTGAGGGTAACAACATTCTGCCTCAAAGTGACAACTTTCATGTTTGCAAATGCAAGGGCTCCCTACAGCCAGAAAAGGGCCAAGCCTGGATCTTCCACCAGTGGTGCTGTGGACCTCTGCACCTGCACCAGATGCCAGGGAACACTCCAGCAAAGGTCTCAAAAACATTTGAGATACTTGACACAGGCAAGCAAAACATGCTGAACAAGGGGCAGAAACCAGAACGTGAACACTGTCCTTTTGTCTGCTCTCCTCATACTCTATTCCAGCCTGCTCATCTTTCAGGATGTCGCATTATAAAAACAAATACCTGGAAGCTCCACATGAAACACTCCACCTTTCTAGTGTACATGACCACTAGCACAGTCCCAGAGCTGAGTGCTGAAATAGAAATTTTCTTTGACAGATCTCCTGGCCTGTCTAATGCTCTTCTTTTTTTGATAACAAACAATAGCTCTGTGCATTACCTGGAATTGTCCCCCATAAGAACACTACTGTTTCCCGTTCCTGGCTTTCTGAACTGAGGTCTTTTCCTCCCTCAAGCTGTAAACGACACACCCTGAGCCCTGCAAAGAGAAGTGTAACGCACTACAGTTAGGCTTTATTTAGAGATAAACAAAACATGATGAACACAAAGGGAACAAGCTTGAACCGTCTGAATTAGCCACGTTACCTAAAAGTCACCTTTAGGAAAGGCTGTATTCCAGGTCCAGCTTAATTCACACAGTGCAATTCACAGAACTAGTGTCATTAAAGGAAAGGATTTCTGCAAGCCCCGCTCTCCAGTGTGAGCCGGCAGATTGCCATCCTTGAATGCTCCCAAGGGACGGGCTTCAAGCAACCTCTCCGAGTGTTTATTAGGATTATACTCTGAAATAGAATGACAGTAATAAAAAAATGCAATTATGCATTGGGCTATTTTTATCATTGGAACAATTTCTCTGCTTGTAGCTTACACAGGATAAAGTGTTGTTTCCAAATCCTGTTGTAATTGCTATCAAGTGCTGGCATTGGACGTTGATTCATTTGGAGCTCCAGCATACGACCCCCAGAAACATTACAGGAAGATTTCTCTTCTAGCTTTTACAGCATCTGTTTGACTTTGTATTTCAAGGTGTTCATTGGTAATACCTAAATCTCTCTACGTGATTAATTCAGTTCCACCAAGCGAAAATGCGATTTAGGAGGACACAGACAGAAAAAAAGAGCAGGAAATCTCAAAATGCTTTTTTACTCCCTGTCGGAGCACTCGCTCCCGCACGGCAAGGGGCGTGGGTTTGCTTTTTCTTTTTCTTTTTTCATTACAGGATTGAGTCGTGATTTTGCAAAACTCCAAATTCAGGAGAAAATTCAGGTTAGCGCTTTCAAGACTCATGACAAGATTGAAAACAACCGCTCGCTGAAGCTCAGTTTGCTGCCAAAACGCTGCCTTATGACAAATGCATCGTCTTCTAAAACCATTAATCTGGCTTATACAAAAATACTCCGTAACACCTCTTTACAGGCTCAAAAACTAACTTCACTGTTTTTTGCAGTGAGAACATTTAGGAACCACAAGGAAGCCATAAAATAAGGCAATCAAAACCCAGCTTCTTAAAGTTAGAAAAATGACAAAATTGTTTTCAAGACTTGAAAGCTTCTGAGGTAATGGAGGAAATGCCACAAAAAATGCTCACAGAGCAAAAAGGTGAAAGACTAGAGACTCCTTTGACAGCCTCTGCTCATCCTCTTCACAGTTCTTGAGGGCTGTCACTTGTGTAGAGCCAAGAAACAGCTTTGGATCTAATCCTGCCACGTTGCTGGGGAGAGGTGGAGTGTCCCAGAAAACCCAGTTTTTATGTTTATGGTTCTTGCTGCTGCTGGGCCTAGGAAAGGTGGGAACCTGTTCCTGTGCCTGTGTCTCCACACATCCAAAATACACCTCAGCCAAAATTGAAATGTCCTACACAAAGAGGGCAACAGGGAACAGCTTTCAAACAGTTAGAGACCTCCATTCAAGCAGAAAGACTTGATGTAACATCCCGCCTTCCCTCCTCCCGTTCCAACTCAATCTCAGTCAGCAGCAAACCCCTAACAGAGATCACAGAATGTCTTTGGTTGGAAGAGACCTTCAAGATCATCTAACCCAATCTTCAGCCCAACACTGCATGCTCACCACTACACCATGTCACTAAGCACCAGGTCCACACGCAAGGGATGGTGACCCCATCACTGCTCTGGGCAGGCTATTCCAAAGTCTGATAAACCTTTCAGTGAAGAAATGTTTCCTAATGTCCAGCCTAAACCTCCCCTGGCACAGCTTGCATCCATTTCCTCTAGTGCTGTCACTTGGCACCAGGGAGAAGAGGCTGGCTGTTGCCCTCCTCATTCCAGTCTCCTTTCAGGTAGCTGTAAAGAGTGATAAGGTCTCCCCTCAGCCTCCTTTTCTCCAGGCTAAAATCCCAGCTCCCCCAGCCACTCTGATCTGCTTTCCCAAACGCCTTCTCCCAGGGATATGAGCATGTCACTCCATTTGCACTTTTATAATGCAAGAATGAGATAGCCTTATTCACCTCCCAGCCTTTTCCTGAAAAAGCTTTTGAAGAAACTTTAGTGAAGGTCCTGTCACCCTCCCATATCTTCAGGAGTGACAGCTCCTTCTTTACTGTGAGGTTATTTACGGCGAAAGCAAACACTTCTGTTTTCTCTGAGTTCTCTCAAAACCTCCTTCCAGTGAGACCCAGGAGATTTTGCAGCTATTATGACTCCCTGGAGTACAGCAGGTTCCTGGATATGTTTCTGCAGATACCTCCATGGAATCCAAGGTCAAGGTTCCTCAGATAAACAAATTACTGTCCAACAACTAAGTCATAATAATTAACCATTTTATCGTCCAATGACATAATAAATGAGGAGCAAATCACAGTAGTAAGGAAAGTAGTTTAAAATTATATACTATTCTTCAAATTTGCTGTGGAAATTTCCTACCACAGATCTGCTAAATCCAGTAACTCACTAAAGCACAGACTCAGTCATGCATTTGTGTCTGAAATGTAGTGGGATTTGATCTTCTCAGTCCATATGAAGACGTTAAACAACACCCACTGGAAAATCCATCATCTGCAACCTGAAATAGGTCCTGCACAGCATTTTCCTCCTCATGCGTGGAAGTGATCCGTCCCATTCAGCATGTCTGAGGCACATCTGAGGTACCACGTTAGCAGTCCTGTCCCTGAAAGAAAATTTCCATGGAATAGGTACCCCAAAAGGAAACCGTGAGGAGAAGGTGGCCCTAGGCTTGCACTCTTGATAAGTGGTAGAGCACGCAAACAGCCTCACCTTGCAAATACATGACCAGCCTGTTGAGCAGCTTTGTAAATGGTTTGGCTAGACTGGGCAAATCTGTTTCTGATGTCAAGAGGAGACCAAGCACATGCTCACTTGTGATATACCTTAAGGCACACAGCTTCAGGAACTGCAGCTGCCAGATAAAACATTAGTGTCTGCTCTGAATCAGATGCTCTCCTGTACATCAGTGCCAACAGTGCATTGCTCATTTCATGAGACTCTGATTTCCCCAGTACTGATAGCAACAGATCCCAGAAAATTAGGTGTGATTTAGACAGTCAGCTAGTCCCAGAAATTACAGCTGTTCAACCATTTCAGCTACTGAGCCTTTTGGAAAAGCTCGAGCTGTAATTAGCTGCTCAATGCTTTTGCATTTTTTATGATATGTTAATGCAGTCTATCCATGTCCTTGTTAATTTGCCAATGAAAGGTGGCACACAGAAATCGCGTGTTGTGCTGGGGACAAATTGTTTAGAAGACAGTGTCAGGAAACTACAGATTACAGAGTTTCCCAGTCAAAAAGGAATAAGAATTTCATGCAAAGTGATTCTAAAACCTATTGTCCTGAACAGTATTTCTGATAAAATTGGTTTGATTTCATCTGCACCACATCCAGTTACAGGGGAAGATTACTGTATAATTTTGTGATTAAGGCCAATTTGTGCATTTGCAAAGGAAACTTGACTCCCTAGAAGTTCAGATTGTTGGAGTGAGCCTTCAACAACAGAAGAGCAGGCTGGTCATTGCTCCTGGTACACCACCATCTGTCAGTACAAGTGGATTTTCTTAAAAGCTTCTGTGCATTTCATCCTTCATCTGCTCTTTAGACGGGCACACCTTTGATCTAAGGACTTCAAAGCACTGAATAAAAGCTGCCTCATTTGCATCACCCGTGGAGGAATCGAATCACATGGGGAGTTGAATGACAGAATCATGGAATCACAGAACATCAGGGATTGGAAGGGACCTGGAAAGATCATCTAGTCCAATCCCTCTGCCACAGCAGGATCACCTAGATCAAGTCACACAGCAACATATCCAGGTGGGTTTTAAACTTCTCCAGAGGAGCCTCCACAACCCCCCTGGGCAGCCTGTTCCAGTGCTCTGTCACCCTCACCATGAAGTAGTTCCTTCTCATATTGATGTGGAACCTCCTGTGTTTCAGCTTACACCCATTGCTCCTTGTCCTATAGAAGAGCCTGGCTCCATCCTCCTGACAGCCGCCCATCACATAGTTATAAACATTAATGAGGTCACCCCTCAGTCTCCTTTTCTCTAAGCTAAAGAGAGTTGAACCTACCTAGGTCTTCCATGGCTGATGTCTATAGTTCCTCCTGGTTATGAGCTTCATCCAAAGGTTTGTCCTTTCTATCATAGTACAAAGGCTAATCCTTGCTGCATGGGCACGTAGCCAATGGTAACTTTTCCTCTTTCCTCAACCCAGTGATGTTTTTGGTGAATAAAGTTTATTTGTAGCAGTAATTAAAATAATTTTTTTGTAGTGATGTGACTCTGCATTCAATCAGCTGCCATTGGTTCTCCTTGGATAGCTCCCAACAGATCTGTGCCAGGACCCAAAGTGGCTTAGGGCTGTAGTTAATATTCTCCCAATTGTTTGACAAAGAGCAGTCACCAGCCATTGAATGAATACTCCAAAACAGTTGGCTGAACTAGAGGAGCTGAAGACAACCCATTCCTCATCCCTAGGGTCAAGTATTTTTCCTGAGAGGAAATGTAACAAGAGATTTTAATTTTTTTTTTACATTTTCTGGGACAAGTATTTTCACTCCAGCAAAAAAATAGCCGTTAACATCGCTAAGAAACCACGTGGAAATATACAGCTAACTCAGCTCTTGATTCATACCGAGTGAAACTCGTGTTTCAGTAACTCTGGGCAAAAGCAGAAAAGTTTCTAGTTATTGCCGGCAAACACCGGGAAAAGTGCCACTTTCCCAGATGAGGCTGCAGCATGCCTGGTAGTTGTGGAAGTGCTTACAGCTCAGGAGATTGCATTCAGGCTGCCCTGTGACTACACACCTCGTAGGGACCAGACTGCAGCTCCACAGTCTACG
Source organism: Phoeniculus purpureus (assembly GCA_028565055.1). NCBI lineage: Eukaryota > Metazoa > Chordata > Aves > Bucerotiformes > Phoeniculidae > Phoeniculus > Phoeniculus purpureus. Next base: position 21,119,047 of record JAOXOE010000632.1, on the reverse strand, counting down.
TCTCCAGTAAATCACAGTAATCAAAACTGAAAAGGCCTTTTCCTTCTGTCTCTTTCCTTAAATGAAGTTTCTTGAAGTAAGAACAAAATACCAAGTGAGAGAACTGAAGTAAAGAAGTAATGGTTTGGGGCCACATACAAAGCCAGTTTACGGCTCGGGGATGCTGCACATAGAGGGGAAATGCCATTTTGCACAGGCAAAAGAATCTGGTTCCCCAGTGTCACACAACTCCAGTGATGTTCCAGTACTGCCAAAAAGCTAATGGCTTTTGCATCTAAGTCGTCACCCAAATACAAAGTTGGCCATGGCTGTTCTGGGACTCTCCTCATGTCCCCATTGTCTACAACACGGGGTTGGCAGCTTAATTGAAGCCGTAGCCACTCTACCTTAAGAAAATACTACAGTTTTGGAAAAAATCCAGTAAGACAATGAGGAAAAAAGCAGGAGAGGCTTAAAACAGGCTGCCCAGAGGAGCTGTGGAGTCTCCTTCTCCGGAGATGTTTAAAACCTGCCTGGATGTGTGCCTGTGCAACTTGGTCTAGGTGATCCTGCTGTGGCAGGGGGATTGGATCAGATGATCTTTTGAGGTCCCTTCCGATCCCTAATGATTCTATGAAAACAAAGTAGCTTGAGTTTGCTTCTTTTTCTTTCTCAGGCTTTTACTTAGTAATGTTCAGTACTGCGTCAGCATTGTCAGAAAACACGGGGCTCTGTGTGAATGACTTTTTGGGGCTTTCTCCTAGAAGCCTCTTCTTTTCTGAAGCTGGTGCAGTGTACCACTTTCTGCCTCACACTGCATGGTAAGGGTGACCCCACTTCCAATCATTTCCACCTACCCTGAATACTGCGTTTCTGCAACCTTGAAGTCAGGCAAAGCTGAGGTTGTCCCACTACCTGGGTGTGAGAAGAAGGAAGGCAGGCAGACAGGGGACAAAGCGGGCAACCAGGGGCTGGTTGCTGCTGCTCCTCAGAGCCATACAGAACCCAAGTGAGTTCATGAGCCTGTTTCCCTCAAGCACAACTATAGAGCAGCACACTTCCCGGAGCTGCCTGCAGCAGCAGTGCCTATTTCAGCTGATTCACAGGCTGATGCCCCTGACCCCGGCTTGCAGACAGCATGAGTGCTCCAGATAACACATGAAAAAATACCTCAGAGTATTGGGAGAGACCACTGTGCAATTTCTCATAGTGAAAACCAGTAGCTAGCTTCTGCGTAAAATAAAACTGGCTGCTTCCTGCTTGGGAGCTCTCTCCCAAATGAGCAAACACTCCTAGCTCTTTTTTTCCTGTGTTTGTGGTCTTTCTCTCTTTCCCCTCATGGATAAAAAGGACATTGTTCCTTGCACTAAACATTAATGATTCATGTCTCTAAGGGCTGAACTGGAAAATTTCCTAGATTATACACCTGCCCCCTGTAGGACTAAATGTACCAGCAGTGGGTGGACTTACTCAGGCTCCTATTAAGCAACAACTGAGGGTGGTTGTTAGTCCAGCTGTTCAGATATGACTTGTTCTGCTGTTAGATCAACTATGTCAGTGGAAAGCATAGACTTCTGTTATCAAAAGAAATTATTACAATACTTAATGTCACCATGAAATAGCTTGCAAATGCCAGTGGATAGGCTGACAGCACCACATGCCTGCTGAAAAATATGAGATCTTGCTACTCAGAAGATGTCAGGTCAACTGCTGCAAAGTGGTTTAGGGCAGTCATTCATAAATGGGGAATGCCTACCAAGATATTGGTCTCAATCACAGCAGCCACCTCCTGGTTCTTCTGTGTATTGCCACCGACCAGGAGTGGCAACTTGTGCATGCCACACGAGGAACTAGGAAAGTCAGCTTGTGGAGCTGGCAGCTGATCTCTCCCCTAGGGTAGAAGAAAGTCTTCCATGTTATCATTCAAGTAGAATGCCCAAATTAAAGGGTCCAGGGTTAATTTGTCAGTGACAAAACAGTTTGAGGGGATATAAAGCAGCACTCAACTCCCTGTCAAAAGGTAGCACATTGGCAGCCCAGCCTTCTCAGTGCTGATAAGCTGGTTTCATTCTGGCTGCTGACACAAGCACCCCGAGAGAGAAGCGACAGGCAGATGGCCACAGTAACCTCCTAAACCTCTGCATCTGAGTTCACAAAGTGCAGCCGACAGAGCTGTAACACCTAGTCAAGCTAAACACACTCTTCTCTCCGAAGAGGAACAAGAACAAATGGCTATAGGTGGACATGAATTAATTTAGACTGAAACATAGGAAGGTTTGCAGATATCAGGCAGAAAAACAAACAATCAGTGACAGCAAACTCACCAAAAAGACTTAAAATTTATTTCATTTTAATAAACAGATGTTGTTTCTATTTAAACAATTAATCTAATTCTAGCAGTTATAGATTATGTAATTAATTATCAATCACTCTTTCATTAACCTGTTTTTAATTACTTCCTCTTTAATTAATCAACCTGTACTTTCTTTGTCTATCTAAGTAGCATACTTCAGGACCCAGGAGATACCCTCTTATCTCCCTCCTCCAATCTCGTTTTTCCTGCCCTGCATCCCACTGACTTAACACTGAACTTGACTTTCCCACTACCAAGCTCCTCTTCCATGCACACAGCAGCCAAGGGCACTATAGCAAGCAGTGGGAAAGCCCTCCTGTGAGCCCAGGAATGTGCCAGGCACAACAGTCAGCAACAGGGCTAATATATCACCCTAAGCAGAAGAGTGAGGGGCTTTCTGTGCTCTCCAGTAGAACAGACCAGGGACAAGGTGACTGCCAGAGGGTGGGGTTGTCTCTGCAGATCCCCTTGCCTCTGACCCCCTCCCAGCTCCAGGTGTCCCAATCATGGCAGAGTGACCGCCTTCCCTGCTGGAGAGGCAAAAGGCTCCCTTGGGAAGACTATGGAGAAAAGCAACACACCAAGAATCCCCAGCAGCAGCAGCAGCAGCACTGGGACTTTTTCAAGGTTGTTAAGTGCAGGGAAGAGAGGAAAAAAAGGAAAGAGCACGTAAGGATCCCATTTTCCCTGCCAGCTGGGGAGACATACCAGTCTGGATTAGTGTACAGCTAGTCAGGGAATGCTATTCAGAACTGTACTCAAGAATGCTAATTCTCTGTCTCAGACCTCTTACACACGCACCATAAGAGGCACAGAGTCAAACTGCCCGAGCAGACATAATAAAAACTCTTCTTACCTCTTTGATCTCTTTCAGTTCTTCTAGCTGAAGGTCCTCTGGTTCCCACACTGCTTGGGGTTGATGGCATGCTAACTGCTTTCCTAATGCTCTTCTGTTTATCCACCGAAGTACTTAACTGCTGCTCGGGAGACAGGTTCAGGTTTGGGAACTGTTCTTTGTTATGCTCACTTATTTCTGCTTCTTCAGAACAAGGCACTGCACTTCTCCATGAAATCTGTGCTCTGGTCGGATCCTTCCTTCCCTTCCCAGACTTGTGGCTGTTATTTGCAGGCTCACAAAAGACAACACACTACAAATTTGATAAAGACCGTAGGGATGCTCATAGTTTCTGCATTTGTGATGCTTTGCTAAGAGTCATCTCAGTAAAAGTACTGACACTGTGAACACACAAGTGCACTCTTAAGAGCCTTCCATTAATCATTTCAGCTGTCAGGAACAGCATTTTAATCCTTTCTACCCCCACAGAGACTTACCAGACTTGCAAGCCCCTTAAAAAAAGAAGAAATATCACGGTTTAAACATCTACTTAAAGATAAATGAAAGATGACATGTAAACAATTCATTTATTGAGAAGAACAGCATAAAAAGTTGACAAGCAAGAAAAAGCAATTGAAAAGATTAATTTACCGTGATGCAAGTCTGAAGATACATCTCAGCATCTTGCATTCAAAGTTGCCTAAGGAAGTGATATGGCTCTAGGATTATTAAGTATTATTCAAATTGCACAGGAAAGGGCGATGGTTTTTTTCAACCGAACCATAGCACGCTGAGAACCCCTATCTCCATGGTGTTTTGTCTAGCAGTGCTCACAACTTGCATCAATTTGAGGACATTGCAATATAGGGTCAGTCAGAAGCACCGATGATAACAAACACTTTAAGTTAAGTTGTTGAATTGTAAAAAAACCTGAGTGGAAACTTCTACTTAGAAGCAGAGTTTCTGAATTTCTTTAGCTTATTTTAAGTAAAAACTTTTTTGTTTGGGGAACATTTGTTTTAGGGTTAATCAGAAAATGTCAAAAGGAAACTTTCCAGAGGAAATCCCCATTTCTCACCGCTAATGTTTTTTTAATAAAATCTATGAGAAAGTCCAGGTCATCTAAGTTCTGGGGTTTGTTCAGAACATGTTCAGAATCAGAAATCATTAACAGCAATACACTTTCTCATAACTCATGCAACCACTGAAGTTCACCAGTTTCCAGATGACTAGTCAGCACCACCCTGCCTAGAACAGATTGTTCTATTCCATTGCAAACTCTGCTCCTCCAGTGCATTGGTTCTACTTGGATTTGGATTGAGAAATTCCTGATGGAAACTAAACATTTAATACCACGTTTTGTTATAACCATTTTTCTGTTAAATATCGCTCCTTCCAGAAGCATGGAAGAAAATTAAATACTGCAGCAAATTAATTATGCAAAATTATTTTCCCACTACCAGTGATGACAGAAAGCATTTAAAAGAGTTTTGTGTGGTTTATCATATGGGTATAATGGTACTGTGGGGCAACTCTGAGAGCTCCATTGTGGCAGTATCAGTTACTATTATTTAAAAACTGGGGGAGCATCTCTTGCCACAGTTGTTAGTTGCTTATTTACTTACTGAAGTTGATAAATTAGATAAACTCAAAAGTACCTACCCACAATGCTTGGACTCACGGGTGGCATAATTGCAATTTCACCAAACTGGATAGAAAATTACAAGAAAGCAATAACAAGACAAAACCTAAACCTCAGAATTCTATAAACCCCTCAAAAGATGGATAAACACAAACAGTGGCAGAGGCTTTCAGAGATCTCAGCTAACTGGTAGCAGTACTCACCCTTCCTTAGATACCAGCTCAGGTAGCAGCCTTGGAGCTGGACGCACAGGGACTGGTGCGTGTGTGGAAAAATGAGAACGTGCCCAGTCAGAGAAGCTTTTTACTACACTGCAACTTGGCAGTGGATTCCACAGGCAGGGACCCTGACTGAGTCTAACGTGGTTTTGTGCATGAAACCAGGTATCCCCTGCTCTAAAGCCCATCACAGGATACAATCTGTATTTACATAAGCTGGATCAACATATAGGGCACCCTTAACAACTGCCATCTACTGCCCAAAGGCTGAGATGTTGGTAGTAAGAACAACCAAGATGTTCGTTCTAAGAACACTTTGAACCATTTTATTCATTCACCAACCATGTAGATGGTAGATCAAGAATTGAAGCCCTGAGGCATTTCTTTAAGAACATCATAAAGAATAAGCTACATTCAAAGTTGTTCTCCATGGAAAACCAAAGCAGCAGCTTCAGAACCAAACCAGAAGGCCATGCAGCAGACAAGTTCTTAGTCTGGCCTTAAGCCATACAACAACTCTTGCATGACAGGCAAGATGTTACCTCCTGCTCTTCTTTTGAACTTGTTCCACTGCGAAGGAAAGATTCATTAAGCTACAAAGAGAGCAGAAGAAACAGGCTAATGATCAGGAAACTCACCTGGGAGTGAAAAATCCTGTATACCACATCGTGCTTTAAAGTCCTTGGAAGACAAAGTGTTTAACAGAAAACCTTAAAACAAGTCTGTCCAAGGCTATCCAGGATTTTTGGGTCTACAAAAGATTTATTAATGCAAAAGCTGTCAAAACATCACGATGAAAGTGAACACTAACTAAATAATTCAACACGTATATTTTCCTACTAATTAAAGATCATAATCAAAAGTGGTAATGACTTTTGCAATCATGAGTTAAGTATGTGGAAGGAAAAAGAATTTGAGAAAGGATTTTATTAACATCAGTTCAGGGATATTTAACCAGGCTGAACGAAACAGAACATAAACAAGTGTAAGTTAATCTGGCATCCTGATGCATCTGATGTATCTGCATCTTCATAAAATTCCAGGCAACTTTTCATTCCCTATGCAAGACCTCCCTCATACAGAGTGTCCCCCCAGTAAAGTTTGTCTCACTTGATGAATTTCTTAAGCTGAGTAAGTATCTGATCATAAACGAAGTTGTTCAAGGCCAGTGATTTTCTTCCACAGCAATTCAGTTTAACATCAAGATAAATAAAAGATTTATTTGCTTGTCTCAAGTGCATGTCTTGCCACAAAAGCAAAGCACTACTCTTTTGGTTTAGAAATAGCATCGCCCTATAAAATAGCCTTATAAGGGAAGGGCGAAGAGGAGGCTTGAAAAGAAAAGCTGTCTCCTTATCTCTGGCAGGTTTTGTTCAGGGTTATCGTTCAGTACAGTGGCCATGAAGAGAACAAAAGAATAGTTAATAACCTCAGTCATTCAGCCCTTGAATCCCTCCTGAGATATAACATGGCAATAGCCCAAAAAAGCATCTGTGGGTACCTGGTGTACATGACAAAGTCCTGTATGTTCCATGGAAGGAGGTGGAACATTCCTTCTTCTGTGGGTCTATAAACTGGTCTGTTGTGAAAGTCACCAGTGCAAATCACTTAAGAATATGTCAAATTGATCCTGATGCACTTTATGGGTTATGATGCCCATTGATTTTAGGGATCTAAACTCTTTTCCCTTTGTGGTTCCTTAATCCTGTCCCCACTTGTCCTGGAGAGCTGCCTGGCAATGCACACAGCTTTTTACATGTGTAGATACTGACCACTGAACATGAGATACACTCTGCAGAGTCCTCAAACATGGATGTACCTGCAGGGAAGAGGGAATTGTACATATCCAGAACATAGGTACCCAACTTACCCTCGGAGAGTAACTCAAAACAGTGGATTCACCCACTTGTGCTTGCTAATATCTTACTTCTTCAGACCTGAGGACACGAGTCTCCACATCTGTATACAATTGCAGCATCTCCATACTGAACAGCAGAGTTCTGTGAGCACACACAGAAACCCCTCTATTAAGCTATGCTTGAGAAATCTCTCCTGTTACCCAATTCCCCTGTGAAAATCTAAGAGTTTGTCATAATGTCAGTGATTCCACCCACAAAGCACTTTCTAATGAACCTGGAAATAATGTCTTACTTTACACAGAGTGTTTTGTGCAACTCTGTGGCCATGCCGCTTGCTCACACTTGGCTAGATTATGCCGGTTTTCCAAATGAAGGTCCAAGATGGCAAAACAAAAACTCTATGAATGCAGAAGTACCACACAGAGGAAAAGGAAAAGAAAAAAAACCAACAACCAAACAAAAAACCTTCTGAGTCATTACTGCTGTTGACAGTGCTATCTATGCTATTGTCTCCTACTGTTCACAAGTAGAGATGTTTAAAAGACCACTTAAGGTCAGCTTGTAAGTGTTAACAGATTATGAAGAAGTTGTACACCGTTTCATATTTTTCTTTTCTCTTTATATACATCCTAATGAAAGTAAATTAAAAAATTAATCTTTTCATAGAAAACAATGAGGACAATGACAAAGATCTCTGGTTTTCTGCCGCACTCATATTTACTTAAGAAAAGAAAAATAATTTTACACCAAGGAAATTATCATTTACTCTTCTGCAGAAGTATTTCTGTCTTAATTATCCAAGATGAGCTGCAATTGAAATGCTAAGAAAGGTGTAAGAAGAAATCTTTGAAATGAGTGGAATGAGAATTGCATTGAAGAATATTTTAGTGTATGTTTTAAGCTTATTCATCAATGAGTTTTTTAGAGGGCAGAATATATCAAACAGGAGGTTTCTCATTAAAAATCTGAAAAGCAGCATGCATTATATCAAAGCCTGATTTTTTCAGATGTTTAAATATCTTGACCCATACAAGCTAAAACGGAGATGACCTGAATGCAACAGAAACTGGCTTCCTTATTGCAAGAAGCAGGTGTGTTCATTTGCACCCCACCAAGTGGATGCAAATAACAGGTGATGAGACAAAACACATTCCCAGGAAGTTTCAGAAGAAAAACTGTTCTGGAAGGGATCCCAAGATGTCATCTGGTCCTTCTTTTTACATTAAGACAGGATCAACTCCACCTGAAATACTCCTTGCTGATGTTTGTTCCATGTAAAAATGTTCTTAATAAAACCCTGGTGATAAAGTCAGTCAGTAGTGATGGCAAAATAATTGGGAAAGTTTAACAGTTTTCCTGATGGCTTAATTGTTGTGAAATGTTGATCATTTAATTACCTATAATCTTGAGGGAAAAGATGCACCGGGGGAATTGTAAGAAGAAATTGTGTTTTCATTGTCCTGTTGTGCTGATTTGCAGAGATGAAACTGTCTCACAGCTACAATGCTGAAAACCTGATTGATTTCCTTATTACAGCTAATGCCTCTCAGTGATATTAACAGTGTGGTGGATGACAGACCACTCCTTTCACAGACACAGTCACTCTTGCAATCAGCCTCAAATGAAGGGAGACAAAAAGGACCACACTCAACCACAAATCATAGAATCATGGAATCATGGAATCACTAGGGGTTGGAAGGGACCTTGGAAGATCATCTAGTCCAATCCCCCTGCCACAGCAGGATCACCTAGACCAAATACTGAGCCATAAGAACCTGCAACATTAACATTCTACACCACAGTGTAATACCAATTTCCCCCTGCAAAGCTCGTATTATCCCAGCGTTTCTTGTATACATTGGCAGTTCCATCACACTGGTTCCGTACAGACTCAATGCCACAACAAAATGGCTTAGACATCTTGTCACCAAGAAAGCAATGCTGGGGTGTGAGGAAGGAAATCTGTCATCTGAAGACAGTCGTGGATGGACAATGGAATTTGATTATCTGTTTACCTTTGAGAAAGCAAAAGTTATTATCAATGTCAAGAACACTAAGTCACAGAGTCATAGAACAGATTGGATTGGATGTTGATTCCCAACACCCTACAGGTATTTCATTCAGGGGAATCCCTCTTCTTCAGGGAACAGCTTTCTTCTTTGAAGGATGCTATTTTGCCATTTTTCTACCACATGAAAGTACAAGGAAGGTCTTTGATGTTGGTACCGGAGACTAGAGGAGTAAGCCTGGGAGGATTACAGCTTGCAATCAGAGAGTAGTGCTGATGGAGAGAAGTGAATGCAGGAGAATCCTACACTTTCCACATGTTTTAGTTTAAGCCTCCTTCTCAGGTATCTAGGATGGGCAGGCTGTGGTGGAACCTTCAGTAAGATTTCTCATTCATCCCTCTAGAACTGAGCATCTGCAGTGATGCACAGAAAGATGTGGACCTGACTTTCATGGTCTGAAAACAGCACAACTGAAATGCTTTTACTCTAATGAATAATGTTTTGCTTAAAATAGTTGTCCAGTCTTTAATTACCTCTTTCATTACTTCCTAGGGAATTAACTGCAAGCCAAATCACATTCATTGAATTTAAATTGCTTGGATCTGAGAGGCTGTTTCAGAGGCTTGTTACTTGCTGTGAAAGTTGTCCTGTAAGAACAGAACAGGCATGATTCCCAGGAACCGTACCTTCCGATTACCGCAGCTCTATTCCATTTAGTCATTAGATGAAGACAGCAGAATCAAATGTCCCAACACTTACTGTGTTTAACAAGGTCTTCACCACTGAGTCTAACCCTCTGCTTGTAAACGGACAACGTCTCTTCTTTCATTACACCCTCCAATTCTTCATTATCTCCTCAACTATAGTCTTCACTCCAAATCACTGTTGACTCCAAATCACGTCAGTGTGAATATTTCTCCCTCCTGAATGGCAAATACTTGAGCAGTTTATAGATCTTAGGTTTGAACTGACTCCAAAAAGTAGAGACAGATCAGTATTACCCCACATTCAAATCTAAAGACAGAAGTTTGGAGGGCAACTCAGTCTGGACCTAGAGCATCTAGAAATGCATTACCCTCCTATAAATACAAGTGTCTACATATCATAGCTTTATTATGTATAACAGCTGTTCAAAGGAACACCACACCCCAGGAACAATGAGCAGCTTATGCTTTCCATTGTTCTCCTTGTTTTGCCATGATTGCCTTATTGGCTGCATGCAAAGCAGTGGCCAACAGAGTTTATACTCTGATTGAAATAAGACCAGCTTCTCTTGCTTGACTGAACACAACAGTTCATTCTGACCCCGGAGTTGAAGTCAATTAAGAAGCAAACACTAGAAAAACATCACTATTGATCAAAATAAGTTTCCTCAGAAGGCAGCTATTACTGCCCACTACTACAGGCAATCCTTTACCAGCCAAAAATCCCAGTGAGGAGATGATTTAGAAAGTCTAATTCCCTTGCACAGGTGTCACTCTCCAATACTCAGTGGAGATATTTACATTAGTTGTAAACATTCTGATACACAAAATAGGGCAAACAGATCTCACCGTTTACTTGCACAGACAGTGAAAAAGGTGCCCGAAAGGGTAGCTTGTGCTCCTGTGATGTGATCACAATATGGGATAGAGAAGGCAGCAGGGAATATCAACTCCTCTTCATAAAAGATGGCAAAGCTGAGGCTCTCCAGACCAGTGAAGATTCTTGATGATCTTGTAACAAAAGCAGGTGAAGAATAAATAAGTAAAGTGCTGGTGTCTTGAAAGGTCCTCACGCAGCAGCTCCTGCTGCTTAGACCCATGCTATGCCATTAATATGGAAAACTTGCTATGTACCATGTGGCACTCCACTAGCAGAAGGCAGCCTCTCAGCAGCAGGCCTTACACAGCTGAGGATCAGCTCTGTGATTTTGGTAAGCTAACAGACATCATCAACCCAGCAAGAACCCCTTTTTGAAGAGAGGAAGACCAGCAGGGATGCCAGGATACAGCAAGGCTAGCATCAGAAAGTACAAACCATCAGCTGCCAGCGTGTGATCTGTCTGTCAGTGGGCTCGGATACCAACAAAGTGGTGTCTGTATCTCAGAGCCAGTGAAACCTTTGGAATAGAAACAAAACCTTTGGTTTTGGAGTAGACCTGAATCTCTTTGCATGAGGCTTGCAGGTAGCCTTTTAGTGTGATTGAAGCAACTCGTAAGCAAAATTTGGGTCTTAAATCCAGTTTAACTCCCAGCCACATGCAGTTTGCAGATTTCAGGATGGCAATTTCAGTGCTGGGAAAGAAAAAAAAGTCTTCACTTACAGAACAATAACACAGTCACCACTCACTGGTAAATCTTTACAAGAGACTGACATGACCCTGGTTCACCGGGTCTGAAATAGGGCATTAAACATTTCTGTAAACAGCTCACTTGAAAAGAAAATTAGAATGCGGAGGCTGAAGTTAACAGTAGCCAAAATCTTAGATGTATAGACCCAGACCCACAAGTATTCCGCTCCAATTAAATCTCTGGAATATATGTTGCTGTAGGGTCAAGTTAGCACGTCCGACATGAATTTGCACAACTGACTGTTCATTTGAAGCAGTATTTTGCTGAAGTTCCCTCATTCCTCACACAGAAACCACAGGTCAGACCATGCAAACACTGTCGTACTGCTTTCTCAAGCATGAGCAGCTCTTAAAAGCTCAAGCTCTTGTTGCCAAAAGCATGATGTGATTGGTCTCCCTGAAAACAAGCCAAAACAGAACTCCAAACCACCACAAGAGGAGAAATTATTTTACCTGAATTAGAAGTGTTAAGACTTCTTTTTCCAGTACTCGAGACATATGATGTGGAACCAAGGACAGAGCAGAAAACAGAAAGCACAGAAATTTCCACATGCATGATGCTGCTGAAAGGAGGGCGTTCAGCTCCTGGGCAATACTCATTATGCACCGAATAAGACAACAGTGGAAGGCATCATTACCTGTACAGGGTAGCAGAGGAAAGCAGTGGCATGAGTATCCCTCCCCCAGGTACTGAACTACACATTGACAAGGGCCAACTCAGTGCAGACAGTTCTGGAGTCAGTGCAAGTCCGAAGACTCATCTACAGATGGCATCTACTCCTCTAATATCACACCCTTGGAGACAGCAACGATTTTAGTCTTTTGTTCACTTAAATTCCTTTCAGGAACAACATTGTCAACTGCTATAGACACTGTTTTTACTGACAAATTAAAGTTGTCAGTTTTTAGCCTCTCAAATGTCAGGGAGAAAGTTAAAGAAAAGGCTGGTTTATTTACAGACATTGTTAACATGAGGGTGAAGAAGAGCAGGCAGCATGAGAAAGTGCACCATTCCCACCCATTCTCATGTCTGAGGATCAAAAATACAATCAATTAGTTTCTCTCCAGAAAGACATGCAAGGTTTGTAAAAAGAGAATGGTCTCTGGGTCGTCCAGATGCCTCAATGATTGCTGGTGACAGCAAACATGAACGAAGAAAGCATGTGCTTAGAGCATATCCAACACAGAGAGAGCTCTGTCCATCAGTTGGGTGGTTGTGCTGGAGTGTGAACTGCCCTTTGCAGTGCCACAACAAGTCTGCCAGGTTAAGGGCAGTCACACAGCGGCAGAGGGGAGTTGTCCTTCTGTGTGGTATGGCCAAGACAGCTGAATAGTGAACATCCCAGCACGGCCCACATCATCAGTTGTCAGTGACTGGCATAATGAAGGCAACTCTATCCTTAGAGATTGGCTAAATGTAGCCCTGTGACCCAAGGAAGCATTTGCCCATCATTTTGCAATCTGTGCACACACACACACAAACATAAACACACTCAGCTTTCTATGTCTTTATCATCCACATGCTGGACTCCAACTTAGATAATTTAAGTGAATAAATATTTCATCACCCATTCTGCTCAGAGAAGGGATGACCTGTCCCAGTTCCCAGGGGGAATAATGAACAACACCACTATTTTATTTGTGAGGAGTTAGGATGGGAGAGGAGACTGGCAGATGGATTGAGAACCTCATTAAGTCCTTCTTCAGAAATTATCTCCCTCTGAGCAACTTGCAGGAATGAAAACACCATCAGAAGCTGCTTTTTAACTCACTTAAAGAAGCTGCAAAGCAAAAGCAAGATTGAAAGTTCTGTATATTCTGAAGAAATTCTGGATAGTTCTGGTTCATTACTGCCTTCTATTTCGAAGGACTGTAATCCTTTTACAAGTTGAAGCACTAGTCACTTCAGCCGCTGGGGGAAAAAAAACGAAATGTGGTAACAATGCGGCAGCAGAGGAAGACCAGGATGACCGTGAGCCAGCAATGTGCTCTCGTGGCCAAGAGAGGCAACAGCATCCTGGGGTGGATCAGAAGGGGGGTGGTTAGTAGATCGAGAGAGGTCCTTCTCACTGTCTACTCTGCCCTGGTGAGACCACATCTGGACTATTGTGTCCAGTTCTGAGCCCCTCAGTTCAAGAAGGACATAGAGCTGCTGGAGGGAGTCCAGCGTAGAGCCACAAACATGATGAAGGAAGTAGAACACCTCCCTGATGAGGAAAGGCTGAGGGACCTGGCTCTCTTTAGCTTGGAGGAGACGGAGAGGTGACCTCATTAATGTCTATACATATGTGAAAGGTGGGTGTCAGGAGGATGGAGCCAGGCTCTTCTCAATGTCATCCAATGATAGGACAAGGGTAACGGGTGTGAGCTGGAACACAGGAGGTTCCATATAAATATCAGAAGGAATTCTTCACAGCGAGGGTAACGGAGCTCCCCAGGGGTGTTGTGGAGTCTCCTTCTCTGGAGACGTTTAAAATGTGCCTGGGTATGTTCCTGTGTGAGTTGATCTAGGTGATCCTGCTGTGGTTGGGGGGATTGGACTACACGATCTTTCGAGGTCCCTTCCCAACCCTCACGATTCTATGATACAGTCTGTGCACCAGGATCCTTTCACCGGCCAACCAAATGTAGAAGTTTAATTGCATTCATCTACTACAAATGAGGCTTCGGAACTGAAAGCAGTGAAAACTATTAGCTGTGATGAAAACTGAAGAAATATAAATTACAGTGTCATGTACAATCACAGCCTTAGGAACTGAGATGAACTGTCAAAGGAAATATCCTGACTGAGGAGGGGAATCACATGGTATTAAATGATTGGCAGGTTTTTACAGCCATTAATTGACATGAACCAGTGAAACACCTACGATTCACAGAAGGGTGGAAGTGCAGGTATGTAACCTGGAAGCTGTTTTCCACTGACTTCTTCTAAGCCTATACAGGCTCTTCTACCAGACCAATGTCCCAGATCATGATGGCACATAAAATCTCATCCCTAACCCTTTTTCTTGCCATTCCCAAGGGTCATCACTCAATTTCTCACCTTACAAGACTCAAGACAGACATTATAATTTCTTTTCTTGATCTTGTCTTTTATTGAGAGAAAGAACTCAGGAAAACCTAAGACCATGTAGTTCATTGATTATCATGTACTACGTAATTTCTGGTGACGTCTATCTGTTTCAGCTCCTTGTGACAGGGAACACAGTTTCCAAGCTTGAGTTCAGGGACTCGATCCCCTGCTTACAGCAAGTGTCTAGCTGTGAAATCTTCCTGTTCTATGTCCAGAAATTACTAATGATCTGTAGGATCTACCAGACAAGAGAGATGCTGTTAGCTGAACCATAACAACTCAGGCTGTTTAACTTCCACCCTGAATTCTTCTTGAAGGCCTGCCAGCAACTCTTTATGTCTCAGTTACTCAAAACATTTGCATAGAGAAAAAGATACAGGGGCACTACTGATACACATAGCCCTTGCTCACAGTACAAGCTATACATGTTTTGTAAGCAAGAGGGATTTCCTCATGATGGTTGAACTAAGAGAAGGAACAGGTGCAGCAGCTAGAAACATTATATACTGTGGAGACAAAGACATCCTGAATTCACCCTGTCTCATATGCTGTGACCATCTTCAAGAATTTTCTTTTGCAGCATCCTGATCCAAATAATCAGGATGCAGCAGTTAGCATCGTTCAGGGGAAACTAGGTGCATTGCCCACTGCAGCACCCTTTCAAATAGCGTGGCTCAAAAGGTAGAGATTTTCATGCGGTACCTTCTCTCTTTACCTCCATTGTCCCTGTTAGTCTTGACTAACCTCTTTGTCTTATCTCCTAGTTACCTTCAAAGTCTGACATTGTTCTTATTCTCCCCTCCTGCCATGCTTCTGGATTCTGGGATAACTCATTTGTCCTGACATGTACAGGCAGTTTTGGATGCCACACTCTTCTAGTTTTTGTAAATAAGGGTTATCACAGATCTAAAGAGAGTTAGATATTCTGAATCCTTACCAAGCATACGTGGTTGCTTGAACAGTATCTTGAATACTTATTTACATACCTTGCACATACATGTAGACAGATACCTTAGCAGTCTTCGTCCAGTTCCCTGGTTCTGGTGGATGAGCCTGTTATGAAACAGAACGTGCAGTGTGGCAGAAGCATCTCCCTCTGTAAGAGGAAGAGAATGGTGCAGAAAAATACGGAAGGTTACAACTGCGCTATCAAAACGTTAAGCTTGCAAAATCTTTCTGCCATTGACCATTCACACAGTCTTGACACCTGAGGACATAGAACATGAAGCTAACTTTGCAACAGACTTCTGTCACAACACAGATAATAGACAAAACCAATCTTACCTTCTTGATCACTAGCAGATTCAAGTTCTGGCACCAGGACTGAGTGCTGATCTCCACACAGAGAACAAGGTGGGGGTTTTGCTTGTCAGGTTTTTGGTGGTGGCTTTTTTCTTCTCTTATAAATGCAAGTGTATCAGGAAAAAGCAAAACAAGGACTTAGTGTACGTTCTGCTTTCTCATTCCTGATAATGAGAAAGAATTTCTGGGTAACGATTTGCTGAGTAAGAACTGATGAAAAAAATTAGGACTAACGGGTCCTGTGTCTAGTTTGGTGGTTAATCCAGAACCTAGTGGTCTGTACAGACTGCTGTTGCCATGTTGGGTCTGGGATTTGTACTTTACTTCAGTGATACACCAAGACTCATTGGCAACTCTGTCTATGCAAGGAATGCAGAGCAGCAGTCCCTGTCCCTGGTTCTAGATCCTCTGGGAGGACTTTGGGAACATAGTTGTTGATGTTTGTGGAGGCAGGATCATGTCCTTTGACCTTACCAAGTTTCCTATGTTCCTCGCCTCATTTAAAAGCCACTTATGAGACTTTACTCAAACTTTCCAAATTATTTTGCTTTTGAATATAACAAAGCCTGGGAAAATTTTTTTTCACAATGGGAAAGTTTTATCTGTGTGGAAAAAAAAAATGCAAGATAGTATAAAGAAAGCTGTTATAAACTTTCATTCTAGTGTTTGTGTTAGCAACCATTGCAATGATAAAAACAAAACCAGTGAACCATCGGAAGGGGATACTTGCTGGTACGAAGGAGGAACATCATTCCCTCTTATCATGCGTTGGGACTTGTGTAGCAAACGTATGTTTGTTAGACTGCATGGGGAGACGTTTTGTCTAGCTGATGTAGGAGCAGATGTATGCAAAATGAATGGCTGCCTGGGAATAGCAGAAACTAGAGTCAGGTGGATGAGAGGTTTTTTCCACCACTATGCATCTTTCTTGAATAGGCAGCTGTTAGCCTGCTGGGTAACTTATAATACCATTGGTTAGACAAGGTAAAATTGAGGCCCCATGTTTGATCTCCAAACACTAAGATGTTCAGTTTCTTAGGGCTAAACACTTTGGGTAATATAAATAGCCTTGGAGATAACAGTCCGTGTTTCATCTCTACCTGGAGAAATTCAGTGGTTATTTGAAGATTTTTTTTTTTTCATTTTATTTTGCTTTTCTTTAGGGAGAAAGACCTAATCCTGCTGCAGAATTTAATACAACTCTCTTAAAGTGATTTCTTGCAGTTTTCAGGCTTGCTTGAGATTTTAAAACATTTAAAAAACATTGCAGAGCCTTTTATTCTTTTTGTCAGCATGAAAAAAAAAAATAATTAGATTTAGAATTCTAAATGAGAAGATATATCAAGGAGAAAACAGGCCACCGGTCTAAAAAACAGGGATTCTTCTATTCTTGGAAGGATGTGGTAAAAACTAAAGACATTCCTCATACACAAACCCTTTAAAGCATTATGAATGGATCTTTAAAAGTTATCTGAGTGAAATCAATAGTTTCAAATTCCAACCTGAGGTGACTTAGATTTCTTTGTTAATCTTTTTATGTTCTCCTAAACTAACAAGAATAGAAGAAAAAATATTAAAAATGGCTGCAGGTCTTCAACCCTGTTTGTAAAGAAACTCTAGCCAATACTTTTCTCAAAAGAGGTGCAATCCATGACTAAGGGACTGACTGGAGCTGCAGCAATAGTGTTTTTGTATAAATTGAATAGTTTTCTGTCATTACTTTTTTTCTTGCTAACTCAGACTTTTTACAAGGGTCTCTAGTGATAGAACAAGGGTAGATTTATATTGGATCTTATGAAGAAATTCCTCACAATGAGGATGATGAGGCACTGGAACGGGTTGCCCAGGGAGGTTATGGATGCCCCAACCCTGGAAGTGTTCAATATGAGGCTGGATGGGGCTCCGGGCAACCAGGTCTGATGAAAGTTGTCTCTGCCCATAGCAAGGAGGCTGGAACTAGATAATATCAGAGGTCCTTTTCAATCTAAATCATTCTATGACTCTGTGATCCAGTGTTTTTACAGTGGTTACAATCTAATCTCAGCCTGTGTACTTCTCTCCTGGAGGAAAGATTTAGGATGGGATTTCCTGACTGGAGACGCTCTCTTGCCTGATTTTGACAGCCAAAGGTTTTTTTAATGCTCCAGTACTCTACTTCATCATAATGTCACAGCGAAAATCAAGTGCTCAGAGATGGAGAAAGAAACCATGGTTTCTGAAGACAATTTTTCTCAATTCTTATTTTGCCTGTAGCATCTTGTTAGCTACAAGACCATTTTGACCTGATGGGCAGACCTGAAATGGACTTTATTTGATTCAGAACTAGACTAAGTTAAATTAACACTAATGGTCTGATTGAAGTCTTCCACTGAACCTGTAGGAAACAGCTTGAACAATGCAGGGGTTTGCCTGCTGCCCAGAAGCAGCATACAGATTTTGGCTTGGACAGAGTTAATTTTCTTCATAGTAACTGGTTCAGTGCTGTGTTTTAGATTTATAGTCAGATGTTTTAGCTGTTGCTAAGTAGCACTTACCCTAAGATTAGGATTTTTCAGTGAGTAGATGCACAAGAAGGTGGGAGGGAGCACGGCTAGGGCAGCAAACCCAAATTAGCCAAAGGGATAGTCCGTACCACAGAACGTCAAGCTCAGTGTATAAACTGTCAGAACGGGCCAAGGGGAGCAAAGCACTTCTCAGAAACTGGTCAATGGGCGATGAGCAGTCGTGCTGTGCATCCCTTGCCTTTTCTTGCATTTTATTTCTCTTTTTTAATTATATTCCCTTTTATTACTACTATTGTTATATTTTATCTTCATTTTGATGATATTTTATTTCATTTCTGTTATAACTGCACTTAACACGTTTTTTCAATTTTCCTCCCCATCCCACCAGGAATGGGGAAGACTGAGCAAGCAGCTGCTTGACGCTTGGTTGCTGGCTGGTGTTGAACCACAGCAAGCAGAAAATTTGAAAATAAAGTAATACTGCTCTACTTCCAGTTTTTTGCAGCATTCAGAGCAGTGACATGAATAAACTTTTCCTGTGGAAGCAGCCAACTAAAGCAATGAATCAGGAGTCTCTATAGGACACATTCCCAGAGGGATCCGCAAACCAGCAGCAACTGGCTTTCTGGTGTAGATCCAGAAGGAACAGTGATATGGGTAGGGTTATATCTGGATTCAATTAAAATTTGTTCTTTCTTATCTGAATCTGATATTGGCCCTCATTTTGACACATACCAAGAGGTCCACTGAATCTCATTAGCCCTGAATACTTTCTGGACTGTTTTCTCAGTTGGAAGCAGGGTCTGACCATAGAAATGCAAGGGAATTTATTTCATTGCCTTTGCCAGTGTATTGCAACACACAAGCCCAACTGACTGAAAAAAAATAAAAATTAAAGTTATATCTCCCAACATTTTCCCTTTCATTTCAATCTATAACATTAGGTTTGAATTCTGATCATTTTTATTGCAGGACTTAGGAATATTTGCTGAAAGGAATTGACTTGAAGTTTCAGAATATGCTTGCCTAGAGGCTTTTTTATCAGCCATCTATATTCTGTTTCTTAAAAGCTTTCTAAGGACTTTGCTTTTGAAATGCCTTGAAAAAACATTCACCTCCTCCTCCCAACAAAGATATGAAAACAGTTATTTTATGTAATCCTTCTTGTTTGTTTAACTGTATTTGTTTTATTTATGTGTGTGTGTTTTCAAAAACATACACAAATTTAAGCATCTTTAGCTGCATGGGTGTAGAGCCTAAAACCTAAAAAAGCTTTAGCAAACCAAAACTTCTTTTACCTACTATTTTGTATGTGACAGTAGCAGAGCATAAGAAAGTAGACGTACTTACAGTGACTCTCTCTGGCTTCCCATCCCCAGAGTATGGGTTGCAGCTTTCTGTGGGAAATACACCGGAGAGACGCATGAATCTGTGCTTTATTCTGTCACCATCCATCGGGAAAGCTCTTCATTAATTCCAATTCTCTGTAGGATTCAGAGAGTTGAAAGGAAGGCAATCTCTTTAGAGGGATTTTCCCAGATGCACACTATCTTATTAAATGTAAGTTGTTATTATTAAAGATGTACTTTGATACCAAATATCAGATACCCATATTATAGGACGTTTGTTCATAGACACTAGTCTCTCACCACCCATACTGCATGTTTTTAACAGGCTCGACTTTATCGCTTTGAGTGCCTCACCTTGGGGAATATCCTGAGCCATACATTCAGAAGGAAGCACCAGCTGCGTGTAACATTAGCTGTACAGCTAATCTGGCTAACGGAGAGACCTAACGATACCAACGATAGATTTCAGGTTTCATTGCTGATATTTTGTGGGATCTTTCTCTTAAGGAAAAAACACAAATTTGAAGCGGAAAGATTTCAAAGCTTGGAAAGTTCCAAAAGCACTATGAAGGAAGGGGCTCAAAAAAAAAATGGAAAGCAGCCATATTTTTAAACCATATATTACACAAAAGTTTTACACCACATTTTAATAAAAAATTGATTCAAACTAGGAAAATAGCCACTATTAAGATGAAAGTTAATATAATATGGGTTATTGTGATATCACTTCAATATGTAACAGGCAATCCATACTTATGGATGTTCTAATTAAGGCACTGGAAGAAAATGACTGACAGTAAATAGCAAATAGGAAAGGAAATCAAAGAAAATGCCTGAGAAAGGGATGTTTCAATAATAAACTGGCTTGAGATTGACCCAAAATCCTTCTTATGTTGTCAGCATTACTGTTACTGTTTTTAGAGCTTCTCATTCAAACTGTTCTAAACAAATAAATTAAGTCTTCTGACAGGAAGTGCTACTGGTTTCTTTTAGGATGGGATGAACAAACCCATGGAGCTGCCATTACGGGGACCAAAGATGACCAGTATTTTTCCTCCATAAATGCTGATGAGATTTTAGGTCTTCATTACTTTGTGAGACACTTCTGGAAGAACAGCGTTCCGATCACATACACAAACCCTGCACAAGCAGCCAATAGGTGCCATAACTGTGAGCAAAGTAGCCACCTGCAGCTCTGAACGGTTTGCAAGTGTCAGAATGTTATCTGTGTGGGTAAGTGCCATGAGGAAGTGCAGATGCACTCTGTGTTCATTTATGTTCATGCAGTACATACACACAGCACCAGGGACACTATCTCATTACACAGGTGAATTTCATACCTTTGAGAACAGCTGCTGGAAAAAATGCACAACCTAAGGCTAGACATACAGAGAAATGCATGCACCCAGATCCTCTACAACATCTCTGAGATTTCTCATTCTTGTTTGTTCAAAGTCTTCGTAAACAAAGATCTGCAGCTTGCAAGGCATGCGAGCTGCTGAACTGGATCAACAGAACCAGCACATTCCCATCCAGGCATCCTTCAGGGCCCAGGGGACTATCTCAGAGCAAGACTCCCATTTTGAACACTTGACTCAGTCTGTCCCATTCCTGACCGCTCTCATCATGAGCTGGGCTCAAACCCTGTCTATAATTAGAGCAGGCAGGGTGAGATGTTGAATCTGAGCCCAGGTGACTGCATTCCTGGAGAAGAGTATGGGACAATAAGAACTCTCTCTCTTATTCACTGCATTTCATAAGAGATTTAGCTCAGACAATTCCATTCAAGGAGCTACACACGCTGAGTAGTTCCCAAAGCTAGAAGCACAAAAATATGGCGAAACAAAATAATTTATGTGGTTCTACTTGCAGTACTTTGCTGATTTCCCACCTAAAATAGTCTAGAAACAAAGGCAATAGTCTGTCAGGACTGGTTTTAGAGCAGTAGCTCTGGAGTTCATCCACAGACCCTGCCCATAATCACAGCACTTCTCCATACTGATCCTGCGATCATTACTTGAGCTAAAAACTCTGTGCTTGACAAGGTCCATCAGCTGGTCTTGTTCAGCCAAGTTCCTTGCAGAAGACTTGTTCAGACAGAGGTCAAATAGCATCCTGAGAAAGAATCACAATATTTTGAGTTCTTTAATTCCTCACCCATAAAACTGAACAGTGCAACAGAACTGCATGTCCAAAAAAGTTCTCCATGTAGATTTACCCTTTGAAAAAAAAGGCTTAATGAGAAAATCAAGTGTCCCTTCTGCGGATTTTTACCTGGAAATGGAAGCACAGCAAGGCAATTTGCCTCAGTAACTAATTTCTGATGTCTGTAGCTTAGAAGCATCAATACTTCAGCAGCAACTGCTTTGGATAATTGGAAATAAGGGCGATTCTTTCACAGAAACTGATGTGAAGGCTGACTCAGCCTGGATTTCCACTCTGTGGGTTCATTTTCAGTCTCAAACTGAATAAAACTTGAGAAAGTATCCTCTACCCATGATTTAGAGGAAATAATTCATTACTGAGTTCAGCTCAGGAAAAAAAAATCTTGCAAAAGTAAGACAAGGTAGGGGATGGTGTTTAGTTTGAGAAAAGGTTATCCAAAGTTTGTTTAGAAAAGAAAAGCTTAAACTGTTCTAAGATTTTCAACTATTAATAGTTCATTAGTGTTGCCAAGGTGGCTTGAAAACTTGAGTCCTCAGTGTCTTAATTTGGTTATGTCTCCACACTTCTGGCAAGCTGCATTATCTCTTAGTGACTTGCTCCGTTATCATTTATTACACACTGAATGGAAACCATTACACAAGCTGGCAATGTGTGAAGAAGTGTGAGTCCCAGAGTGTTGCTTTTCAAAGCATCTGTGAGCAGATTTTGGTACATGGCAGTTCAAATCCTTATGCTTCCACAGGACTTTGAGGCTGAGAAAGCCTGCAAACAGCAGATCATTCGTGTTTTTCTTTCTTTCTTGAAGCAGAGAAAATTCCCTTAACAGAATAAGTCATTAATATTAAAATGGAGTTAATCAGGAACTGAACTGCTAAGAAATCCACATTGTCAGATATTGTCAGATAATACATTCAAAATGCTGTAAAACTGACACTTTTACTGCTCTTACCGTCATTCCTTCGTGAAGCCACAGAGCAGAAGTGCACACGCTAGCCTAGCAAACAGTCATTCTATTGCAACCCTAAATACTTGCAAGAGGAGATAATTTTTCTTCCTAGTGGCAGCTTTTCTCCTTCGGGTCGTGGCTGTGACAATGCCAGCCCGCATCCTGCACAGAAGGATCTCTGGAGAAGCTGCATCCAGAGTTTTCCCATTCTCCAAAGATCAAAGACTGTTGCTGGGTGTTTCAGTGGGCACTTGGAATGGCCTCAGCAAGGAGCAGAGGGAACCATCAGTACTGTTACAGCTGTTCTCCTTTCCTATTTTATTATTCACCTCTACATCACACAATGATTTGCAGATCTTCAGCTTGGCCTGGGGGACTCTGTCTTACTGCCTTGCAAGTTAATGAAATTTTACACATTGACAGTTTGCATCTTGGGACCGCTGAGACAGGTTTAATACACAAACTCAGGTTTAACCAGAGAGAGGAGGCAAACAGAGGTCACCGTCATCTACATCGACTCTCCCTGAAGCACCATGTGCTTGAAGTCACATCACGCTGATGAACAGTGGTCCTTATCAATAATAAAGTGACCCTCCCTAGTACAGGTGTCCCTATACATATCAGGTGCTAGAACAAAACTTACCATCCAAACAGGAATCTGCAAGGTCCAGTCTCACTTCATGATCAGAAGCCTCTTCTTATCATCGTGATGGCTCCATGGATTTTGTTTTGATGACATTTTAGAGAAGACACTTTAGTTATCATTGACATTTCAAATGTAAAACAAACGGTCTTGTAAAAGACTCTGAATAAATCAGTCTTCAAATACATAAAATTGAATAAGTCATGGCTGAAGAACAAGCTGCAGTAAAAAGAATTATCAGCTCATTTTTTCTATGAGCACTATCTGCAGGAATGTCTGTAGATACTTATTTAGATTTTACAAATTACTTCTCATTGATTTATACATCATTATCTTTTCTATCTGTAATGAAGTGATGGAGTGTTTTCCCCTAACTGTATCATGCTCAAAAAGGAATAGAGAGCATGTAAAAGAACATATCTAGTAGTTATAGATTTTGTAGATTTGACTCCAACAATCTTTCAGTCTGTCTGTCCCCATCTCAGTATTTGTAAAACATTAGTCAAGTAGGCTGTAGATTCCGTTCATGCAGTTTTGCACCTTGCATTTTTTTTTCAGGTTTAAAACCGCTTCAAATTAAGGAATACAAAAATCAAAAGTACTATTCCCTAAACACCTCCTTGCTACTACAATCCCTGTGACTTTGCTAGCTATCACATAAGCAACACCTTCACAGAAGCTGCAGTAGGGGAAACAAGCTAAAATGCTCCACCAAGCGTGACGCATGGATAGGGAACGGTACCACCAGCAAACAGAGCAGATAGCTACTCCTTGAAGAGAAATGTCACACCACATGTGGCTGCAGGGCTCTGAATTGGTGGGGATGCGAGCAGACCTTGCTGTGGTGTAACCCGATAAAATGTACTGAGAACACCAGGAAAAAGTCATTTTCATACTGGGTAATCGCCAGTATATCAGCACAGCGTTTTGAAGGTCATTGAAAAGCTCTTGAAATCAACGCCCACTGCATCAAACCAAGACCTAGTCATTCCCAGGGCTACCGCAGAGAAAGGTCAGTCAAGCCTCTCTGATGGCTTCCATGTTGCCACATGTGAATTGGCTCCAGAGGGTCCTTGCTGATTTTGCCATCTCATCTCTCCAGAGCAATCCTGTCTCCATGCACTGCTGTCTACACTGCCCTCCTGAAAGCCAGCTTTGCCAATCATTTTGGCAAAGCTCCCTAGCACATAATTTGTTTTCCCAGAACTAGGACAGGAGATGAGCAAATGCTATGGGCTTTCCTGCCATAGGATCATATATTTTCCATTCCTTCAACATAAACCATAGGAAGGACAAAATGTTTGTACTACAATGGTGGTGAAATACTGGAATAATTGCCAGAGAGGTGATAGATGCCCCATCCCTGGAAACATTCAATGTCAGGTTGACTGGGGCTCCGAGCAACCACATCTAGTTGAAGATATCCCTGCTCACTGCAGGAAGAGACTGTCTAAAGTTCCCTTCCAATCCAAATTGTTCTGTTATAGGGTCCTTCTAGTATTCCAAAGACTAGATCCTCTGGTCTAAACAAGCACACATTCCATGTGTATTGCCGCCTTAGATAAACCAACAGGGGCACAACATGGGTCAAATTCCACGTGAGGGTGACAAAGGTAAGCTCAAGGGAAAATGGCAATATATAGATTTACATCAATGTACTCAATGTTACTCCAAGGCTTGAAAAAAAAGCTTCACCTTTTTATTTTACAAGGTGTTGCCTAACAGAATCACAGTTTTTACTGATAGTTTACATCGGGTGCATCATTGTTGCATCTCTAAAGAACAGCTCTCATTAAGTGAAAGCGTGAACAGACACGTGGCCTAATAATAGCTTGATTTGAAGTGTAAAGTGGGTTGAAGTACTCAGCATGCCATCTTCTAATCAGAACTGAAGGTTTTAATGCAAGGCTTCCTGACAATCACAATTTTGTAGTGCTTACATAAATGACTCTGTAGAAGTGTGTATGGTATTTTAATTTACTGTGTGTGTAAAGGAATGCATTTCCTGGTGATTCAAAATAAGAACAGACTACAAATACAGCAAAAGCTGTCTGCTCCTGTGAAAAGTGTTAGGCGAACACATCAAAAAGCACCCCCATTTACTGAAACACCTACCGATCTGGAAAAATACAGTCGGGGATCTGTTGCCTTGAACGCCATGTACGATCATCTGTGCCTATACCAAGGCAGTACTCCAACTGCTTGTACCCTAAAGTAACCTTGAACTTTTAGGGACAGCTTAGGCTG
This sequence comes from Phoeniculus purpureus, assembly GCA_028565055.1. Lineage (NCBI taxonomy): Eukaryota > Metazoa > Chordata > Aves > Bucerotiformes > Phoeniculidae > Phoeniculus > Phoeniculus purpureus. The sequence goes on along the minus strand of JAOXOE010000632.1, from coordinate 21,093,590 downwards.
CGGGAGCACGAGCTCCCTTTGCGCTCATGTCCTCAGGACACAGTCAGAGGTGTGAAAGGACTCAGACTTGGGAGATGTACTTAATCTCGCTCACCTCTAAATGTGCTTTTCCTCCTTCCCCCTCTCAATATTGAAAGGTACCTAACAAGCTGTTGCAAAGACCATTGCTGAAACAAAAACTGATTTGTGGTTCTTCCTTTGGCCACACTTAGCTGCAATGTCAGGTCTCTAAAATTTCACATGACTTAGGTATGACAAGGTTTCTTTTCGGCACATGTATGCTAACGGAACAACAAGTGATTGATGGGGGAAATGGGACAAATATTGCACCTCACAGTACTCTCGAGTTCAAGTTCTGCTAGACCAAACCAAGAACCTTCCAGAAGTCCTGTCAGGTTTAATCGACTAATATTTTGGAAGCCTTGTAAGGTTGAAAGGAGCAAAGTACATGCCATATGGTCATGCCATTAAAGCAACTAAAAAAAAATTGTTCTGTGGCAGCTCCACAATACTTCTCCTGGTTAATGATTAGACAGGAGACATCTGACTGCAGGGTCTTTGATCCATGAACATATCTGTAGTAATTGGGGTCATGATACTTACTGAAGCTAGTGCATTTCAAAAGACTAAAGCCAGTAACCCCTGAGTAATTGGGACTGTTACTAAGCAAACTACCTGCTTTGAAGCAACGACACCATGGCAGTTACAGGGGGTGAAATCTAGAGTTGAAAGACTGCAGGAACAAATCAGAGCCAGAATTAAACTTGGGGTAAACTATTGAAAATTAAGCCAAAAATCACAGATTTTATCACTTTACTGCTCATCAGTAACTTGAGTTCTGGAAGGAGCCCTTGAAGAAGTCACATCTGATAAACCAAGCCAGTAAGTGAAGCCATGTGGCAGCAAGGGCACCACTTCTGTCAAGACGAGGGAGGAAAGAAAGTGCTGCTAACCAAAACTGCTCCTCATATAGCGAAAGATTTTTTTTAAAGAAGTCTGGGAGGAGGAGGGTAGGAAGAAGCAAAGGTCTTGGAAAGAGCTGCACCAAGCTAATGCAGTCTGTCAGTCCAGGGTGCTCAAACCACTCCAAAAGAGCAAGAGCAACCAGGACAAGGCACACAGCAGCAGTGGCTTACTATCATATGCTGCACACCAGAGCAAGGAAAGAATCCAGGCTTTAAACACCAATGCTCCAAAAGGATGAAGGTGTCTCCAAGAACACATAGTATTATCAAGAAAATACCTGTGCACTTCCATTAAGAAATTCAATCAAATCAATACCCCATCAGTATGAAACAGCATACATTCCTATCCTGAGATCCTGTTTTCCTCAATTTTTGCAGAGATATTAAGTGGTGTCAGAGCTACTCTGGTAGGCGGAAAAAAGAAAATAATCTGGAATCACAATTTTTCAAGGATTAATTATTAACTATAGTCAGGCAAAAATGCAGCAGCCAATGATTGTTTTATTGTCTCAAGTCCTATTCATAGTGACGTTAATATTGACATTTAATTTGTGTAATAAGAGACATTTGCTGTCTCAAAGAGTTCTAAAGCACTTTGGAAATAGTACTATATTGGCTCAGATATGGGCCAAACCTGCCCCTTCCACATCCACACAAGCCATTAAGGCTTTATATCACTGTTCGGGTATTTCTGTGTCTGAAGTACAGTGCTTGGAGCACTGGCACTGGCATCTAGGAGGCAACATTTCCTGTAGAGGATTGTCACCCCATTGTGTGTTCTGTTTTGCCACAGCTCCAACAAGCCGTTCCCATCTCTCCTCACATGACAACCAACAGCTGTTTGTGAACAGCTGCTTTACAAACTATGATTTAAGGCATACGATTTAAGGTGCTCAGAATTTCCTCTTCAGGCACTACAGTGGAGGATTTTCCTTCATCTTATATCTACTTCTCACAGTACTAAAAATTTTCAGGCAAAAGGCAGATGCCATAGGAAAGACCACTGCATGATAAGTGGTGAAAGGAAGATGGACTGTTATATAAACAAACCCGCTGACATTCACCTGTACAGGAGTCAGCAAAAGACTCCTCCTGTTACAAGTGACCCCCATGCCATCCATTAGGTTTTGGCATCAGACGCTAAAAATCAGCTGTTACATGTAAAAAGACTGACTAGAGGGAGGTTCTTGTTTCCTCTGTTTTCTTTAATAGAAATAATTTGAAGGCAGTAAAAAAGGCAGGTCCGAATATTTAATATTCATAAGGTGTTTAGTCGTCTTTCAGTAACCTTGAATAAATGATAGAGAATGTGATAGCACTGTAGTGGCAGCTTATTCTAATGATCAAAGCAGTCCATCACTGGGGAATAAATGTTCTACCTAAGCAAAAAAATTATTAATCCCTAAAGAAATATATTACTTAGGAAGAAAATCCACTGTAAATCATCCCATTAACTCTGTAAAAAGAAAAAAAGCTGGTTTATACTGTAACATAGAGTCTCCTGCAGTCCTGCAGTATATTTAGCTAAAATAGCTTGAGTGAAAACGGAGAATAAACATTTGCTTCTGCAGTTTGAATATCACTGAGCCATTTTCCCACTCATACAGTGCAGTACACACTGTTCACAGTATGCTGTATGCTTCTTCCTCCTGAAATGACACCAAAGCTGGGAAAAGAACTGACCTTTGGTTTAACTTACAGAGGATTGATCCATCTTCTCCATTTCAGAACCTATGGTTTTCAAGCTACTAAGCCAAAAAGATCCTTTTTACATTAATCACCACTGATATCTTTCCTACAGCTCCTGAGTGAAGTCATTACTCATCTTTTTGAGGCGAGCAAGCTTTGCGGATTTCTCTTGTCCTGACAAGTCCTTGAAGCTACACTCCCACCTTAAAAACCATTTTAAAGCTCTTAATTCCAGAGAATTCTCTTGCCCAAACAGTGGCCTTAAAAAACCCTACACTATCTTCAGACTTCCAAGACATACCTGCAAAAGTCCTCTTGGAAGAAAGTATTTTATAATGTTCCACCTCTAGACCCTTGAAGCTCATCTCCTAAATCCTACTTCTGTCGATTCAGGAGTGGCGTCTATTTTGAAAATGGTCCATTCAGCCATTATGATCACACCTGAAGGACCTTGAATCTCACCTAGATCACAGAATCACAGAACAGTAGAGATTGGAAGGGATGTGGAAAGATCATACAGTCCAATCCCCCCACTACATCAGGATCACCCAGATCAACTCACAGGGGAACACATCCAGGCAGGTTTTAAATGTCTCCAGAGAAGGAGACTCCATAAACCGCCTGGGCAGCCTGTTCCAGTGTTCCGTCACCCTCACTGTGAAGAAGGTCTTTCTCATATTTATGTGGAACCTCTTATGTTCCAGCTTACACCCATTGCCCCTTACCCTATCATTAGATGATGCTGAGCAAAGCCTGGCTCCACCCTCCTGACACCAACCCTTCACATATTAATAAACATTAATGAGGTCACCCCTCAGTCTCCTCTTCTCCAAGCTAAAGAGACCCAGCTTCCTCAGCCTTTCCTCATCAGGGAGGTGTTCTACTTCTTTCATCATCTTCATAACTCTGCACTGCACTCTCTCCAGCAGTTCTGTGACCTTCTTGAACTGAGGGGCCCAGAACTGGACACAATACTCCAGGTGCGGTCTCACCAGTGCAGAGTAGAGGGGGAGAAGAAACTCTCTCAATCTGCTAACCAACCCCCTTTATGATCTACCCCAGGATGCTGTTAGCCTTCTTGGCCACAAGGGCACATTGCTGCCTCATGGCCATCATGCTATCCACCAGGATCCCAGGTCCCTTTCTCCTGTGCTGCTCTCCAACAGGTCAGTCCCCAACCTAGACTGGTACCTGGGGTTGCTCTTGCCCAGATGCCAGACTCTACACTTGTCCTTGTTAAATTTAATTAAACTCCTCCCTGCCCAGCTCTCCAGCCTGTCCTGGTCCTGCTGAATGGCAGCACTCCTCCCAGCTGTGTGTCATCAGCAAACTTGCTGACAGTGCAGCCTAATTCCTCATCGAAGTCATTAATGAATAGATTGAATAGGACTGGTCCCAGTACCAACCCTTGGGAGACTCCACTAGATACAGGCCTCCAACTAGACTCTATCCCATTGACCACTACTCTCTAGCTTCTATCCTGCAGCCAGTTCACCATCCACCTCACGACCCCATCGTCCAGACCACACTGCCTCAGTCTGGCAGTGAGGATGCTGTGGGAGACTGTCTGAAATGCTTTCCTGAAGTCAAGACAGACCACATCCACCTGGTTATGCCCTCACAAAAGGCTATCAGGTTGGCGAAACATGACTTCCCTTCAGTGAAGCCATGCCGAATGTCCCAAATGACTCTCTTGTCCTTGCTGTGCCTAGAGACAGCATTAAGGATAAATTGTTCCATCATCTTTCCTGAGATGTCTTTAAGTATGTAGGTTTGTTTACTTTTAAACATCATTAATAGGCAACTGCATTTCGAATTCTTACACAACTTTACATGTTTATAACCTAGAGATTCTTTGTTGTGTTGTGGTTTTTGTTGGTTGTGTTTTTGTCTTTTTATTTTTTTATTAACCCAGTTAGAGATTGTGTCATAGCGGGTCCTTGTCTAGATCCCTATGCATCCCACCTAAGTCACCATTAATGTTGTGGGTTAGGCACTCTGACTAATTTCAACCAAGACCTTTTAGCTGAACTGTCAGATAGAAAGGGAGGGTTTAACAAAACTGCTTACAAATATGCAGGCAATGAAACAACATATTCAATTTGGGGAAAAAAGGCAACAAGGCATTTTATTTCACTCCCCTTACCACACTTCTGGAGAAATTCCACAAAAGACATAGACAGATATAGAGTTGCATCACAACACTCTGACACTGAAGTGGGATAAAATACAGAATGTCTTCAGTGTAAATAGCTCCTGCTTCTCCCTCTCTGAAATTATGGTGATCATTCAACTTGAGTCTTGATCTTTATATATCTTCAAAGTTCAGAATTCTCAGAGTCTCTCCAATTGAACACAGAAAAAAATCAGTAAATCTTGACAATTCCTCCCACACATAAATTCTTTTCAGAAGTGGTAACATTGTCTTTCAGCAGCAAAGTGAGTACATTTCTGAACAGACATCAAGATGGAGAAGAGCAAAGGAGAAAATAGAAACTGAGGGAGAAGATGGTGGGAGGGAGGTGCAGACAGTTGTCAACTTTTAAACCCAAACTTTACACCTTTCTGTAGAAAACACACAAAATAGAGGTTCTGCTCAACTGTTAAAGCATTACAGAGATGCCTTTCTTGATGGAAATTATAGCCATGAAGGCTTTTATAGCCATGAAGGCTTTTTCCCCTGCTTTTGTATCTTTCACTGCGTATTTCTGATTGAGAACTTATTTATTCTTTATATACGCAGAGAGCTGATGAGCACAGAATATTGCTGCTCAAATACAGGGAGGTTTTGTCTTATTTATTTTTTTTTATTGACAGAATTACATATAGATTTGACATGAAGGTAAAAATTGTCACTGAGAAAAACAGGAGCACACATTCCACAATCTGGTAGGTTGCTTGCATTTTACTAATCATAGAATCACAGAATCGTCCTTGTTGCAAGGGATGTCAAGAGATTATCAATTTCAAGGCCTTGATAAAGTCAAAGTACACAACATCCACTGCTCTTTTCTCATCTATCCAGACAGATATTACATCATAAAATGGTACTAGAACAGCATATCCCCTTGATGAATCCATGCTGACTACTCTAAATAACATTCTTCTCTTCCAGATGGTTAAAGATGACAGCCAAAAGAATAAGTTTCATAATCTCTCCAGGGATGAAAGTGAAACTAACAGCTGTCGTTTCCTGGGTCATTCTTTTTGCCTTTCTTTTAAGACTGCAATGACATTGGCCTTCCCTCAGTCTTCAGGCATTGCTCCTGTTCTCCATCAGCTTTCAAAAATGATGGAAAGTCAACTGGCAATAACATCTGCCTCATTCACAGCAGCAACATATTTATGAAACCACCTAGCTCTGCCTCAACATTATCAACTTGCATAGCCTACGGAGTGTTGCTTGGAACTAGGTCATTAACCTAAACACACCTTAGACAGGAAATTACCATTACTCCAGGAGTTGGGCTTGGGCAGTCACAACAGTCTATTGCTTGTATTGTGGTTTCCTGTGTTACCAGTTCTGTCTGGATGGATACATTAGACATCACTGGGGCATTCTCAGAAGGGACAGTGGTTTCAGTCCTGAGGTGAGTACCTACCATTTTGGTAGAACCCCAACACATAGCTGTGGGCCTACAAAGTTTCTGTACCCTCCTTGTTTTTCCCAGTGCAGTCATACGTGCACTGAACGTGTTCTCCTCCTGTGAAGCTGCTCTCTGACCCTGAGCACCTTCTCAAAGCAAGCAGAGCAACCCCTTCCCACTGACAGATCAAACCCTGCTCTGTGGCAGGCACTGCCCTCTGGAACAGCCAAAACAGGAGCAGGGGCTGGGGGGACAGGGTCACTGAATGCTGTAGGTTCCAGTTAAAGGCTTTTAAAATGTCTGTGGAAGCCTGGGAAGCCTGGTACATCTTGAGAGACAGCAGCTGCGTTCTGCAAGGAGTACAGGAACCCCCATTTGCCACTTTCCTCTTCAGAAAGCAAATTCGGGGACCAAGACTTACTAGAGACCGCTCCTGCTGTGGTCTGCTGCAGTTTCTCTCAGCAACTTAGTATAGATTAACTTGTGATCAAAGCTGTATTTGGCTTCCATCACAACATGCACTACTTCAACCCCACTGAGCCCAGGCTGTTCCACATCTTCAGCAAAATGGAGTAATTTAGTGCCAAAGGTCTGTACTCCACAGTCAAGGATGCATATACAAGACCTCGTGTAGTATATTGAATAGCATAAACTGAGCGACAAGAGAGTAGATTTCTGTATTTCTCAACAACAAGCCTTTACCTCTGTAAGGAGGAAACACTGCTAGAAATTTGTTTTGCCTGGTTTTTTTAATTAGATGTAGTTTTTGTTACTCCAGTATCTAAAAGCCTATCCACAGTAGTGATCACTTCAGGAAGTTATCTTAAGAGCTTCTGAAACATCAGTCTAAATGTATATGTGCTGAGAGGCTTGAGAAAGGAAACTGGTGCTCAGCTGTGTAAGCTACACTTTGTGGTAGCTCTTAAACAAGTGTTTTTAAATACCTCTGAATACTTCCAAGCAAGAGGCATGCCACAGTATACATTTAAGAAGTGGTATTTACTAAGGCATAACTACTAAGTGTAACATTCTCAGTAGTCCTATCTCAGGCTTTTTTGGGGGCTACATGTATGTAAAAGTATAACCATAAAATATATTATAATTATCTAAAATATAATTATGTTATAGATTATATAATATAGATATTATACATTATATATAATTATATAAAATATATTATAATTATATAAAATCCATACAAACTTTCTAGATTGCCAAACGTATGCGGACATTGCGTGTATGATTTTTCTTCCAATTTGTTACAGTATCCTGCGCTCTTCCCAGCTCTCACAGCTGTCTATCAGCACAGAATTTCACTTTGGCTTTACTGGTTCTCCCTCACACAGCAGCCATTTCCTAGACAGAAAAGTTACAACACTTCTTAGACCTCACAAGCCATGCTTTGGCAATAGCCAAACACAAAGAAACCTCTGTTCTGTTCGTTATCCATATAGACAATAAAGAGTCCTATATGTAAGATCTTCAGAACAAAATGTCTGAACTGCAGCTTGGGAGAAGATTAACAAACAGAGAAAGGAGGAGAAAACAAACAAACATAAGATTATAGAAAAAAATGGATAGGTGATGCGGAGAATTGTCCTTTCTCCTTGCCTTTCACATTGACAACAGAAAAATGCAAGACAGAACTGCACGCATAATTCGGGTGACTTTAACTATCACCTACAAATTTTCAAGGTTTCATATTAGTAAAATGAGGAAATGGACAACAAAAGGGAAGAATAAGAAATGCTAAAAGGGGAAATGAGAAGATGGCAGACAACAGGGAAAAGCAAGAAATAGAGATTTGTATGTGTTCTATGTGTTTCCAGCAATAACATACTGTGATAAAAGTCTTACTAAAGCTAAGAGGAGGAAAAGACACAAGGAAACACAGATTCTAACAGAAGTTTTCCTGACAACGTTGTTTAAACAAAAGGCACTTTTGATTGGGGGTTTGTGTTTTGTTGATCGTTTTTTATTCTATACAACTGAAAGACAGTTACTTCCCCAAATGTCAAGCTGTGGTGTTACTCACTGCACAAAACATTCTACAACATTTTCCTGTGATGAAATACAAACCGTATTAATTTTGCATTAATGTAAAAAGTAAACCAGACATAATGTTAATTTTACAGCAGTTTATATGGGAATTAAACACTACTGATTATTGTTGCCAATCTTTTAAATATTTTTTTAGAAATAAGCGTGATGATGTGGCTGCATTTATGAGCTAAGAAAAACAGGAATTTCACACTTGGCATGGCAATTATTTGTGCCAAATTTTAACACAAAAGAAATCATTCTAGAAGAATAATAAAATATAAGGACTGCAAAGGCATTTCACACCCTGCTCCATCTGTAATAGACAGACAAAATCTAATCTTGCTAGTGCAAACAAGGCTCTGTTAATGCTGCACCTTTTCACTAGCTGTATTTAGAGAGAACATCTCTAGATTACCACAAAAATCGTAATTAACTTCAGATCGACAGACTCACTGGCTGTTATAAAGTGCTATCAGTGCCTATAATAAAGAGAATTGTATCATCTCATGCTCTAGAAAAACAGAGTCTAGAACCTTTGGAAGAGGGGGCAGGCCTCTGATGAAGACTTTAAGGATGTAGTCAAACTCTGCAGAAAGAAAATCAGGAGGGCCAA
>JAOXOE010000632.1:21056541-21079147 GCA_028565055.1 Phoeniculus purpureus | reverse complement strand
GGAGACTAGGGGTGACCTCATTAATGTTTATAAATATGTGAGGGGTGGGTGTCAGGAGGATGGAACCAGGCTCTGATCAGTGTCATCTAGTGATAGGACAAGGAGGAATGGTTGTAAGCTGGAACATAGGAGGTTCCACATAAATATGAGAAAGAACTTCTTCACAGTGAGGGTGATGGAGCACTGGAAGGGGCTGTCCAGGGAGGTTGTGGAGTCTTCTTCTCTGGAGACGTTTAAAACCCGCCTGGATGTGTTCCTGTGTGACTGGGTCTAGGTGATCCTGCTGTGGTGGGGGGATTGGACTAGATGATCTTTCAAGGTCCTTCCAATCCCTAATGTTCTGTCGTTCCGTGATTCCATGGAAAATGCTGGCCAGGAAAGGTTGATTGATGTCCCACCTACAACAGCAAATGCCAGGAGGACAGCAAGAGTACTGAAAGGCAGAGTACCAGAGATCCACTACCCTCATAACACTGAGGGCACCTTCACCTAAACTATCTCTGTCCCACAAAAGAGGCAGGAGGAAGGATGGGATGCAGCTGGCCACCAGAGGCCAGCTATGGAGATAAGCACAGACTATTTAGCTATGCCACCAGGTCAAGGACAAGTGGAGGTTTCTGCAATTTCCCTGTGTAGGAGGAGTTACAACACTGACAGTACTGAACGGAAACAAGTTTCCTGTCACGCCGCCAGGGGCTTTACCAATGATGCTTGTATCTGATTGTGTTCAGGCACATTAAAATGCTGTGACTACATTAGGTAACTTCAGTACGGAAATTTCCATTTTAAGCTCGCATCCTTCCAAAAATAAAAAAAAAAAGATTGGAAAATAGACAGCTGCCCAAAGGCTATCTTATTTGCATAATGAGTGCTCCCTATCAAACAGAAAAATTAAAGCCCTTTGAGTTTATATTTAACATTAGCTACATTCTTGAAAACTGCCCCAGGGTGCAGAAATATGCATAAGTGTTTCTACTCTGGTGTCAGAAGTGATTGTACCTTCAGGAAATGCTTTTTAAACCAGTTTCTGACTCTCACTCGAACTACTTAAATACCTTCTTGCCTTTCTCATGCTGAGTTTTGTTACAGATTCCATCACAAATGCTGAATCCCAAACACCTCTCAAACTACCCAGTTTGAATAGCACAGGAAATCATGCAGTGATAAGGGATGCTTATTTCCAGTACGATCTGCCACAAAACATAGACCCCTCTACATCTTATAGCTTTCTAAAGTCCTCTTATTCATGTAATAATGGCATTGATCAGCAAAGATTTTGATGCCTGGGAAGCCTGAAGAATGGTTAAAAGTCTTGTTTGGGAAGTTTTCTTAAGTTTCTCATTCTGCTACTGTTAAGGTTTGTGTAAATGCAGTGTAAGAAAATTATTCTTCATGTTTCATTATAGAGAATGCAGCTACCACTGAGAAGCCACAATAAGATTTTCTCTCCCTTCAGGCAACAGCCCACTAGACATATTTAAGTCTGTTATTTCTAGAGAGTTCCCATTCATATGGAACATTTTCACATGTTCTCATAAGCAGCAAACTTCAGAACAAGACATTAAAAAAGGTAAGAAAAAAAAGTTGCACCTACCTTTATCTCCAAACAGTATAGAATTTGTTTTTAAAGCAAAAGAAAACCACCATGAACACAGAAAAGAGACACAGCAGAGAGGTTTTACAAGGATTAAAAAGGAAAACAGATAAAAATAGTGTTTCAGAATTCTCTAAGTGCTGTGTATGTATGTCTAAATTCAAAGCATATTGATTACAAAGAGAAAGAGAGAATGCTTTCCTATGAAACTTATTGATGGTCTTAAAGAATCATGGAATCATAGAATCATTAGGGATTGGAAGGGACCCCCAAAGATCATCTAGTCCAATCCCCCTGCCACGGCAGGGTCACTTGTTACAATTCTCTCTGAAATTCAGAGACGTCTCAGCACACAGTGATCACTTTGACCTTTTGCACTGTCAACTACAAGAAAATCTAACCATAAAGACGACCTTGGTTAGGAGCAGAGGTGTATTCTTCATCTTCCTACAAAACATCTGCTGAAGTAGGAAAAACAGCTTTTCCTTGGGAAAAAGGAGAAGAGGGGGTTGCTTCTTACAAGTCACAAACACGGATCAAATATTGTTCTATATTCTAGTGGTTCTCCATTGTCTCATCAGTAAAACATACAGAATCATTTAACAGCAAAAGTTGTGTGAGATAAGAACAATGAACACAAGGACTTAGTCTCTTGGTGCCTTCTTGTTAAGACAGGAGTAAATATAGAAGTTCAGCTTTGATCAACATTCTGTCTGCTGGACTCCAAACAGGGGTAATCAGAAGAAATGTTGTGATAAATGCTATAAAGATCTTACAGATCCTTTTCAGTCTTAAAACCTCACTTGACACCCATTGTGCTATCTTACAACTTGAACTCATGCTCCAGCTCAAGCCCCAGACCTTTGATTCACACGATGCAGATGCTTAGAACTTCTAGAAAACAGTATGGGTGTGTTCCTGTGTGACTTGGTCTAACTGATCCTGCTGTGGAAGGGGGATCGGACTAGACGATCTTTCGAGGTCCCTTCCAATCCCTAGTGATTCTATGGTTCTATGGCTCTAATTTGAAACAAGCCAGGTATCTCACCCAAAGTTCAAACAAACAGGTGAAAGGAACTTTAACTGAAACTTAAATAATTCAGCTTTAATTGAATTTGCCCCCTAACTGGGATATATAGACAGTACAGAGGATGTGGGTATCATTTTGAAGATCATGGCTTAAGAAACCCAGCAGTTAGGAAAACATTTGCAAAAAAATCTCAATGCCTGCACTTTATGATCAGCATCCCTGCTAAATAAAGAGATCAGCTCTAAACAGACTGTACTGCTAATTGCTATTCCTTATCCCCCTTACGAGACATTTCTACCACTTGTCTAAGTCACTGGACAGACTGTTCGGTGGATTATTTGTCCACTCACACCTCATGAGTAATAACTGAGAAATGACACAGTTTAAGATCTAGCCACTATTTGGTGTTTATTTCTAGATCATTATATAATTTTGTGCAGTGAATAGACATGGAAAACAATCACAGCCTGAGCTTAGAGGGGAAAAAATTCTGTCTAAAAGAACAGGAACTAGATGTAAGACGAATGTCAGGATGCAGAGCCTGTGATGCAAGAGGTGTGACCTTCGTCCTTCCCTCCTTTCCTGCACACACCACAGGAGCTACCACATGGTTCATCCTAAAACCAGCTTCCTAGTGGTTGAAGAATAACAGAGGAAAGGAGTCTGAGTTTTCTTTCACCTTCCTTGGCTTTATTGCACTGACTAATATATCTAGGGGTTTCCTATCTCCCCATCAAGGTTTATGAGCATAATTTGGATTGTGTTTGACATTGCTGTTTAGGACTTAGGTGGTAGTTACCGATAAACACAAAGGGAATTATTAGACATCACCATATCCCATATGAACAGCCAGTCATTATAATCCCAGGGTTAGTACTCATGGTACCTCTGCCCTTGGAGCAGTGCAATACACTGCCAGGATTGCAGCAGTTTTTCAAACACATAATTTTATGGAATGCCAGTATGAAATTTAAAAAGGAAATAGGGTAAGAAAGGCCACCCTAAGCTCCAAGAGCTCAGCACCTCCAAGAGTCAAGCCCTTTGGAAGCAACACCCCGATATCCTTCTCCTTTAATGATTTGTTTTACTCCAATTTGCAGAAGCAGACACAGTAATATAATTAATCTCCAACCATAAAGTAACTGCTGTGTTGCAGTGAGGTTGGGAAAAATATGCCTTCTGGAAAGTGCTCTGCCTTATAATACGCTGCTCTCCTAATATGTGTTCTAATAAGCGTTCTAATAACAGTGTAAAGGGGAAAACCATTTGGAAGGGTACGTTATTTCTTGGTTCTTTGTGTTGGATTTCATGTCACAGTAGAAGTCATCATTGTAATAAAAAGTAAAAATGAGTTCTCAAAACACACTATAGCATACTGTTCAGGAGAGCCTGTAAGCACAGCTTTGACGTTAAGCACATGCATGGATCACTCTGAAGTCAACCAAACATTTGTGCTGAAAATAGGGGTGAGTTTAAGTTAACTGTTTTCCTTATTCGGGACTCCATGCTGACTCTTCAGAGAATATAACAAGACAGGCACAAACTGATGGGGAAAAAACCCCTGATCATATTAAATCAGTGGTAAATTCCCCTTCACCATGTTGCAGCCCAGTCTTCACTGGTTTAAGAGAGAGTAAATTGCTATATTTGTTTTCTAGAAGCATTTCTGTGCTGGCTGTGAAGCCAAGCATGCATCTGGTCTTGTGTTTGTATGACCCTTGCCATTGTACAACATTCAACTGCAGATTCCAACAGAGTTTAAAGTCCATCTTTAACGTTTGGCTAATTTGTCTGTTCCACAGGCAAGTTAGAAACCTTCCACAGTGCATTAAGAGTCAGTTTTACCTTCTCATCTAGTTCACAGCTTCTCCCACTTACAGGTTCATTCTGATGTTCTTCTGTGTGTTTTGAGCCTTCACTGCACGGGGCTGAGCAAAGCCAACCGTCCTGTTTTCCCATTTTAGAGTCACATAATTGCCTAGGTTGGAAGGGTCATCAAAGATCATCTATTTTCAAACCCCTGTCACCAGCAGGAACATCTCTCAACAGACCAGGTTGCTCAAAGCCCCATCCAGCCTGGCCTCAAATACTTCCATACTCTACTGGTGATAGCTCCAGGTGAGAAATGCAGCTGGACCAAACTCCAGCAGGAATGGCTCCATCCTATGGGTATGGCAGAAAACAGGCCATGTGTGGTTGTTCAGGTTAAGGCAGTGACAAAGAGGTTTAGTATTTTCACAGAACTAAGGCATGAAAGACATTTTAACCCAGACAGTTAGGAGCTTAAAGAAGATTGTCACCCCAACACTGGCTTTCTTTGTCAGCTCAGCTGCAAAATATTTTACGAAGTTTATCCATCACAAATGAATCCTGCAGGCTCACATGCTTTCTTCAGCAAGGCAAAGCTGGGTCCCTCTATTGTTTCATTCACAGAATGGTTCAGAATTATGTTGTTCCCTGGGCAGATACTGGATCACATTACTTTCCCTTGTTTTATGCTAGAGATGAACACCACAGCCTCTTTAGACAGCACAGCACATTGCTTAGACCCCCATAAACATTGAAAGAGTTGCTCTAAATAGATTATCGTCTGATAGTCAGAAAGGCATTTCAGTTAAACCAGCCAGTTCTCACAGTAGTCAACTGCTGCATCTATTTGACCATTCATCAGCTCTGTAAGAACTGGCCATGCTTTCCCAGTGCAGTTCTCCCAGCACAGCACATTTGTACTCAAACCCAAATGATTCCCCAACACTTCTGGCTCAAAGAAGAAACCTTGCGACAAAGCTATAGAAAACAGAACAGGCTGAGACGAATACACATACATGTGATTTTTCCACTGCTCCCAGTGTCCTGGGACTTTTGACCTCCCAGGACTTTCACTTTTGACATAACGTGCTGTCAAATTCTGAAAATGTGGCAAACGCCTTAGGCAGCTGGGGGCACCCTTGGTACTAGAGGTGGGTATACAACATGTGCATCCAGTCAATATGCCTTTGCTTTCTACAACACTGGCCCAGCCAGAAAGGGCAGCGGCAGCTTTCAGAGCAATCTAGTTTTTTATTCATCTTGAGATGAGTTTCAGAGAGACGGGAGCTGAGCTTTCTCAGAAGAATGGTCAGAGGCTAGCATACAATTACACCGCATTACCTTCAGTCAAATCTATCGCTTTTTAGGGTAGAGGCTCATAACAATTCCAGACATGCCTAATAGTTCCATTGTGGGTCTCTGGACAAAGCCCGGGACAAGAAACAAAATGAAATCATTACATAAAATTATTTCTATTACTATAGTGCTTGAGAGCCTTAGCTGAAATGAGATCCTACTTTCTAGCAGGTGCTATCGAATAGACAGCTCCTACCCAAAGTATTTTCCATCTCAACAGAAAGGAAAAGGGCAGGTGGACATGTGTCCCCTCCCTTACCACAGACATGAGGCCGGTGATGCTCTGAGGTCGGCCAAGGCCAGAGTGCATGATGGCAGAGACCAGAGAGTTTGCAACACTGCATAAGCCAAGTAGTTTGCTAAGCCTTATTTGTACTGTTGTTGTTATTAAATACATTACCAGGGCCTCCTCAAGCCGTGTAAACAAGATGATTTCCTGAAGCTACACAGCAAAAGGCACATTACACCCCCCACGAAACTTATTGAATTAAGTGAAGTATGGTATTATCCTTGCTTATGGTTTTTAAGGCTCATGAATGCTACTGTAATTGTTTTCATAACACAGATCAATAAGTACATTTGAAATAGGCTTTGCCTGCCTCCTGGGGAGAGGCATTAAGAGTAGTCGGGTAACAGCTTTTTTCAAGAGATCTTTCTGCTGACCAGAAAAGGGAATTCACTTCAAACCTCCTTGGGAAAAAATCTTATTTGCAACTGAGCCTTAGAATTGCTTTTGAAAAAAGATGGCATGAGCTTTCACTTGGAATTAATGAATCAAGTTACCTGGGCAGGGGTTTTAAACAAATTCCAAATCTTAAAGCATTTTAAACCAATCTGCGTTTAAAAGCATGCATTCCTCCCACCAGCGTTGGCAGTATCCATGTGTCACTTAAAATCAGAGATCTGCTAGATACCCCACGAAAGTCTAAAGGGAAAGTTTGTGTCCACTACACTGGTGGACAAAGTGAAATGCAAAAAATATCAAAAGAAATAAAGAAGATCTCACCTACTGTAGAGAAGAAATCTTTGAGCGTGTTTGCAGTTTGCTCCAAGACAAAATATGCCTTGCTATTTATGCAGCAAACTAGCACACTTCCGAAGACATAAATAAAAATATCAGGGTGAAACAGTGAGGAGTTTATTAGCTTAGTTATTAAGAGCTCTTTACACTTAACAACCTAAAGCATACACAGAGCAATTTGTAATCAGCACTTTTTAAGCTCTGAATAATCCATTCCTTAAGCAAGCCTTCCTGCTTCCTTGAAAACATCTTTCATGTCTTCAAACGTTCACTGAGAAAAGCCAAATTCATTAAGGCAACCTCTTAGCTATGCTTTTTCTCTCTCCCCCTCATTCCATCATATCTCCCACTCTCAAATGAGTTAATTAATTTGTAATCGGAGATACAGAGCCTCCTGTCACAGCAGGGCTCAGCCCTGGGATAACATCTCACGTGGATGGGATCCAGCTGGGTAAAAGACCAGCGCAACCCAGGGATGTGACCATCAGCAGGGCTGTTATCAAGAGCCTGAGACACATGTTCCCTCTTTCCTGGTTACACCATCTCCTCGAACCAGAAACCTCCTCCCTGCACAGGCATCCCTTGTCTCATCCAGACTGCATTCCCCTTTGCTCTAATACTCTCTCATACACAAAGTACCATCTTCTCCCGTCTCCTCCTGCTCTGCCAATCAGTTCAGTACTTGATTCCCTTCACTAGTCATTTTTTTCCTTTCATCCTGGTTCTCTCTTTTCCCCTTTTCCTTGTTGTCTTTTTCTTTTTTCAACAGAATCTACATGTTAAAAATATTTCTGCTTCTAACTAGTATTTTGCTGTGCTTATTCAAGCCTTGCATGCACATTACCCAGATTAAGTTAATATATTCTCTTAATCATGTTTCTGACAGGCTGCAATACATCCTAAACCAAAACAGCAATATGCAAGGCTCCTAAAGAGATCTCAGAGAGAATGAAGATAGTTTCTTGCAATGACCATGCAAGTGAGACACCTTCTGGCAAGGGTAACATGAAACAGACACAGACAGCTTCCAAAGAACATTCTATTCTTAAGTAATACATGACAACATTCTCAACACAAAGATGAGTAGGATCAGAGAAGCAAAATTCACGTACAGAGATAAGTCCTGAAAACTTGCACCATTTTTACAGACTTACCTTACACCTGAGAATCACAGCACAGGCACTTCAGCTTCTTTCCCCAGCTTCCCATTCAAATGGTACTTCATTCTTTCTCTACACTGGAAGGCTTCAGGGATCATCTTGTAGCGGTTGCTTAATTTTTCCTCAAATTCAAAAGGTGAAGAATATGTAAGTGTCCATAATACCCACCTGATAGCTTTCCAGATGGCTACACCACCAACTGGCACAACAAGATGCTCTGTGACTACTCCTATAGGCTTTGCATTTGCTCGCTCTTCATGTTGTTACCATTAACCTCAAAAAAAGAACATTAGACCAAGAGCATGAAGTGAGCCAAAGAATGTAATACAGCCAGTTCAATTACAGTCAGTAGGAGTGCCTTTGTGAGAAGATTATGAGAGAGGAAATCAGTAGAACTGTACCTACCATGAGCCATGCTAAGGATACGCATTTCGGCAAGAAGCATAACCAGAGCTATACTCAGGAATGCTCTGGGCAGCACCTTGTTTGTCTTGGCTCAACAGGTCAACACCAAAAGTCACGCTGTAACTCACAGCTATTTTGACTGTTTTCCAAATGTATATACTTTCCAGGCTTTTGTGCACACACGTTTTGAGGATGGGGTAGAAAAAAGTCCAAGGAGCTTTGTTCTGAAATAATGCAGTATTGCTCAAATCTGCAATAATTTCCATTAACTAACTTACTTAAGTTTTGAAAGAAAAGTCTTTAAAAATAATAAAAATCATTTCAATCCGAATATTTTCGTAAGGTGCTATTGCAACAGCTCAGAATAGAAGCGTCATCAATATAAATTAAAAGGACCACTAAAACAGGTCCTTTTTCTTACATTTCCATTGCAAATACTAGGATGAAATGGGATCATGCTGGCTGCAATGTAGAGAAAAATAAATCTTTATCAATAATCCAATCCTAAGCAGGCAAAATAGATATATTATGAGACATATTATTCAAATAGAAGCTGGCACATACATACCATCATTGGAATGATTTTATTTCATTTGACATCATCTTGAATTATTAGGAAAAGACAGTTCAGTGGATAGGAAATTCCAAAACACAAATCAGCTTCCTAACCTCTCATAACCTCCTAAGCTCATAAACATGGTTGATATACACAAGAAGAGTCTATTCAACAGATTATAGATAGGGAAAGAAAACATTCTGACATCCAGCCCTGTTTGTTGTTTATGGACGTGATTGAAAACAAGACCTTCCTTGCACTGTATTTGGATGATTGAGTTGTACGGTCCTTGTTTATATTCTTGGGGTTTTGGAGCCCACTGGACCTGAATGCAGGATATAATTTTCTCCCTGTTCAGATTCATTGTAATTTAGTGCACAGGAAAGGACATCATTTACCTTTTTCTGCA
This sequence comes from Phoeniculus purpureus, assembly GCA_028565055.1. Lineage (NCBI taxonomy): Eukaryota > Metazoa > Chordata > Aves > Bucerotiformes > Phoeniculidae > Phoeniculus > Phoeniculus purpureus. Next base: position 21,069,807 of record JAOXOE010000632.1, on the reverse strand, counting down.
GATTGGGACATATTTCCATTAGCATTCTCCAGCCCTTTTCTTCCGCCCACATTAGGTTTAAAGCATTCTTGGCTTTGATGGCATCTTTTTTCCTTGTTGGTAGTCTCTGCTGGAGATTAACTAATTAATAGAGTATCTAATTAATAGATGAGTTTACACAAAACCGTCAGTAAGCAACTTAAAAAATTCTAACAGTCGTCTCTGGCTTTACACTCTTTGGAACCATTAAAATAGAAACAAGCACACCAGTGCCATCGCGAGAAAACAAAATCCCATACTGTTTAATCTGTTTGTGGTTTCTGGGAAGCTGTCCAAGGATGTTTGACTGCCAGGGGACAATGGTTTTGTCCCCCTGGGGATTCCACTGGAGAGCAGGGCTCCCTGCACAAACACCCTGTGTCTTAGGTGGCTTCCGTTAAGGGGAAATTGCAGTGAAGGGCATCATTTGCAGCCTTAAACTGAGGCAGAGGGGTATTTGCAGGAGCTGGAGGAAACCACAGAGCACTACAGAAAGGAGTGAATATAATCCTTAATTTATAAGAGGAAAAGGTGGCAGGTAAGGAACTTGTGTCGTTTCTTCTTCTTCACTAACCATTTTTCCTTTTGTAGCAATGACTGCACAGGTCAGAATAAAAAACGTGGGGTGGAAAAGTCTATTGTGGCTCTAATACTGCCTGAAGGAAGCATATGTGAACTTTTCATCTTCAAAGACTTGACAGTTCAGCCAAAGGGTGACTTTTTCCCCTTAACTTTCAAGAATACAGTCACTATTTTCCACAGGAAAAAAAAAAAAGGAATTTTTTTAAGAAAAAAAAATTTGTATAGATTTCTTTTGGCTGAAACAATAAGTTCTTGGGTTTCTGCAAAAAGCCAGAATATTGTCTGGAAAACCAAACAATTAATAACAGGCAACACCATGGGAACAGCTCCAGAGTAAATGCCTCCTCCTGATGTATGGCTCTTTAGAAGTTGTGCAGAGTATATCCCCCTCCACCCACAGACAAGTGGGACTTGGACCATTTCATTCCTCCCATTCTTGCCTTTTAGAACTACCCACAGGCTCAACAAACCTGGTGGAGGAGGAGAAACCTAAGCCACTCATTTTGCACCCTCCTTGGTCTTGTGAAATTTGCTCCTCAGGCTGGTCTGCAGCCCAGCAGACAACACAAGAGGGCTCTGTGGCTGCACACCACATGCCACTACACACAGCGATGCATTTTTTTCTCACCTAGTCCTTCTGAACCAGCCACGGCTGCTCTCACTGGTTGGTGTTTCCCACTGTCTGTGGGCCCAGCATGAGGAGGCAATCTCCCTTCCCCTGCCTCCAGCTGCCCCCACCTCTTCACTCAGCTCGGCTGGGTGACTGGGATGCCTCTCTGCGGCATTAGCTGGGCTAATGGCCTGGCATGGAACAGCAGAGCAGCCAGCAGCATGTCAGCATCACCCCACCCTGCACTTTACTGACATGCCATGTTGGAAGGGCTTGCCCTCTCTGTAGAGTCGTATTTACCTTACCTGTTTTTAAAGAACCTCAGAGCAGCCAAAGCTCTTGTGCTCATTTTAGCTCTTTCTCTTCTGACATCAGTAAAACTTCAGCTGCAACAGAGCTGGTCATATGGATGGTGTCTACAGTGTGTGACCAGGAATGTTTCACTCTCAAGCCTGATCCCCATCTTGACCTCCACCACTATTTTCCCTCCCGTGGTTTATCCTAGATGCGGTAGTCACTGCTGCTGCTGCAGAAGCCACAGTCTGAGCTATGAGGTGGTTCTACATTTTCAATCTTTTGCTACCATAGCTTAGCAACTTTTTCTGAGGAGATATTTACAGAAAATTACTCTGCCTGTCTCACATATCTATGGGATTTGTTCCAGTGAGAGTGACCTCTCCTTCTCACTTACACATTCTGATAGTTGCTGAAGGCCCTACTCAACCCCAAGGAACATCAGGTAGCTGCTGGACCCATCACAGCTTTGGCATTGATGGGTTTCTCCCTCTCCTGAAAAAACGTCAGACACCCAATAAACTTACTGTGAACACCCTCCTCAGAAAACTCCCCCACAGTGCATGGCACGGCTCTTACCTTGCCTTGTCTTTACCAACCACAAAGTTATCAGAATTCATGTACAGTGTATTTTACAGTCTTTCTTAAACTTACTCCAAGGAAAATCCCAATCTACCAAAACAACACAAAACAAAATCCTGAACAAACCAGGCAGAACCAAACGTTCCTGGAGTGGCGGCAGGTGACCAGAGCACATGCAGCACCACCTCAGTTCAGCCCACGCTCACGCATCCACCCACGTGCGGCATGCACCAGCAACAGGAGTCAGCAGTGAGGAGCTTTAAAATATTAACCTGCAGCATTCAGAGGATAGAGAGGCTGTAACTGCATTTCAGTCCAGGGCACTGACCCTCACCCAGGGTTCCCATGTGGCTGAATGCCGGCTGTCAAAACTCCTTCATCTACACCTGGTCTCAGCTGCACACAACATACCCAAAGGAGGACCTAACCCCCTTTTCTGCAACAAGTTTTTCAAGGACAACATTTACTAAAAACGTTTGAGTGCTATTACCCTCCTCCCTGGGACAAAAGGCAATACAGCCGTGGAGCCTGCTGCCTCGCCAGGGTTTGTGCAGCTCTGCAATCCAAAGTATCCACTAACAGTGTCCAGCCAGTCCCAAAGGGTTGGGTCAAGGGATGTATTTGCTCCCTACCATACCAGCAGGGTGACAAGTGCACAGGCAGTGGGAACAAAGGTTTGGCCCATTTGCAGACACATTCCCTGTCGGCCAGGTCTCCATGTGGCAGATCAGAGAGAGCCAGATGCTCTGATATAAATTGGACCTGTTTTTTCCCTTCTTGCAAACAAATACAAGGCACAGATGAAAGAAGTCATGCTGGAAGCTGCTATTTATGAAGAGCAGTTTAGCACAGATGACTTACAGAGCAAATGGAAACTAAGGCTGAGGTCCCAGATAAGAGAGATGGTGATTTCTAAGCATCTAAGCGTGATGAGAAAAATAGGGAAGCCAGCTCAGGGCTCATGGGACCAAAGGCAGTATTGAAGGATCCCCCTCATAGCTGGAAACAGTCTGCTGCGGAAGCAGCAAGGAGGGACATGGGAACTGCTGTGGGACACTGGGACAGACAAGGACGAGGGAGTCTTCTGTAGTGAACCTGCTACCAAAATGCCAAATATTTTGCCAGTGTCTAAAGCCCAGCCAAGATTCTCACAAACATTTCTAGATCACAGGAACACAAATGACATCCTTAAACACGAAGAAGATATCTTGGTTAAGCATAACTTTTTTTTTTCAAAGCCAGAGAGGCAAAGCAAAGGAAAATTTTCCTCATGAACCAAGTCACTGCTTAGTGCCTGGTCCCTGCCATCCGCAGACCCAGAAGAGCTCCTCAGGCATGGAGAAGTTTGGAAGGCAAAAGCCTGGAAGAAGCAGCAGTTCCTTGGACATGTTTGGAGATGAGCAATGAAATCCCCATCCCAACTAGCCCAGAGCAACCACAACCTGCCCTCTTCTCCCAGCCCCTCTCAGTCACGGTGTCCTGTGTCCGTGACTGAGCTCTGCTTGCAAGAGACAATTCCATTTCAGTGCAACAGATTCAAACTCTAATTGAGTTTTCCCATTTAAATCAAGGCAGGAACAGCTCTGCCAGCCTGCAGTCATGAGAGCTATTTTTGAGGAGAATTTTCAAACTAGCCAGGAAGTCAAATACAACATTTTAAAACCATTCCTAAGTGTCTGTGTGCACATGTGAGCGCACGTGTGCAGCTCCTACTGCAAGCAAGAAACAGTTCTTTCACCCTGTACATGAGAGGAGCTCAGGTTGCTTTAACTGTGTATCTGCTGAGACCACTTCTTTGTGGCAGTTGAAATAGAAACAAAAAAAATATGTTCGATTTATGTGTGTATTCCTGCTTTTCGTGACTCACTGCAATGGAAAAACCCATATTGCTGCTTCTCTCTTTTAGCCCCGTCTCATCCCAGACACCATCTATCTTCATGCCACTCCTCGGCGGCTCACACAGTGGTGTTCACTCCTTTATGTTCCTTAATTCAAGTGCAGAGTCCAGAGGTTATTTGGAATATAGCTTCTCCAACTCTCTGTATAGCACAAGGAAAGACTATTTTACAATGAAGATATCAGGTTAGGACTCACATTCAGCTTTCACATTCAATTCTGATTCAAACTTATGATGTAACTCAGTTATTCACCTTCTATTAGGCAAAAGTGCAATAAAACCTAGTCTTTCGTCCTATTCTCTCTCTAGGCAAAGTCCAGGCTTCTTCTCTTCAGCAGGATCAGTACAATGAGCATCCATTGCACTTCCATCACAAATTACATTGCAAACCTGTATTTTCTATCATTTTCTTATATTCTCTTCCAAGTACTCTATGCTTTTACAGAGCCTAAATGAACTCCTTGGTAGATACTTTGATCTCTATCTTAATAGGCCTTAGTCTTAGGAATAAAAGTCAATACACACAACTGAGGTAGTTTCAATTTGATTGATTTTTTAGTAAAGAAATAGTCATGGGAGTGATTTGCAGGGTTTATCATCTTACAGATAGAATGACTTGAATGTTTTGAAGGTTCAAACACTTTAATTAAGGTGGTTTTGATATGTTAAAATCTTTGTAAGAAAGCTTGCGTCTTGGTGGAGAGCAATTAGTGTGCTCATCGGGTTTTTTTGTAATAAGCACCTACTCTCAGCAACAGCGAAGTCTTGCTCTGAATCTCTCTTAAAGAACTGTTCAAGATCACAGAACTACTCTGGTTGGAAAAGACCCCTGGGATCATCGAATTCAACCATCTACCCTACCTTCTAAACCAGATCCCTCAACACCTCATCCAAATGATCTTTAAACACATCCATGGATGGCGACTCAACCACCTCCCTGGGAAGCCCATTCCAGTGCTTGACCACCCTTTCTGTGAAAAAATTTGTCCTAATATCTAGTCTAAACCTACCCTGTTGTAACTTCAACCCATTCCCTCTTGTTCTGTCACTAGTTGCTTGTGAGAAGAAACTAGCACCAACCTCTCCACAACATCCTTTCAGTTAGTTGTAGAGTGTGATGACGTCTCCTCTCAGCCTTCTCTTCCTCAAACTAAAGAGACCCAGCTCTTCCAGTCTTTCATCATAAGATTAATTCTCCAGGCCCTTCACCAGCTTAGCTGACCTCCTCTGCACCTGCTCCAGTACCTCCACATCTCTCTTGTATTGAGGTCCCTAAAACTGGACACAATACACAAGATGTGGCCTCACCAGTGCCGAATACAGGGGGACGATAACCTCTCTACTCCTGCTGGCCACACTATTTCTAATACAAGCCAGGATGCCATTTGCATTCTTGGCCACCTGTGCATACTGCTGGTTTGTATTCATCTTCCTGTCAGTTAGAATCTCCAGGTCCTTCTGTGCCACACAGCTCTCCAGCCACACCTCCCCAAGCCTGTAGCATTGCATGGGGTTGTGGCCCAAGTGCAGGACCTGGCACTTGGCCTTATTGAAGCTCCTGTCATTAACATTGGCCCATCACTCCAGTCTACCCAAGTCTCTCTGAAGAGCCTCTGTACCCTCTTGCAGATGAACACTCCCACCAAACTTGCTGTCATCTGCAAACTTACTAATGATACACTCTGTGTCCTTATTGAGATCGTCAATAAAGATGTTAAACAGAGACGGTCCCAACACTGAGCCCTGAGGCACACCACTTGTGACAGGCCGCCAGCTGGATTTAACTCCATTAACCACCACTCTTTGGGCTCGTCCGTTCAACGAGTGTTTTACCCAGCAGATTGTGTGCTCGTCTAAGCTATGAGAAGCCAGCTTATCAAGGAGAATTCCATGGGCAACAATGTCAAAGGCAGATTTATCAGTTCCTAGCAGCCTTGATGATACTTAACATTACATAGATAACGTAGTGTTTTCTTCAATATGTCTTGCAAAAATCCTTTGGATGCTCTAGGCAAAGCATTGCAGAAAGGGTGAGTTGAACAGGCACCTCTGGAGATCATCCAGATCCCAGCTCAGAGCAGGGTCCACTGCAGCAGGTTGCTCAGGGCTGTGTCCAGTTGTGTTTTGAATACCTCTAAGGCTCTTCTGCTGCCTCTCTGGGAAGCATGTTCTGGTGTTTAACCAGCCTCATACTAAAAGTGATTTTTCTTATGTTTAAACAGAATTTTCTGTATTTCAGTTTGTGCTCTTTGCTTCTTTTTCTGTCACTGGATATCACTGAGAAGATTGTGGCTCCGTCTTCTTTACTTGTGTTTATACACAAAGATAAGGTCCTCCTGAGTCTTACCATAGCCAAGCTAAACAACACAGGTCTCTCAGCCTCTCCTCATGCGACAGATCTTTCAATCTCCTAACCTTCCTCATGGCCCTTTTCTGATGTCAATCATGTATATCTGTTTCTTTCTTGTACTCAGGAGCCCAGAACTGGACCCAGCACTCCTGATATGTTTGACCAACACTGAATAAATGGGAAGGATTACCTCTCTTGACCTGCTGGAAACATGGTTTTTAATACATCCCTAGATGTTATTTGCCTTATGTGCTTCAAGAGCACATTGCTGTTTTATGTTAAACTTCAAGTCAACCAGGCCCACCATGGCTTTTTCTGCAGAGCTGATTTCCAGTCATTCATCCCCCAGCCTGTGCTGCTGCATGCAGTAATTTCTTCTGGGGGGAAAGACATTGCCTTTTCCTTTATTGAACTTCTTGAGATAGCTGTTGACTCTTTTCTCGCATACTCACCTGGTGTATCCACTCCTGCCAGTTCGTATCTCCTGCAAGCTTGCTAGGGGTACACTTTGTCCCATCACCTGGAGGGTTAATGAAAATATTAAATAGTATATGACCCAGTATCAGCCCCTAGAGTATTCTGCTGGTGCTGACCTTCAGCTGGCCTTTGTACTCCTGGTCTCACCCCTCTGGGTCCAGCCACTCAGCCAGTTTCACCCCATGCCAGTTCCATTTATTGGTCCCATACTTGACCAACTTGTCTCTGAGTAACTAATGAAGAACATTCTTGAAAGTCACTTTCTAAAGTTAAGATCAACAACATCCATTGTTCTCATCTGCTAAGCCAGTCACCTTACTGTAGAGATTATCATCCCTCTCTGCAGTGAGGAAGATGAAGTTAAATCCAAGATCATGGCACTGAAAGGTGGAGTTTCCCACTACCTGGATTGTTACACCGAGTCAGTTCTGGTGTGAGGAAGGTAGATGCAATTTCTTCATTTCTGTTTTATATTGCTAGATCTTGTTTACCCCTGATTTCAGATATTTAAATGCATTGCAATATTCAGCTTTAAAGTCATGCTGTGACCTTTAGAAAAGAAAAGGATCCTGAGGCTAAAATATCAGTTGTGCCATTCCAAAGACAGCTCATTTTCCCACACAGAGCTTTCTGTGTTGCTAACAAGGAGCGTGGTTTTTGTGCTGTTCTTCATGAAAGCAGAAGCTCAGCCTTGGAGCCATCTCTCCTTGAGATAGCCAAAATGTGAAAGTGGCCCATGTTTTATGCCAAATGCAGTTCATAGATTAGTTGAAAATTGGATTTTCTTTAGAACAGAAAGCAAAGCAGACAAAAGTCAATGTAAATATTCCTTTTGGCATCCCTGGGACTCAGAGAAACTCTTTGAAGATGGGTTTTCACAGGGAAAGAAGCAATGTTGAACTGGGTCCTGAAATTTCTTTCCTAGTCTAAACTGTTAAATATTTTACAGTCACATTAAAGAGGAAAGCTCTTCCTGCCACGGTTAGCCTTTCAAAGTCATATCGGCACAGACACGGAAGAGCGGAGAACTGATAACGTTGATACAGACATTCACAGATGTGGGAAAAAAGTATGTGGCCATCATTCATACCTGGGTTTGTCACTTGAGCCGCAGTAAAGATCCACACTTGCAGCTGTGCGCACACCGCACACGCGCGAGGTAACAGTTTGCTGACATCCTGACGGGGACGGCCGTCGGCATGGTTGGGGGCTGGAGCACACGTTGTATGTGGAGAGGCTGGAAGCACAAGGATGTTCACTCTGGGGGTGAGATTTTTAAGGAGGAATTTGACTGCTGCCTTCCACTACCTGAAAGACTATGAAAAGGGAACCGGGCCCCTCTTGTAGAAGCAAAGGAATGGATAAAGAACAACAACTACAAGGACATAAAGAAAAAAGGTATTTACCGGTGAGTCTGTGGACTCTCTACACTCAGCCCAAAGGCCTGAGCAATCTGATCTGTCTTTGGAGTAGTCCCTGCTTTGGGCTGGATGTTTGGCTGAACAACTTCCAGAGGTCCCTTCCAGACCAAACCATTCCTTGAGTCAATGACTCCAAGAGAGTTTATATAACTCACATTACCTTGGGCTAAGACCAGGTATCCAAACCCTTACTGAGGTTTAGAGACGCACAACACTAACCTCAGTCAAAGCCCTTCCTGCATTAGAGAAGAGATACCAAAAGCTTTGGTTAAATCTTCTTTCAGTAGGCACTGAAGTTTCGGTAACTTTCTGTAATTAACTCCGGAGTTGTTCCCGACATATGTAAACATTCAGATTCCTTAAGCATTTTCAAACAAGCAGAAAACTGAAAAATTACATGTCTATTCTCAACTTAGATCATCTGATAGCAAAGCTGTACTCCCTAAATACGCAGCACTTTCTTCACAGAAGTGTAGTCCAGATGCATCAGTACATTTTTCTCTTGGGAGATATTTTTAACAGACATGTGTATTGATTATAGGTATACGTCGACAGGAAATGCTAATTTTTTGCAGTAGTTCATGGTATAACATGAAGCATCAAATTCTAGGCGAGTATTGATTTCTTTCTGATAACTGAATATTAAATATACATATGTGATATTGCAAAGATGTGTTTGAAAAGCCTCTCAGATACTGAGCACTCTTCTTTTGCATCTGCTGCTTTTTCAATAATTTATCTGTAGTTAACTATTGAGATACCTTTTCTTAAAAAATATAAGTAAAATCTTGACAGCACAAAACACAGGGTCATGAATCAGTGTTGAATTGCTCAAGCAGAGAGGGAGTAGAAAGGGTCATTCTTAATAGCACACAAATAGAGGAGATAAAGGAAAATCGGGATACACCGCTCAGGAAGCAGTTTTACAAATGGTATTTTTCAAGTGTTCTACAGGACGGAAGTCCCCATTTAATAGCGGCATTTTAAAATTGTCATTAAGGCCTTAATCCTTTAATGTGCCACGTGTAGCTGGCTGCTGGCCAAGTGCTGAGTGAGGCTGGGAGGGAGGTGGGCTTCATGAGAAGTGGGAGTTCTTCAGCTGAGCATCCCATTGTCCTACAGCCTTACAAATCCTTGGTGCACCAACCCTCAGAGACCACAGAGAAGATTTTCAGCAAAGTCAAAGGATTTCAAAAAGGTGAAAAAGCATCTGAAGCGCATTCCTTTCTGCAACAAACTCAAGTTTCTGAGTTTTCTGTATCACTGGCTAGCAAAGGCAGGGTCACAGGTCCCAAGCAATCACCAAGCATTTTTTATATTAATGTATATTGAGTTTATACTGATACTAATACATATTTAAAGAACCTACCTACCCTTCGCTGAACTGCACAGATGGAAAGCTACTGTGCTTCCAGCATCTGACAGTATAAAATAAAATGGATTCCCTTAAACTACCTTTTCTGGAAATGGTCTCCACAAATGTATGCAAGAAGCTGCCTCCTCTCACCAGGGAGATGAAAATTTCATCTCTTGCAACTATCTGACCACACTTTTAAGGAATTCATGGTGGACCTCGAAAGAAAGCTTGCATTGCACTTTTACGCCAAAGCAGTGGATAGAATGTGGACAAGGAAAATACTCATTAAAAAGGAAGAGCTGCAAATTCCACCTGAGATCCTATGTCTTTGGCCTGGTCTCAGCGTGGTCAGCATCTTGACCTCAGGGAACGTTAGAGAGGTCTGTGGGTGAATGTCACACTTTGCAGGATATTGGGACATTTATTGTCCCCACATACAGGCTAAGCAGTATAAATCAAGCCCTTCAAGTAACTGTAATGGACTTCAGCAAGCTTTGTGTCAGCCATGGAAGAGTAAAACTACAGCTACTGCTCTCAGCATTAGAAAAATTAATTAAAGCATACCTCAAGGACCTGAACTCTTTATAACCTTTCAAGCAGTAAAGTTTTGACAACAATTCATAGTGAGAGTACTGGAACATCAACAGCCACTCCAGTACAAATTATTATCAGTTAAATTATCGGATTCCAGCTGACACAAATGTCAACTCAAGCAAATGACATAGACTTCCGAGAGGAGTCATACGCTTATGGGGTTCTTCCTGCGAGGCATTAGAGTGATTCACTCATGGAAGTCCTGATGCCTGATAATTACCTCTTCTCCCCTAAAGAAGATATTTGTAACTAGGATGTTCATTTAAAATAAAATTGGAACTAATGGAAGGCTCAGCAAAATAAATATCATATGTCACCAGCCTACACATCCAGCTGCTCTGTATCTTTGATCTTTTGTGAGTCTTACAATTCCTTGATCCTACCTCTGGTCTGCAGGTAGATGTTAACATTAATGTCTTCATTAGAGTTACCCAGGCACTGTTACCTAGACATGAATGTACCAACAGCCAAAATCATTAGAATCATTAGGGACTGGAAGGGACCTTGAAAGATCACCTAAGTCCAATCCCCCTGCCACAGCAGGATCACCCAGACCAAGTCACCTAGGAACATATCCAGGCGGGTTTTAAACGTCTCCAGAGAAGGAGACTCCCCAATCCCCCTGGGTGGCCTGTTCCAATGCTCCGTTACCCTCACTGTGATATTTATACGGAACCTCCTATGTTCCAGCTTACACCCATTGCCCCTTGTCCTATCACTAGAAGACACTGAGAAGAGCCTGGCTCTGTCCTCCTGACACTCACCCTTCACATATTTATAGACATTAATGAGGTCACCTCTCAGTCTCCTCTTCTCCAAGCTAAATGATATGTAAATAATATACCACACATCAATGCTACTATCCAGTTGGTATCAATATAACAAATTAAATTCAGTGTAAATAGACCAACTTACCTGAAGAGTGACAAGGGAAAGAAAGCTGGAAGCTTGCTGGGAGCCTGAGGGAGATTAAATTCTTTCTGTGTTGTTGGATGATACAGCAGCATTCAAAAGCATCTCTCTTTGTGATACATCGTCACCATTCTTGCTTTGGTTCCCATCCTTTGTTGATATATTCCTCAAGCTTGAATACCCAAAAAATATGGTGGAAAAGATTTGAGAGTTGGGTATTTTTGTCTGCTGTGCTCTCTCTGTCGTCAACCGAGCAACATTCTTAATATCTCTCCCTATGGCAGTCTGGTTATAGTGAGGCAACACAGTGCTGAAATAATCCATATTCCACAAATTTTCACCCACATCAGAGGTGACAGGGGCTATGACCAATTTGGGGGCAGGTAGCAAAGCATCAATGCAGCAAGCTGTCCACCAAAAACATCTGAATCTAATGCCAAAAAGGATTAAATTAAAGTAAGAAAGGAAGCAGAAGAAAAAGGAAGCAAAAAGCAAAAGAAAAGGAATGAAGAAAGAGAAAAGGAGCTCAGCAGAACTCTTCTAATAAAACTTTCTATAAAGCTCAAAAACCCAACTGCATTTTATGTGTGAGCCTGAAAAGATCAAAGGAGCAAGGAGCAGAGGGTTATAACTTTCATGTTTATACACAAATAGTTCGAAAGAACCTGCCTCTGCCTAACACCTTTATTCAGCACTTAGAAGTGCAAACACAAATTAAGCAAAGACTTTGAAGTCCTCAACTATGCAAAAACCCCAGCAGAACAAGATGTTCTGAGCTGAGGCAGATGTATACAACCCCGGAGAAGGAGTACAAGTGCAAGGAGGCAAGCACAGATGTGCACTTTAGTCCTCTGAATTTTGTTTGTACCAAGAGACACACTGAATCCATAGCAGGAATTTGGTTTGGAATGCCAAAAAAGTCCTTGTCCTGGCTTGACGGCATTGCCAGAAGCCTCCGTCAGCCATTGTGGGCCTCACGAGCTCTCATTAAGCCCATGGTGAGAACACGCTTACTCAGGATGGAAGGCTGTGGGTAGACACAGCAGGAAGGAATACGTCATTCAGAAGAGGCTCTGCTTATGATTCCCAGTACTGCTATACACAGGGGGAAACGTGGCTGCAATTGAACCGCCAGCAATATCAGTCCATCAGCTGAAGGTATCAGATGGCCCTCCGAGTCAGCTCTTGCTGAGCAAGGTGACAAGGGCCTAGCAACCCTCCACACCTTCAGCAACAGGGTCCCATAGCACCTAGGAGAGTCCTCCAAGGAACTCCAAGGTCAAAGCACATGGGCAATGCATGATATCCAGTCTGGACTGTCTCCATGGGTCAGTTAATGCCGTCCTCACTTCAGGTCCTCTGTCTTCTTTGGTTAGGTGGCTCAGCCCAGCAGATAACACGACACTCCTCTGGTTCAGCACTATCTAGACCTTACTAAGCAAGGGTGCTATTGAGATTTTCTTTGATTTCAAGGGAACCAGAGAGAGAAGAAGTAAGTAACACCTGATCAGCAGAGACATGCCATTAATATCCAGGCTGGTAAAAAGCACTGAAGGGAAAGTCAAATTCCAGGATTGCTGGGTATGCAAGAATGAAAACATGACATCCTAAATTAAAAGCCAGAATAAAAACCTGCAGAAAGTGAGTTCTTGTACTTGTTTTTGAAGCCTGAGGGCTCCTTGTTTTGTGTACAGAAGGGAATATTGACTTTGGCAACAGTGTACACCCTGCAGGCTCTGAGTCTCGTCCCACTGCCCCTAGTTCTCTTCTCCCATAAATTCCTCTTAGGAATGAAGGAACTTTATTAAAAAAAAAATCTACTTAATGAGTTTTCTCATGTATGGCCAAGAGCAAAAAGTAAATGTTTAACCTCTGACCTCCAGGCTAAATTACAGCATGGTAAGCAATGAGGAGCCAGTGCTTACTGTTTGCTTTAACAGTAACAAAATCACCGTCTTCAGAGAGCAATTAGCACTCCTGCTGCGTGTAGCACTAAAGCGTTTTTCTTGGTGGAATCAAATAGTTCTGGGGTTTTTCCCCTCAATTTTACAGATTTGCTCTAGAAATGCAAATCCTTAAAGTCCTGCTGAGCACCCAAATGTTGCTGACAAAATACATTGTCATATATATGTGTGATAATTTATAGATTTTTATATATACATATATTTAAAG
>JAOXOE010000632.1:21007645-21047513 GCA_028565055.1 Phoeniculus purpureus | reverse complement strand
GGATGGGATGGGATGGGATGGGATGGGATGGGATGGGATGGGATGGGATGGGATGGCTGCTGCCATCCTTTCCCAGAAAAGGAAGGACCTTCCCTATTGCACAATTCAAGGAATACCAGGAAGGTTACAGGCTGCTTTGTCTCCAGCCGAGGCCCTTGGCTTTGGAAACCAACTTGCCTAGGAAGCAAAATTTTATTGCCACAGTTTGCAAGACAGTGGTGAATGTTAACCAATGACACTTCCAGGTACTGAATGAGTGCTTTAGGTGCAGTACCTGTCTGTTCTTTTCTAGGGACCTAAGAAAAATATTGGCAGCTACTTACTTAGTACAAGCATGGATGATGATGATGATGAGAATATTGTGTTCAAGTTCACAATGCATGTGTATGGAGATTGTTCCAATCATCCTTGCTCTGACCAACGCACAGCTACCAGGCAGCCATAATTACTGAAGATGTATAGCCCTAATCTTATAAAAACACAAGAAACACGTAATTCCTTCGAGTTACTCCCAATTTACTCTTGTCAATGTTTTAGACCACCCTCAGAAAAGTTGCCGCTAGACCAATATAGACAGATGCAGTGATTTTTGTTTGCTGCTGCACTATTTTATGAGTGTGTACCGCAGAGCCCAACTTCACAGCAAGAAGATTTATGGTGTAATTACTTTAGTATATTATTGTACAATTTGCAACTAATGGAAAAGAAATTTACTGGCTACACTTCAGCTGTCAGAAAGTCTGTCTGCAGAATGTTATGAGAGTGGAAGAATATGTGCTTCTCTCCATGAGTGGGAATGTTAACTGACAAGCATCACTTAACGTGATCAAACATTTTAAACTTGATCAGCTACCCATATCATAACAAATAAAGGTTCTTGTGAAGAAAATTAATTATGCCTCGTAAAGAAAAGATAAGCATTTGATCTTAAGAAGCAACTAAAAAACTGCCCAGCACACCCTCTCCCAGGGGAGTCAAGCCCAGTCAATCATCTTTCTAGCCAAGTGTAAGAATTAAGAATTCCGTATCCTCTTTTAATTGCTTTAATTGGCAGTGCTTCCCAGTGGACTTTCTTGTTTCGCTTGGCCTTTTTTCCCCAAGTTGAAAAAGATGCATCTGATTAATAATCATGTAATTGGATTTCCAGTTCAATGATTAATGTCTAACATCCAGCACTTAAGAAGAGCAAAAGCAGAGACTTGTCTTTACTTTTGACATAAGAGGTTTTTGATGAAGAAAACTTCGTTCGTATCAAAGGTTTTGTAACTTACATTTCTCGACAACTTGCCACATCTGTTCGAGTTAGATGCCGGGCATTAAACATCCCTTTAATTAGAAGTGCAGAAATTAGAAGCATGAAATTGAATGGAAAAGGATGGAAGAGTTCAGTTTTCAGAGGCCTTAATAGTCAAACAACTTAATTTAGTAGAAATTCAAACCAAGTCCCTTGGAAACCAAATGAAAGTTTCATGTTGCGCTAGAGATGAAAAAGCTGCTACAACCTGAGGGTTATCCAAGCCTGAAGTGAATGCAGCCTATATCAAACCACAGTGAATGTGAAAACTTTGTTTGATCCTTAGATTTGGAAGGAATAGAGGGACCAAAGCAGAGCAGACAACTATGGCTGTACCTGTTCCTTTCCTCAGTTTTTACTCTTTTCTCACTGTGTTTGGACAATCCTAGTTATTAGCTCTGGACTCCTACCAGACTGTTCTTACAATGGTAATATAACGTGTCCGCACCATAAACTTCTCCTCATACAAACAGAATTAGATCTATTAAAAATACAGAAGTACCTTTGCTCCATATTGAAAATGCAACAAAGTCAATGGGAACTTGGAACGGTGGTAAGTCAGGCTCCTATCCAAGAATCTACTCCATGGCCAGGCCTCCATATCGTCTGCGTCAGTCTTCTTCCTGGACAATTTTAAGTAAATACGAGGATATTAGACAAATCCTGAAATATGGGAGCTATGGAGTCCAGTAACAATGTCCATATCAGAAAGAAAGAGTGGCAAAATTTTCAGTCCCGAGTACCTTCAAAAAAATCCTTCAGATCACTGTAAATAGTCAGGTGCCATCTCATTCGGCTAACGGGAGCTGAAAACACTTAGGTGCTACAACATTTTGAAGTATAATGGTGACATCTGCTCTTTGATAAACTCTTCGTCCTACATAAGTAAAAGATTTGCATTGTCTTGATCTAGTTTTCAGTAAAAAAGCAGCAAAGTGTTTACCTCGGCTTCTAATCGGTTGTTCACCACTCTCCAAGTTTCCGACCTCTTCTCAGGTAAAAAGAAACTAATAGCAGGTAATAACCATAACAATAATAACCATAAAAATAACAGCAGCAACATCGCCTCTGATGGTTTCTGGGCACACATTTGTGCGTTCCCCTAGTGTGTCTTGTAGATCTATTTCATTGGGCTATACATGGGTGACTAGTCCTACAACTTCACGTCTTCTGCCACTGTAAGTGAATTAAACTTCACAACCCCGCTCCAGAAAAATGCCGCAACTCATGCGGAAGAAATCAAGACACTACAAAGCTACATCACGCTGCAGTCTGAGACGCGTGGACGTATTTTAGTGTGCACAGCACACTGTAGGCATGGGGGACTCTGTGACCCAAAACACTCCAAAGCAGTAGAAAGGACAGTTTTTCTCTCAAGCTTTGTCCTGTTCCTCCACTGCTGCGGACTCCAAGGTGCTCACAACATTGGCCTCCGAGGTCACATCTGCCCCACACACACTCACACACACTCTCATAGTGCTGTACCAGAAATCAAAATAAATCATTCAACCTTTTCTTGCATAGAAGTAGCATTAGAGACCCTTCCAGAATAAAGAAAAATCTTCCACTCAAACGTTAACGTGAAACAGGAAATGTCTTCTGTGGCAAAACGGAAAACATTCTGGGGAAAAGGAACTCTTGTCCCGTAAGATTATTCCTGATGATGATTACAGAGAGTGTATTTTTTTTTTGCACTATAAAAACAACAAAAATTGCATCAGCCTAACATCTGAGGCCTGAAACAGAAAAGCCAATTTCCTTACTAATTACAGTCTGAACAGTGACTTAGGGAAAGGTATTTATGGACCCCTTATAGGTCCCCATGGCTCTATAGACTTTACTGCGGTGAGCATTGGCTAATACAGGACGTTCTCGGAAGAAACTGTATTATTAATGTGGACCCAAAGATGAGACCACACCTTTCAGCTTTTAGGCCTGTGAGACTGTCATGTGTTGGTTTTCTCTTGGGTTGTGTTTGGGACAGGGAGTGGATCTTCTTCATTCTCCACTGAGCAGGTGGCAAAGAATTTATAAACCAAGTTAGACCCACCCAAAGGGTTAATTTCTTTAAAACTGCACCTAGCTGTGAGGCAGCGTTTCATATGTTCAGCCTTCTCTGCTTCCTGTGAATTTAAATAAGGCTTTTAAAAATAATGTGCTTGGAGGTGAGTAGCTCTGAACAGTCTTGCCCTGCTGAAATTATTCACACAACATTAGCCCGTTCCTAAGTGTTACGCTAACAAGCACTGTGCAAAGATAGAGCATATCTACATGTGGCATATTGACCTGAATGCCAAACACCTCAACCTTCTGCATTAACATGCTGATGAGTACTATTATAGTAATTGTGACAAACAAACCAAAGCTGACTTTGAAGGTCTGCTTACAAAATGAGAGCCAAGAACATGATGATTGATGAAGTCTGGTGCTGCGCTGGAGCTCATTCTGTATGAAGCCCCTGGTATCACTTTCTCTTGGTATGGCTTGCAGGGTATCTCCAATGCCAAGAAGTTGTTGTTGTTCAACAATGTGGAGCACTTTTGCTAGGCAGGGGTCGGCTCAGGCTGTAGAAAAGGGGAGGCAGGCAAGAGGCAAGATCTGTCCTTGATTATGGTCCTCATGCCGAATTGGCTTTCTGACCCAGATTTCAGGGTTACACCGTGGTGTTCTCATTTGCCCACATCTATCATTGCCCACATCCTACACTACGAAGGGCTTCACAAAGCTTTTTATATTTCCTGTCTGTGGACTAGCTCAGGTCATAAGACTCAGAGAAGGCATTTTTTACCTCAGGAGAAGAACTAACTGCCCTATCTTCTTGGCTCTCTTCATGAGCAGGCTGTTGAGAAGCCAGTGCAGCCCTTGTACAAGCTCCAGAAGACGAAGCCTGGAAAGATGAAGAGTAATGGATCTTTTGACCAAAATGGCTATATCTCGTTTGGTTAGCTGTACCCGCCAGATAGCACTGTGCTGCAGGAGGAACAGCTTTTTTCTGTCTCTTTCCTGATTCAGGCTGATTTACCAGGTGAGGACTCACATGCACAAACTGGCTTTCCTGCAGGAGTGAGAGATGAAGACAAAACTTCCCTCAGAAGCTTTGGTAGTACTGGAGTAATTCACACAAAGAAGAAAAATTGGGGGTGCCAGAGACGGCCTATGTAGTTTATCATCCTACATGCAGTTGTATTTTCATTTGCCATCAATTATTTAATCAAGTAACTCCAGGGCAGCATATATATGTGCTATCCAGGAAATTCAGTTTCCCCATCAGAGATGACTGTAGCTTTATAAACAAAGACTGTCAACTAAAAGTTATCACTTTAATCCCTTTTTTATTATTATTTTGTTTTCCAGATTGCAATACTAAGTCCCTGCTGTTGCCTTTCTATTTTATCTGTCCAGAGTGAGTCTGATTCATTGCAGACAGCCTTTCCCCATCATCTCACTCATGCTAAGCAGACGCCAATAAGTAGCCAAGGAAATTCTCGCTCTGGACAAATGTAAACCAGATCTGACGGGCTGCCTTCCGTGAAGTTCCCTGTGCACATTTCTTCTCCATTACCAACTTGATAATAGGGGATGACCTATATCTCATTGCATTGTGTATGTCCCAGTAGCTGCAAGGACAGCACCTCAGTAGTCATAGAAGTTTAAAACGGACCAGGACTCTTGTTTTTTACAAAGTAAGGAAACTGATCTCACATGTCCTCATCATAATAGACGTGACACACTTTTTCATGAACTTTTATTAAGATTGTCTTCTTGGTCATCCTCTCCTGCTCTCTACGACCATTCCCCATGCTGTCAGGTAGCTGCCTGGCAAAGTGATCCCTCGGTAACTACTCTCTTCTGAAGGCAATGTGCACAAGCTGATCCATATGCCATGATAAACTGACATGTTTGAGTTATTCAAAGGGAAACCCTCAAGAAATACTTTCTGGGATTAATGTAAATAACCAAGAAAAACAATGTGTGTTTTTTAACTGGATTAATGATATCACATTAACAACTTGGATGGAAATTTTCATTCAGAATCAATATACTTTTCACACATTGAACTTAAAATATTAATAGAATTGAAAATAGAAAATGGAATAGAAGGATAGGACAGAATGAGAAGATAATAGGATGAGAATTAAATAGAATGAGAACAGAATAGAATGACAATACAATAGAATGAGAACAGAATAGAATGAGAATAAAATGAGACTAGACTGATAACAGAATAGAAGAATAGAATAAGAATAGAATAGAATAAGAATAGAATAAGAATGGAATGGAATGGAATGGAATGGAATAGAATAGAATAGAATAGAATAGAATAGAATAGAATAGAATAGAATAGAATAGAACAGCATAGCATAGCATAGGATAGAATAGAATAGAATGGAAGACATACATGAAATCAAATTCAGGTCTTCACAATTATGAATTTTACTGAATTTGTATCTATTCCTCTGCATACCAAGATTTAAATTCCCTTTACACTATGTTGCTGCTAAGAGAATTGATGGTCGCATTATATTCTGCATTACCTGCACACAGGAGAATATGATACAGAAATGTAATTTAAAACCAGGCAGGAGAAATTCTTGATTGGTATTTTATCCCTTCTCTTTTCTGTGTGAATTGTTTCCGCTGCAATTCTGGCTACTGCCCAGTGTTACCAGGATTCTTACGGATTTAATGTACACATTGACAGGAATTACAACACAAAAAACACTATCAGTACACCATTTGCACTGTAATCAGTGGAGTACCCTGGGAAAGCTAGAGATGTGACTATATTCAATATAATTCAGCAAGACTTCATGTTCTGCAACCTTTTTCCTCAGCTTTCAAGTCACACCCTTTTATAAATCTCTCAACATTCAAAAAGAAGAGCTTTGTTACACTTATGTAACAGGAGATGTTAAATGAAGGAAATCTAATTACATGCATTTATATCTCCAAGTCTCCTTTTATTTTTTTAAACACTGGCCTTCCCTCCCCTATTCCCAGTGCTGAATGGTCAATATTAACACCACTGATGGTCCACGAGTCCAAAACGATCTGAGATGGCAATCTCATTCATACACACAAAACCTTGCCTTTTTTCTATGCAACCAGTCCATCTTCCTACAAACATCTCCCAAACACTCAGCTTCCTCACAACTCAAGGACAAATTCTGTTTTCTAAGGAGGTGAACTGTGTGACTTTGTTTTAACAAGGTAAAACAACGCCTCTAGATGATCACCTGTTGCACTCCACTTCTTCCCAAATCTCAGTAAATAATTCCTTCAAGTTACTTAAGAAGTTTGTCCCAGGAAAAAAAAGTATCACAGAGCTGGCAGAGAGGCTTTACATTGATTTTCCAATGAAAATGATGGCTCGGTGACAACTCAGCTGGAGGTCTGCTGTGGTATGTTTGCACAGCATTTTGTGCAGCAAAGCCATGACCTAGTTTAACACCAGATACTAATGGGATCAAAAGTAATGCAGCAAGACAAAATGGGTTTTGGTTTCCTTAAGTTTTCCAAGCCTGTTGACATACCTATTACTACAGGAAATCCCTCTCCTTTCCATTGCTTCTACCCATCACGTATATGTAATATCAGTAATATTGATTATAGTATTGCTATAAAGCAAATAGCTGGTTCTTTGACATGTTCCACACTCACCAGAAAATATGAAAGATAATTTATCAAATGCATCTTTGCTCCCTGCTGCTTTGATTCTTATTGCTCGCTCTGATTTCTTCATTACCCTCCTGTGCTATATCTTTATCCAAACTAAATTGTAGCTCCTTCAAGACAAAAAGAGGATCCTCTTTGTCTCTGTACTAACTCTACTTAATACTAGTACTACTTTTCTAGTCAAGATAGCTCCAAGATTTGCCTTCACGTTGCCATGCCCATAGAGCCTATCAACCAGAGTTCTGTCTGCACTGAGTGTCCAGCACTGGATGCCTCAGGAAAGGTAACAAAATGTTGATAATTCTATAATAATTCCCCGTAGAAAAGCTTGCTCCTAGTGACAGGATGCTAATGGTCAGCCTAAGCATTCACCTACAGAGGTAAAGGAATTAAGGACAATCTGCAGAGTTTAGGAGGCAGCAGGCAATGTAGTGAAGAAAGAATCAATGAGATGCTTAAAAAGCAGACTCATTTTCCTGTTTTCAAGCGTTTCTTCTGTTCTTTTCAATAATTAATGCCAAGGTGATCAGGGTCTTCAGAATGTGCAGTCAGTGGGGTGGAGAGTTGTAGCTTGTACAATCTGAGCATCATGGTTTAAGCATCTATCTCCCCAAAAGAGACTAAACTTTTCCTTTCCTAAAGGCATACTTTTATGAAGAAGGTTTTTCATATTGCCAGCATGAGCTTACCTAGATCCTCTGCTTGGGAACATGCTCAGCCAGACTAGGACCAATCACCCTGTTGTCTGGACAATCCCAGTGCACTCAAGCAAGAGTGAAGACAGCTTAGGCAAATGGTTCTTTCTTAAATCAGCAATATTTGATGGCATGGAGCCACGGTTGACAGGACTGTACTTTTGAGCATGGGGTGGAGATTTGTCAGCAAGCCTTCAAAATAGTCTAAGGTTAACCTGAGGTCCTCTCCAACTGCCACGTTAAAAGTACAAACCAAAGCTGTCATACGTTATCACATGGGCTGACAGCTATGATACAGCACAGAACACAAGCACAGATGAACTAGGCTGGACAAACAGTCTATCTAGCACAGCAAGGCGTCACCAAAAGCAGCCATGATGTATTTCCTCAGTGCACTTTCACAGCCTCTGGTGGTTTGTTGCATGGACATGCACAGACTTGCTCCAACACCAGCTTACAGCAGGGAGTCCAACAGCAAAATTCCCCTAAACTTTATCACCTTTGCTTAAGCTGAAGATATGTAACTAAGCTCAGACTTTCAGGGGAATTTGAAAGGCTCCAATTACACACAAACTACAAAATGAGTAATATGCACATATGCATCCTAATGGGACTGCCAATGGCCAATTTGGTGCACTTTAGACCCCTATTAATAGCCAGACTCTACAGGCAGCTGAATAAAACAACCTCCCTGGAGTAACATAAGAGCAAGGGAGGACTGGCCAGGGATGAATCCTGCTCATCTGAGTTGCTCAGTAATGTGTAACTACTCCATAAACATAACAATTGTGGTTGCTTCATCAGTTCCTTCTGGCGTTATGTTTTGTACAAAATATTAAGCACATTGAGCAGGTGGTGCCTTTTGTGACACGTTTATTTTATTAGTACATGTCCTTGACCTAACACCACATTTCAGAGTTACCTGCCAGATAAGTGACGGAAAGAGCATCTGGGACTGAGAACTCAGGAGAGAGAGGGAGGATGGGAAGGAAACGTGTGCGTTTCAGTACAGATAAGGAGCTGCAATTATCATGCTCACACAAAAAGCAGGGACAGGAGTGACTCACCTTGTAGAGGATGTATTTGCACCTGTTTTACTCTTCTTCTTGATGTGCCAGGCTGGAGTCAGGTCCCATTTCAAAAATCTGTGCCATCTGCTTTAGCCTGTGAGGCTATCTCTGTTAGGTGAGATCTGGAAATAAAAAGGCACACTGAGCGATCTCCCAACAGCTTGTCCGTAGCCCAGAACAGGCCTGTAGGTGTTTGTGAACTATCGCTGTTGGTACAAACCTTTGGCTGAATCTTTCAGGCTGGTGAGTTGGTCCTTGCATGCTCTGATGGCAGCCTGCACACACTGCTTTACATGCTTCAAGAGTTGGATTGGTCTGAGTTCAGGCATGTGCCCAGAAAAGCTTAGAGACAAAAAGTACTTGAGCACAGTGAAGGGTGAATTGAGTTCTTAGCCGCCAAATTTACAAAAGAGAAACAAAAGCACATTGAAAAGCTTGTGCTTGGCACTGACCTCTCTGTCCTGTGGTCCCACTCTGCTGGTCTCTTAAGATACTTCTCAGCTGTTGGGCTGCAAGGGGAGCTCAGCATCCTGCAGCAGCTGACTGGCCTTCAAACCAAACCCACAGCCAAGGACCTGTGAATCTCCCTCCAAATCAGCACCCTTCCTATCCTCTTGTTCACTACAGACTGCCACTTTTTCTGTCCTGACTTTTCCTGGATCTTTCTTCCTTCAGGAATGAAGCTTCAGCAACAGTGACTGCAGCTCCGCCAGCCATCTTTCCCCTTGCGAGTGCGTTGCAAATGGAAGCATAGCAAGGGAAATGTTGTGCGGCCCTCAGAACCATCTCTGAGCTTACATTTGCTTCGTTCCAGAACTAGTAAATGCCTTTTATTTTAAACAGCCTTTTTCCTCAGACACTGATTTTATAGGTCACTGCAACACTTTGTAGTTGTAAGTTATTCCCTTTGCATGTGCACAGAGTTTGCACCCACAGTGATTTTTTTTCCATCCTGTCCCTCCAGTTGCCTTCAGTTAGCAGCCCCACCTACATTCACTCTTGCCTTTATCAGTCTGATAAGGGCTTGGTTTCACAACTCTCCAGCAGAGATTAAAACAAGCTTGAGCACAGCAGCTTGGTTGGAAACCTCAGGACTTCTGATCTTGTGGCAGCTCACTTCTGTTAGAAGGTAGACAGAGACCGCTAACTCATTCCTCATCTACCACTAAAGGTCTCAGTAGGACAAGAGCGCTGTGGCATGTATTCCTGGCTCATCAGAATTCAGATGGGGCTGAAGTTTGATGCTTATTATAAACCAAGCAGAAGCAGCACACAGCTGTCAGGACTGTGATCCTGCAGCATCAGTAACTCTAGCTTTTCTCTTTTTTTCTTCTCCTTCGCACTATTTTCTTTTCCTTCTATTTTCTCAAGCCTTAAAAAACCTCCAATACTTTGCATTTCTGTCTACTTCGCTCTACTTTATGAGGGATTTCACCTCCTCCTCTCAATTCTCTTGGCCCTTCCCCATCTTCCTCGTGTGAGTGAAGAAATATCTGACAGCTGCACGTCCCATCTTGTGTTTTGCTGTTATCATCGTTCTGTTTGTGTGCGTGCATGTGTCTGTGAGAGAGGAACCCAGCCAGCCTGGTGACACGGCTTGAATCCTACACTAATTGGAGGTGGAGTGAAACACTTCAGCCCTCCCTGCAGCAGCTGCTCCCCTGAGCTCTGCTACCGGCAGTAGCAAAGACCAAGCTCACAGCCCTGGGAGCACCCAGGAGAGCCTAGAACCAAGTTTACCACCAGATTTGTCAATGCTGTAGAGCTGCACTTCTCCCTGCATGGTCCTGCTGTTGATCTGTGCTAGCTTTTACCTTTTACAGCAGCTAGTTGTGCTCTGTGAAGACACTGGGTAGGCTTTAAACTATAAATGTTGAAAAGTTGTCCAGTTTTTCCCTTATTCACTCTCCAGACTCACAAAACACCTTTTTCCAGTCTGTCTCTGTCTTGCCCGCAGACCTGCACCAGCAGCTGTGCAGCTGGTACTGGTTGTGTGCCAGAGACAGATGCTCTCTCACAGTAACCAGAAAATGTAGCTGGCAGTGATTTTGAACAAACAAGAATCACCGTTGATTTAAATCACTAATGTGTAATAAGAATAAATACTATAACCTACAAACTCTGTCTATAATCCATTACCTCTGAAACAGCCCTCCCCCTCTTTATGACTCAGCATCTGGTAGATGGCTGAATCCAAACTTCTGTAGCATCATATTAAATCCTGCTCCAGAATTATTTCTTCATGTATTTCCTAGAACCGTACAAAACCACAAGAGCAGTTGAGTAAAAAAGTGCAATAATTCACAGTATCATAGCAACAGCAGTAAAATATCTGCTGCCTGCTTATTCATTTATTCATTTTGATTAAGAAAATTATTCACTAGGCATCAGATGTTTGGCAAGAAATCCATGTTGTGGTTTGTTAATCACAAGAACAATATGCTTCACACTATAGAGAGAGGTAACTTCAAAGGCTGAAAGGCACTGCCAGGTGTATTTTATAGGGAGCTGGTAAGACCCTACGCACATTTGTTAGGCTGGTACTTGATGCTGCCTATCGGTTAACATTGCCACCCATGCAGTGATTACGCATATGCTTCACCTTAGGCATAGGAGGGGTGACATCAAATTCCAGATGAGTACCTGTGACCTTCACGTTGTGTCCATTTTTAATACTTTTAATGGCTGTGCTGGAACACAGCTCAGGGGTGTAACAGCATACTTATGGGCTTAGCAGCAGAAGTAGGTTCAAGGTCTTTCCTCTCCCCACTACCTCATTGCTCTGCATCCCACTCAGTCCATTCTGGGGACTACCTATATCTCATCCTCCCTTGGGTTCCTGCCATCCACTTTACAGTACATTCCAGGACCGACCTTCCCACGTTGCAGCCTCTTCACAGAACCATGTCCTTGGGCTTGCTCTTGGCATTGCTTCCTTCCTGCCAGACACTGGATACACACAAAGCCCCGCTGAAGTGCCCACATTAGCTTGCTGTGCTCTACCTGCACCCCCACACCAACACTGCATGCACACCTCACCCAACAGTAAACTTAATAAATGCAAATCTGGGAAACAACAAGAAATGAGTAAGAATCAAGGACAACTCAGTCAATTGCCACTCAGAGGCATAGCGAACCATGGACTAGCTGACCACAAAGACGGTGCAGATTTATATAGAGTCTTTCTTTTCCCTTGCCCTGAAACATTACACTGACGTTTTGCCTTTTATCATAAGCACATGGACGTGACATCCCTAGGCACGAGTTTCTCACTAAGGAATGGCTGCACATCAGCTGTCTTTGCAGAGCTGATCCATTTTGGCGTTACTCTGCAGCCCCAGGTAAAGTTGTTCCATAATAGCGTGAACTTGTAAATACTCATTATAAATTATTCTTTGCCAGCACACAGGTAAACAAATGTCTCCCACGTTGCAGATGTTGCTAGCTGTGCTGAAAAACCAGCAGCGAGCTGCTGACTTTTAACAGAGCAATCAACACACAAACTATCAAAATGCAGGTCTCTGGTCCACCATGAGGCTGGATCAGCAAGAGGCAGATGCATCTGTGGTTTGTTTTTTGTTTTAGGCACTTTCTTTGCTTTGCAAACCAAAACAGCTGAGGACAGGCTGCAGTCCTAGAGGCCTGGTGAGCAGATAAGATCTTTCCTGTCTATCAGTTTTTCTACCAGCTTCTGGGAGATCCACTGGAACACAGTGTCACCAGAAGGAGACATGTTTTATAAATATGGGAAGACAGAAGAAAAGCAATTGAATTAGATCCCTAAAGCTTTATGAAAATAGAGGATATTTGAAAGTACAGCTAGGATATTAAACATAGTGAAAGTATAACTCTTAATTTCTAGGCATCTGTGAGAATAATTACAATCCTTTGGGGAGTATTGTAGTGACTGTAGCTGGTAGGTCTCTAAATTAGACAATATTTCCTTTTGATATTGCATCATTAAGATAACTGATTCCTATAGCCAGCCAAACGTTTCATATAACTCTTTCCTCCCTTTTCTTAATGTGTGCAATTGTGAAAGAGAAGCGCTGTAGGGATTTAGTGGTTGTATCGCTTTACGAGTCTGAACTGTGACATGGAGGACTCAGTGAGTTTATTGATTTTAATTTCTTATATTTAGGATTTATCTTCTCAGTTTTTGCTGAACAGCTGAGAGTACTTGCAGCACTGATATAGAAGCCTGGCTACCCAAGGGCAAATTTCAGATGCTCATTCCTTCACCTGTGCATTTGTTTGTTTGATTCCGGATGGATACCAGCTGCTAAGCTTTGATCCAGGCTTTGAGCAAGAGCGGCTAACGGGCGCACTCTGTGAGAGTTTATTTGGCTGTCTCAGCCACTATTGCCAGTGATGAGAGTAGCAGAGGCCTTAACTGGATTTCTTAACTGGAGGAAAAGATCAGGCATTCTTTTGTTATTGAAACCTAGGCTCTGATCCCTGATTTTGTCGGAAAACCCTGAACCACAAAGTACATGGTAGGGTCTTCTTGGGGGTAAATGGATCTGAAATACAGAAGTTGACACCTGTGGGTGGCAGGATATTTCCCTTTCCCAGGAAGACAGCTGGAGTGACCCTGAAAGCAAAGAGAGAGAAAACTTGGTGAGAAAATCCCCTTTTTGGCTTTTACTTAAGTACCTCCAACCTGCTTTGCAGTAGTCAGGAAAAGCTTTAAAAATTCTTGGTTTAAACCAGACTCAGCATTTCTGTAGAGGAAGGATTGTTCAGCCAGGTTGATTTCCTTCCTGGATCATTTAAGGAGTAAGCTAATAAAGTGCTTTATGACTGAGAATTTATGGGGCAACATAGGGAAGATGAAGAGCTCTGAAACGCTAGATTGTGAGCATCTGTCATCTTTGGAAGAGGTGTTTTCTCCCGTGGATGTACCGCTGAGTTTTGGTGCCAGCAGGAGCAATCTCTGTCCATGATTTGTTGTTCACCTTGCTCACTTACCTACTCTTTTTTTTCCCATGGCACTGGTTTTTATCTTCTTCAACTTCCTTAACATCTATGAGGGAAGTATTTGTATCGTATTGTGTCTCTACATTCCAGCACATGGAGCCCTTGACACAGGAGGGACGTCGCTGCAACCTTATGTATTGCTGCCAGAAAATCGATGGCCATAAGCTGCTAGAGGTAACAAACTCTACTCATGAATTGTTCACTTGACTGTCTTGGTTCAGTAACACAGAGATTGATGTAAGCCTGTCTTTACAGAGCGTTCTCCTTATGTCCTTCCTTGCCTCCACCCTCCCTTCCTTTCCCTTATTTCCTCTAGTACCAACAAGCCTGGCAGGCTGTTACAACTTTCTCAATCTCCTATTCTGATATAGGACCAACCCCAGTCAGCTGCAGGGCTACGTCTAAAGGCATTTTCAGTTCTACCCCCAAGCAAAGGGCCAGGATGTATTCATGCCCATTATGGGTGCTCCAGTGGACTCAACCATCAACTCTCTTCTTTCTGTGCTGTGTTTTTCTTGGCACAGCACACAGGCAAGAAGGAATTTTTACAGGGAAATCTCTCCAGCTATGGGAAACACGCACATGTCCTAGCAAGAGATCTACTGCATCCATAATTACACTCAGCACTTGCAATGCAGCGATGTCTCCACGTTCATGACCAAACACAGTCTTTGCCATTGCTTAAGGGGAGAGTAGGCTCTAACAACATTAACCTCTGGTCCCTTATCTACTGCTTTCGTCACACTGTCCATTTGTATCTATCTGGAGAAAAATTGTGTTGTCTGCTGCTTATGGTGCCAAACTGCCTGGCAGAGGAGATTTGTTGTATTTCTGCTCCTCTTCTTTCAGCTTCTCATGCAGCAGCAAATTATTCTTCAGCTTTATGTCTCTCTCCTTACCAACACTTCTGGTCTTGCACAAGCCCTTCCTAAAGTCCATGAATGTTCATTGCAAGCTGATCTGTAAGATGCTCGGTGCTTCAGCTTTGCTTTCTTCCAAGGGCCATGTAAATGAGGACAAGCCACAGTTTTATCTGATGAGAGGATAACGTACAAAGGTGTGGTTCTACCGTGTTGTCCTCCAGCCCAGAAGAACTGAGACCAGTGTCACAGCAAGCCTATTGTCAGAGGTGCTATAATGGGCTCTCTGTACAGTAGCTTCAGATTAATCCTGTTAATAGCGAGTCCTGAAAACAACCACAGCAAGTTTTGAATCAAAGCACAAACAGTTCTCCCTTAGACTGGGAGAGGAACTGATAAGGGTGATTTCATCCCCCTGCATCTAATGCAGACCACAACAGACAGAGGAACCATGGAGAATACTAATAAAATGGGATAGAATCATAGAATCATTCAGGTTGGAAAAGATCCTTGACATCATCAAGTCCAACCAATGATCATACCCTACCAAGTCCACCACTAGACCACATCTTTAAGAACCTCATCTAAACAATCTTTAAACCCCATCTTGGGGTTGGTGACTCAACCCCAAGAAGCTGGGCAGCATGTTCCAAAGCCTGAGTACTCTTTCAGTAAAAAGCTTTTCCTAATGTCCCACCTAAACCTCCCCTGGTGCAGGCTGGGGCCCTTACCTTTTTGTTCTATCACTAGCAGGAAGAGACCAGAGCCTTGACTGCAGGGAACACCCGATTGCTCAGTTGTCCTTCACCCAGGTACCTCTCAGGCTGTTGAGCAAGTGTTTCTTGCTTTTGCAGTCATTATCACACACAGTTCCTTCCATGAGAAGGTCATGTACTGGCTCCTGTCCAGCTCAGTGCTTCTCACACACACACACGCCCCTCTCCTTGTGTAAAGCTACTTCAGGTGTCCTCTGCCCTAAAAGCAAGATTCCTGCTACCAGTATCATATATCCACTAGACACGTTCACTGCCAGTGGCTCCAACTGTTGCACTCATGTGCCCACAGTGCAGAGCACATGCTGATTAAACACAGATGCAAAGTATCCCTTTAGCATTGGATTAATAAAATCAAAATTATAAACCAAGAACTGTCTCTTCACCCTTTTTTTTTCCCCCCAACTTCATGGATTTACTCAGGATGGTTTTTTGGTTTCTCCCAGCAGGCACAGCTCAGCTTGAATTTTGGATGAACAGCTTAATTGCACCCACCAGATTAAGATTTGTCTTACAGAACTTCTTCTAGAGGGAGTAAATTAGCTGTTTAGTAGCCCCATGGTAGCTTGGCCCAACTGCTTACTGTGCTGACTAAATTCATTTACAGTTAGCTTGATAGGTCTCCACTACATCGTGTGATACAGATACAATTCAAGGCAATGGAGCATCATTAGCCTTTAATGATTGCACTTGAATCAGATCGTAGGTGTGTTCATAGGCTGCAGTCCAAGAGAAGCAGCTTGCTCTAGGCATCTCTGCAGAGAGATGCAGGCTCACCATGGGAAAAGGGCATGTAATTCTGTCTCAGAGGGGCTTCAGGCAGAAAGAAGGAAAAGGGTTGGTCAGTGGAGAAAAGGGAAAGCTGCAGAAAGAAAATGCAACTACTGTCACAAACATTTCCACAGCCCAGAAGCCAAACATTCTTCTAGCAACAAGCCTTAGTTCCTTTTTTCCATGCTCTCAGGACACTCTTGAGAGAAATATTTGTCGTCGTGCACCAACAGAGCCCTTTCCCTGCCTGAGCACACTAAGCCCTCACCCCTCTGCAAGGGCTAAGCCCTCCAGTGAGCCTGGGGCAGCCCACGGGATGAAGCCCTGCAGGGAAGGCTTTATCCCCGCTAGACCAGACCAGCACTCATGCAGGAGATGTATTTGAAACACTGACTAATAATGGCTTAAAAAATATCAAACCGGCTCTGTGAGATACAGATCTAAGGAAGAACTGATAACCACCACTGCACAGCCTGGTGGTCAGCCCCTTGCTATAAAACGTGCCCCAAAAAATTACATAACAGCTGTTTTGCCCTTCCCAACACTCACTGCACTGTACATTTCTTCCACTTTCCAAGCAACCTGTATCCCTGGAAGCCAGCTCCAAATGCTGTCAGGGAGGAAATGTTCAGTCCTGGTTCCACTTGTGGTGACAAAAGTGTTTCCAGGCAGAGGAGGGAAAAGGCACAAAGTTTAATTTGCAGGTTACCCACCTGCATCAAAAAGAAATCCAGAAGACATAGAAGTTGAGCTAAATTTGGAGGTAAGAATTAGCCCCTCCACACTGTAGAAGGAGATTTCCAGCTCACCTACAGGTGACAAACAAAGTCAGGGTGAATTCAACTCATTAACTCAGTGTGAAAGAAATCACTTCTCTTCTGCTGTACTCATTCTTTTTTCCCATATTATTGTGCTGAATCAGCACACAGAGGGTCCTACAAGTGTCAGTGCTTGCACAGATAAATGACAGGATCGTAAAAGTTGAAGAAAGACGCTTAGTGAGCAGCGAACAACAAAGCAATGAACTTATCCCATCATATGGCACTCAGCCTGTAAAACTAGTGAGACAGGGATTGTACTTCAGCACTTCCATGCACTTCTTGATCTGCAGCTACATATATAGAAAACAGAATTCGTAGTACAGCTGGACTAAAGCACCATTTATTATCTGTGCAATGCAGTAGTGTCTACAATATATCAAGGGGTTATGTGTGTGTGAGAGAGATTAAAAGACTAAGTGGCAATCATGTATGTACATGAGGTCCTCTTTCCTGCAGGACCAGTGACTCTTGGTTACAGCCAAGTCTGCCGGATCTGGAGCTCCTCCAGCCTTTGCAGAGGATGCCTGGAGTCAGTGGGACCCACTTAACACCCAGCAGGATTGTGCTAAGCCTGGTCTCCAGCCTGCTAAGCAGAATGGTTGGCAGAGTCCTCTGCAAACACTCTCCCGTACTTAACTTACTGACAGCAGGAGAGAGCCTCGAAGAAGCACACAGGCAAACAGCCTGGCTCTCAAAACCTGCTTAACATGCACTTACCGCCAAGCAGGCTCTCTGGCAGCGCCAGGCTGGCCTGGGGTGGATGCCACAGCCACGTGGTTGGTCGCATCATGAAACCCAGCCAGCAGCTTCCTCAGTGCCATTTAGCCCTGCTCATTCAGGAATGAGTCACAGCCTTGGCCACAGCTTTCCCCTCTTCCAGAGAGCCCAAGCATGCACATTTGTCACTTGCTGACCATACACCTAGAGATTTCTCTCTTTCTTCCTTTTTTTTTTTTAACCAGACAGTGAAGTACATGGCACATCACTGTCTGCTGAGCTAACATCTTCCTGGGGTGTGTGGAATTACCCACTGCTTTTAGAGCAGGGTATTGTACTGTTTGTACCTGCCTCTCTCCATGTCGATCAACCTCTGCTTTCAGGAATCTGCTAGATTGTAAAGATCACTGTACTTTAAATCCACTCTGTCTCCTGTAAGCACATGAAAGTAAGAGAAGTATGGGTTGTGTTGTATTTTCTTTGTTGATTATTATACACTAAGGGAAGACTAATTACAATGACTTTGCTTAAAATGTTGTGATACAGTGAGAGGACTTTCAGTTTCCTCAATTTAAGGTACTTAAGGATATTTCTCCTGTTGTGTCCTGTGTTTGCATTATTTATACATTTTTCTTAAGTAATTTTTCCTTCTGGTGAGGTCTGCCAGGTAACAGCTGTGGAGCCTGCAGGCTCACATCTGCAGAGAACCTCTCCATCAGCCAGTTCTCAGTGTCCCCTAGGAAGAGTGACTGCCAAAGGGTGCAGCACCTAGAAAGAAGGCAATGTGCTTCTTCCAGGTCCAGGACTGGGTCTCAACAATATATCTTACACTATATGGTAGATACGATATTTCAATGAGGTCGCAGTACGTGGAAAAAAATTCCTTGAGCAGAAGGAAAGCCATTCTCCTGTCCTTTCCAATGAGGCCCCCTGCAAGTCCTCCTACCAAGAACCTAAGACTCAGTGAAAAAAGATGGTAACTTTACTTCAAACCTGCTTCTCTCTACATTCTAATGTGGAAATTAATAAGATCCTGATTATCTTTCTAAAAAAACTAATAAAATTTGCAAGTCACTCAAGCATAGCCGTTGTTGCCTGGCTGACATTTCAGACAGAAAGCTGTTCAGAAGGGAAGACTTGCCTGTCGCAGTCACATTAACAGGAGATACTTGCCCAAGGTGTAGACCTCCCTGAAGATAACGGCATTCCATCATTGGTAAATTTGATCTATTGCATCCCTAGTTTAACATTTCTAACAGCCACTGGCAGAGAGCTCCCAAGGACTCAGCACTGACCCAATCTCCCCTGTTCCTATCAGTGTCAGATGCCAATCACGGATGAAATGGAAAGTAAAGCTTTGGAAATGGAAAGTAAAGCTTTGGAAAATACCATCAAAAAAAAGGAAAATAACGGAAAATTCCTACTTTGGGTTCATTTCAGAAGTGGTTCAGAAAAATCTAGTGTTAGCAAGCTTCGAATTTCACAGAATCACAGAACATCAGGGATTGGAAGGGACCTCAAAAGATCATCTAATCCAATCCCCCTGCCACAGCAGGATCACCTAGATCAAGACACACAGGAACATGTCCAGGTGGGTTTTAAACACCTCCAGAGAAGGAGACTCCACAACCACCTTGGGCAGCCAGTTCCGGTGCTCTGTCACACTCACTGGGAAGAAGTTCCTTCTGATATTTATGTGGAACCTCCTGTGTTCCAGCTTATACCCATTGCCCCTCATCTTATCATTAGTTGACACTGAGAAGCCCCTTGGCTTATCATTAGATGACACTTTTTTCTGATGAAAAAAGAAAACATGTGTCTGTGTAAGTATATAGTCAGATATATATATATATAAACATATATAGTCACAGAGATACAGTAGCTTCCAAGTCAGTCACTGCAAATAAGCAAGTGTTGCTGACTGCAGAGTATCCAGGATATGTTATGTTATTTGTTTATATTAAAGAAGAAAAAAAATAAATTCCCCAAATTGGGAGCATGGTGCAGAGAGAAACTTCCTGGGTCATAAAGTCCAGACTTCTAGTATTCCAGGCACCACATAATTGACTCCTTTTCATCCAAGTTATCTCTGGTGTTGTAGATCGATGAGGAAAAATACGTAAAACAGAAGCAGCAACATGAGCAGTCTGAAACTGACATGTTTTCATGACATGTTTTCATCTGTATCAAAAGCAAAGCCACGTCAGTGGTGAGAGCAGCTGCAAACAGAGGAACTAGTAAGGCTCTGACAGCTAAGGCAAAGACTAAAGGGTAGTGAGAGGTCTAATAAATTTCTTGAAGCATTTCATTACTACAAAACATTGCTAAGTTTAATGTAACCAGAGATATATTGACATGGATGGGAACGCAGCTGAATCCTGTGGGGTTAAACCACATCTCTGGCAGAAGAGACCCAAAGCTGCTCATTCACTGCTTTTATCAAGTGGTTTAACATCCCATGCAGCAGGCATCAGCATCTATCCTCTCTTCACTGTTCTGCAATGTGCAATAAGCTGCAGGGTTGTTTCCATTCAGTATTCTTGCCTCCACCACCTTTAATTACTCTGTGCAAACAGATTTAGGAGCTCAGCTCTCCTTGGGCAGAGGGTAGACGTCTAAATCTGGTCTCTCTCCTGATGATGAGCTATTGAGTGCAAAAGAGGGCACTGATTATGTTGCTGCAGGTGGAAAAGTCTACTCTCCTACACCAGAAGGTGGTTCAAAGTTCTGAAACACAACGAAAGAGAGTTTCCACACTAAAGAAAGCAGATGGGTTCTACACTTCATCCTCTGTCACGTTTACAGTGGCCTGGGCAACTCTCTGGAAGTGTCTCAAGACTATTCCCAAGAAGCACCAAAAATGGTCTTTCAAAAAACAACCTCTGGGTTTTGCTGTGGATCTACTACACAACAGCAATGAGGACTTGATGAAGCAAAACATAGAAGTGTGTGTCTAGCCAACACACTCATTGCCCCTTGTCCTATCACTAGACGACATTGAGAAGAGCCTGGCACCATCCTCCTCGATCCACCTCACTACCCAATCATCCAGTACACACTGCCTCAGTTTGGCTGTGAGGATGCTGTGGGAGACACTGTCAAATGCCTTACTGAAGTCAAGATAGATCACATCCACCACTGCCATCATCTATCCACCTGGTTATGCCCTCATAAAAGGCTGTCAGGTTGGTCAAGCTCGACCTCCCCTTGGTGAAGCCATGCTGACTGGCCCTAATGACCGTCTTGTCCTTGATGTGCCTAGAGACAGCCTCTAGGACAAACTGTTCCATCACCTTTCCTGGGATGGAGGTGAGACTGACCGGTCTGTAGTCACCTGCGTCCTCCTTCTTACTCTTTTTGAAGATTGGAGAGACATTTGCTATCTGCCAGTTCCTAGGCACCTCTCCTGATCCCCATGACTTAGCAAATGATGATGGAGAGTGGCCTAGCAATGACTTCCGCCATCTCCCTTAGCACCCATGGGTGCATCCCATCAGGGCCCATGGATTTGTGTACATCCAGTTTGCTCAACTGATCACTAACCCAGTCCTCATCAACCAGGGCAAGCTCCTCTCTTCTCCCAACGTCCTGTGGAGCCTCAGCAGTCTGGGGCTTGATATCAGGACAGCCCCCAAAAGTACAGACAGAAGCAAATAAGGTGTTCAGCACCTCTGCTTTCTCCGTAGCCTGTCTTCAGGGTACCCACCTCATTCAGCATGGGGCACTTGCAGCAAACTTTGTGCTGCCTGAGGCTTTTGATGAGAATTCATTTCCATAAGTTGTTCCTGTTAAGCTGCTGTGTCCATGTGGGAGCTGGCAATGTCTCTCTTCCAGCCCACAGGGGAGATGAGAATCAGCTCCATGTCTTTGACTGGAAGGGAAGGAAA
Organism: Phoeniculus purpureus; assembly: GCA_028565055.1. Lineage (NCBI taxonomy): Eukaryota > Metazoa > Chordata > Aves > Bucerotiformes > Phoeniculidae > Phoeniculus > Phoeniculus purpureus. Next base: position 21,025,969 of record JAOXOE010000632.1, on the reverse strand, counting down.
GGGAGAAGCAATAGTAAACTACATGAGGCAGAGGGAATTGATTGCAACCAGCCAGATATAATTACATTGTGGAGGACATTTAATATTTCATCTTGATCTTTGCTGTATCAGGAGAGTAAAGAAAATCACCATATGAGGGAGAGAGGCTGCGACTTCTCTTCATTTGAATTGTAAATTCCCACTAGCAAAACCACCAGTTACTTTCAGACAATCTGTACTGCTGCTGCCGGAACGTATGTGACCCAGATTGCAGGGAGATCCAGAAAGCCACTCCACCTGCTCAGAGACAACCGTGGTTCTCAGCCATCATGGCAGGTCCCCAGCACAGCAGGTATTTAATCCAATTGTACTAATGAATCTCTCTCCTCCCTTCAGTCCTAGGCAGCTGCAGACGTACAGGCACAGGGCTTTCTGGCTAACCACTGCAAGCAAGAGAGAGTTTTACAGCCCCCAATCCTAAAGGGCTCCATCCTCTGAAACAGCACAGCATGGGTTTCAGTTAGCACTGGTGTCAGTAATGTGGACGTGCATGGGAAGACACAGTTACTGCCTAAGAATGTTTAAAGCATTGAAAAGAAAAGGCAGGAAGGTAAACAGAGGATCTGGATGAAGGTCAAACAGAAAAACATGAAACAGATTAGAAACAAGGGTTCCCACTATACTAAGGGCATATGAATATATACAAGGCAGCCTATCCCATGCAAATCCTTCAAGAAAGCAGAGTAACTATAAGTAAATCCACACAGCCTCCACTGCCTCCTACTTCTGGTGTCTGGCCCTCAAAAACAGGCCATATATGTTTGTTGTGATGGGAGAAAGCCAGGATCAGCACCCAGAAGGAACCTGAAGGAAAGGGAGGACATGGCATCACCGAGCATGGCTGCACACCACGGTATATCCTTGTAACTTTGACTGAATCAACTTCTCTTTAGCAGTTTGCCCACCTACCACTGAACTGCAGGCACATCAGAATTGGCTGAAACCAGAGCTCATAACAGGGAGGGAATAATTGGCCCAAGCTCCACCTATTTATCCTTTTGGTAGCCTAAAGTTGCCAAACACTTCTCTGTTTGCCTTGATCACTTCCACACTCACTCAGCTAACTACGATCCAGCTCTACGTCTTAATTATCATAAAAGAGGGGGAGATGTACTCATTGCTCCAGATGATTAATCAGCTAGTCAGGCATAACACCACCCATGCTATTGGAATTGCAGTCAAATAATGACATTATACGCACCACAGTCATAGCTGTCATCAAGCACCAGAGCAGTCTGGCAACACAAGCAACATCATCTCTTCACAGTCTCCATGACCCAAAATTATCTACAGCCTGGAATAAGTTCTTAAAGGCAGCTCATGAGATCAAGATCTCAGCAGTACAGAGAAAATCTGGAACCAGACCAGCAATGGACTTCCAAACAGAAGAGCTTTTCTGGACAGCATGTGGCAACAAGGGTGTAAATTATTTAATGTGTGGTTTTCCTGACCCAGTGCTGTGTGTGTGAAGACAGGAGCTGGTCCCAAGGCCAGTGCACTGCAAAACACTGTCACACACATTTCCTCAGATCTCCCAGGTCCTGAGCACCCTGCTCACCCCAGGGAGTGAGTGGGGGAAGCAGCCTCATACCACCTTCTAGAGAAGAGATGGGGAGAGGAGGACCAAGTACAGGCTCTTAAGAGCAACCACAGCAAAGGACTAGAGCAATGATCTGGAGAGAGAAGACAGATTTATTGGCAAATGGCTCTCTTAAAATCTCACTATTCCTTTTGTTATCCACTCCGGTTGTGGAGCAGCTTATGAGCGATCCAGACAGAGAACTTGTTTAATAGAATCTACCAGCTTTGCAGCCTCTTTTATAGGTCTTCCTGGTTAGCTGAGCATGTACCCCAACCTCTAGATAACCTTCTCACTAATCCTCCGTGCACTGGACCTTTTATCTCACTCTCCCTTCACTTAATACCAAAGTATGTATTTACTGGAGAAGGCAGGAAAGAATGCCCTGAATCCAGGTCCTGCATAAACACGATAGTGTTGTCTCTGCTGCCAAACACACACACACACAGAGTAGACCAAGGCACTGTCCACCCAACAGTCTCAACTACTCTCAGACCCAAAATATGCTTTAAAACACCTTATGCACTTGTAGAAAGGTCTTAAACTCCTTGTAAGACTGCACCAAGGACCCAAGCTCCATCTAGATAAAGAGTATTTAGCTATCAATAACTTTCACATCCCAAAAAGCTTAACTAAGTAGCTAGGGGCCAAAAGAAAGGATATTAAGTAGAAGCAGCATGAGAACTTGAGTCATTACCACACCTTTACAAAAACTGTCCTGTGCTGGTTTTTTCCCATTGCATGTTTTACGGAGGTTGGTGGTGGTCACTCGTTGAGCACCTCTTTGGTGACCTGCGGGAAGCTGATTGGTCTTCTCAGTGGGGCAGTTTTATTTCAGAAGGGATAATTTAAGACAAAGGCTATCAACCTGTTGTCTGGCTTCGGAAACGTGGCTGAGCCTGCTCAAGGGCTGCCTTCCAGTGGAATGAGAAGCAGCTTGACACAGGGATCTTTTCTCAGCCAAGTAATGAGCTGTATTGATTTTCCTCAAAAAGAAAATTGAACTTTTACAAATAATGCAACAAGCTGCTTGAGTCAGGATGTTGCTGAAGTGATCTTGTGACCACTGGAGGCTCTTGTGCTTAACATGGAAAAAAAAAGTCAGCAGGTTTATTCTGCAAGGGCAGGTTACACCAATCAAAACCAAATCTTCTTTCAAATACATCAGGCAAGTACCAGACTAACATGCCCTGCAGGGACAGTTGACATTTACTCACCTGGAAAACAGCTGTGTGAACAACCCCTGTGCTTGTTCTTGTGTAGCACAAGTCCATGTCTCTCTTCAGGTGGTCTCTTGGCAGGGATCACAGGAATGCTCTCACTGCTGGCCAGGCACCTCTCCAGCAAGCACTGAGCTACGTCATTTGAACCATCCCGTAGCTCATCAGTCTCAGTCTGGGCAAAATAATTCCAAGGGCACAGCCCCTGAAAATTTGTCTCTCTTCATTCCTGAACGGTCGAGCATCTTTGACTTCCCAATAAAGTCTGATCACATGGCAAAGCTCATAGGATTGTCCAATTCACTTAGACAAGGCCCTTCAGATCTGGCCATCCAAGGTCTAAACCTTACGTCGTACACCTAGACCCTATAATTAGTTACAATCCCCATACAGCACATTCTTTAATCCAACCCGACAGAAGAAAAATATTCAGCTGTTTCTGGAAAATTATTCCTACCCTTGTACTTCTCCAAAGATCCTGGTAGTCTTGCAGCTCTTTTGACCTTTCTGCAGAACACAGGCCACCAGCACTGAGGGTTTAGGGTGGCTGGGAACTGCCCCCATTTTCCTCTGCCACTGCAGTCACTGAGGCAGGATACTCTCCATCCAGCATGGAGGTCATGATGCCCATGCAAGGTGCCATCACTCACCACTGAGCTGCCCACTGCCACACAAGGGGACCCTTATCTGAGCTGCAGGGCTTTGGGGGTGTGTACACACCTCTCTTTCTCAATCCCTTCTTCTCCCCATCTTTCTCCATCCACCCGCTGTGAATAGTTCTGGCCAATCTTTGTGCAGCTACCCTCACCAAGAGGCAGGGGTTCCCCAGAGCTGCACACTCACTCTGCAAGGCATTGCCTTCCCAGAGATGAGTCATCAAACTCCCCCATGAAACAGGAACAGGCTTGTGGGAATGACAAAGCAGAGACACAGACCAGTTCCCACTGCTAAACAGGGAGATAACACAGCTACTGCCTTCTCCTTGCCTTTCCGCAACGAGGGAATAAGCCAAAGGACAGTAGGACGGGGAGGCCTGGGCACTCTGGCTGGCAAGGATGGGTCAACAGCAAAAGGAAATTTCCCCTCTCTAGTCAAAAGAGACTTTTGCAGAGAACCTAACAGAATAAAGCCAATATGATGTGACTGATGGTCTCACACAGTCTATTCCCAGAAACCAAATCCCAGCAGGACTTGCATTGTTCTGAGCCTGCCACATCTTCAGGCAGCGGCAACGGTGCCAACTCCAATTCCCAGCTACATGCTCAGAGTCCCCCAAGAAGCACTGCCAATGCCGCATCAGGAAGGAAGGCAGTGGGGACTATTCCCTTGATGTCCCACTCCCAAGATTTGTCCATGCACTGCAGTCTCATGCACCCAGTGCTTTCCTGGTCCCAAAAGACAACATGACCCTCAACCACCAACCACTTACTAGCTCTCCAGCAAAGCAGGTGCTCCTTGCACTCAGCTCTGATAGGGCAATACCTATCCAAGAGCCAAACTCTTAAATGCCAATTCTCTTCACAGACTGATTCAGATTCCTTAAAGATTCCTGTTTCTGTCGTAAATTATATCTATGGAATTAGCTTGATCAAGCGTAGAAGCCTGTAGGAACCTGATGGACACAAGCAACGCAGTCAGGGTTTGCAAATTAGAAAACTAGAGAAAAACCTCAAAAGCAGTGAGCTCAGCAGGGGCAAGAACTGTTAATTTTGTGTTGATACGTGGGAATTACAGGAAAATGGAAAGTGCATTATAAAATATCACTGTCTTTCCAGTAAACAAAAGCCTAATCTGCAGCAAAAAACAGCAAACACAATGCTCGGTTGCAACAAAAAGGGCATCACCAGCAGAGACAGAGGCACCATTATCCCAGTCTACTCAGCGCTTGCCAGGGCGCACCTGAACTACTGTGTTCAGCTTTGGCTGTAGAAAAATGATGTTAACAAGCTGGAGAGAGTCCAGAGAAGGGCCACAAAGATGATCAAAGAACTGGGAAGTTGCCAAATGAGGAAAGGCACAGAGAAATGGGTTTGTTCAACCTTGAGAAACAAAGGAAAATACTTAGGGAAAAGCTCATCACCATGTTCCAGTGTTTAAAAGGGTGGCTGCAAAGAAGATGGAGACTCCCTTTTTAGGATGAGTGGCATGGAAAAGGTGAAGGGTAATGGATACAAGTTACTCTTGGGGACATTCTGACTGGACAAAAGAGGAAAAGTTTTCACAACAAGAACATTGGAATAACATCCCCAGGGAAGTCGTGGAGTCCCAAGAATGGACACTTTTAACACTCAGCTGGACAGGGTGCTAGGGCCATCTTCTCTAGATGGTGCTTCTGCCATGACGGGTTGGATGAGATTATCCTTGAGGTCCTTTCTAACCTGGAACTTTATGATTTTATTATTACTATTTAAAAATTGAAGACATGAGGAGAAGATTTACAAACTTTCCAGCTTATAGAACAAGGCAAGATTTTCCTTTCTAACAGGATAAAGAAAGATCTTGCCAATAAGCGGTGAACTTGTCAGCATCAAGAACAGTCAACCAGGATGTTCTTGATAAACACGTGGACACAGTAGTCACAGTGCCTATATCCAACCTAAATTTAAATGAAACAGCTTTGGTGATGTGTATAAGGAAAAGGGGCACCACATTGTCCCAATGCACTCAGCTTCCAGCTGTCTGTGTGGCACAGGTCCTGCATGGTGCTTTTTCACCAGGACCCACCAACAATCTGCTGTGCCCATCCCATCAGCATTAGGGACTGAAGAGGATGTGGGAAGGAGTTAAAGACTGAGAGGTGACCAATACCTCAGAGTAAATCATGATAATCTCATTTCCCAAAGTTTCCCCATTTGCAGTCACTCTTCCCTTTAATGGGCTGGTCTAATGATGAATGAGCTCCTTTCGATCCTCTTTGGGGCAGTAATAGGAGATCTCCAAAGCTCAGTCTAACACTGCCTTTTCCAGAAAAGAAGTGTACACATTTTGCTCCCTTCCATAAATACACAATGCCTGGTGTCACCTGACCTCCTTCCTAAAAATGGAATAAAAGCAGTGAAATACCTCCTCTCTGCTTGCTATCAGCCCTTCAATAATTCTGCAGATTTAGGCTGAATGTGCTGATTATTTTCCACGTGCGTTAATCACGGCTAAATCGTGCTAGAGAAGAAAAATGCACAACCTGCTGTTCCTTCTCAGCTCTCTCCTCTCCTCCTGCTCTCAGAATAGTCTCACCCTGTAGGGCTTCCTGCCTGTGTGATTAACAACGTGAAACAGAGGAGGGAAGGAGAGAGGAAGAGGAAGGAAAAAGCCTTTCCTTAGAAACTTAGATACAGCTTTTGATTTATCTGAGCAAGTTAGCAAAACCTTGAGAGCATCCTGCACCTGCAGTTGGGAGCGTTGGGAGCTTCACATGAAATTCAAACAGGTACATGATCAACTGCTGTTGTCTTCTGTGGTCTCATTCCAGTCCTTGTCCAGAGCTTCACTCCAGACTTACAGATCTAAACATTAGGTGCATAAGAAATGCCTGACAAGCTTTTCTCTTTTACCATTGTGTATTTACTTGTTAAAATATTCAGTAAAGACTTAATAAATTATGAAGACCTGCAAATGGCCAGCAGTAGATGTGTATGGAGCCTACCAGAACAAAAGGAAGGAGAAAGGAATGTTATCCCCTCCTTGACCAGATTTGTCTCTCCCATCTTTGCAGCTCTTCAGAGCAAGAATACCCCTAGCGCTGGCCAGGAAGTTCCCTTCACCATCAACCAAGAGAAAGTGAGTGCTCAAGGTGATGCAACTTGCCTTATTGCAGGCATCTAAAACAGGCTGAATCAACTGAGTCCTGGACTGACCAGTCACAGCATCATGTAGGTTCACAGGTCACCTTCTGGGTAGACTTGGAAGGCCGTCAGTAGCTTGGCTTGAATTCTGGAGAAAAAGTGAAACTGCATATGTCTAATTTAGAGCTGTGAATGACACATTTCAGGCTTGATTTGGCCATGACTACTCTCTGTGGGGAGGCAGCTTTTGCTACCAAGCAAGGTGAGAAGCACTAGCTCTGCTCCTCAGCCTGCAGACTCCTACAGAAAGGATCCCTGCCGTTGGCTCTCCTCCTCAGTGGCTGCTGCTGCGTCAGAAAAATAGGTTCTGCCAGGAGGATTTTTCCCATTTTCCTTTTCTTCTGCCAAAATCCTTGAGGGCACCGTCACTTTAAAAAGAGACTGCACCCAAAAGAAAGCAGATATGAAGTGGAGACAACCTGGCAGAAGAATTGGGTGACAAAGCCAAGAAGCAACAGTTAGTGCTGGGCTATTTCCAGATGCATTGTGGTCATGCCACACATTAATAAGCTGCGACAGGCATAAAGATGGGCAAACGTTCACCTGCAAAACCTGCTGCTTCACACATAGATAGTCACTCAGAAGCTCAGCAGAATGTTTCTGCTCCCTGCCTTTGTGTAGCCAGCAGGCACCACCAAGAGTAGAAACCCAGAGTTCAAATAAAACAAAGTCTTCAAAGGATCTTGATGCAGCTGAGCCTACGGAAACACACAACACATTTCACGCACCATGGCCAAAGGGTTCAGATGTCAGTATGTCAGGGCACTTAGCACACAATGCCCAAGTTCTTCCCAGGCAGTGTTTGCCAAAGTTTGTTTCTGAAGGATGATCCTCTTCTTCCAGATCCTCGTACATCTTCGCATGGAAGTTGTGATACATTCTGTATATTACAGCTGTTTCATGCTATAAAGGCTGCACTCAAAACCCACTGAACATGCTGCGCTGTAAGGTAGATCAGGCCAGCAGAAGGTGTGCAATGCAGCCTTGGCATGGTTTTATTCTCCAGGAAAGAGAGCTGTGCAGCAATCTGCTGTGAGAGCAGGTGGCTCAAGGAGTATCTACTGAAAGATGGATTTTCCTCCCCATCACGCCCAGAGCAACTCAGTCAGACAAAACAAAGTTATCAGAAAAATTAGACTCAGTGACAGAACCAAAACATGTCACAAGCAAAACACCTCCTGGCATTGTTTTGTTGTTTTGGTGGGGGGCATCCCAGCTGGATTGTTAAGAGTTCCTAGCACTCCCATCAGTTATTTGATCAGTTTTAAACAGCTCAGATAAATACTGCAGCTTTCTCCCTGTGATACTGATCAGGCATGGTTTTGCCTGAAATAAATGAGGACTTCTCTTGAAGCCACCTAGCTTGCAGGACATGTGATGTTCCAGCTGCAGGGTCCCATGAAGGTTACTTGTATTCCTGGACAAGCCTACCAGGCAATGGCAAAAGAATGCTCTAAGCTTGTAATGTCAAGAGCTTGCTCACCACCCACAGCCCAAGTGACTCGGTAAACTTGCCTGCCTGGCCCAACCTGTGCCACCTTACAGCTCTTTTGCTCTTTGGCATTATACTGAAGGATTTGTGCTATGGACTAACAAAGGTGATAAGAGTTGAGGTCCCTAGAAACCCCCTCGGGAAATGCAGCTGACACCTACTGACCTCCTCAATTAGATCATGCATTGCTGACTCCTGATGTGGTCTTGACCTCTCGGTCCCATCATAACATGATCTACATTCTCACACAGGCAGGGACAGATGAACTGTATCCCATCAAGCAGACCCAAGAGAAAATTTCCCTTCAAGGGACATACTGTTTCACACTCTGGAAAGCCTCCAGTGCTACCCCATGTAAATGCTCAAGCTGGTGGCTTCAGTGCATCCTCATCACTGTAGTCTCCACAGACTATACTCATAAAGATACCCGAGGACTTTCCCTGACATACACCACAAGGATGAGGTGAAACCATCAGGCAGGGCTGGGGAAGCACACGCTCATATGGTGCACGTTCCCGTACCACTGCCAAAGGTGGAGGGCTCTCATCAGTACCTTCCAAACAAAACACGCTCACATTCACTAGCTCCAAAGGGAAAAAAAAAGTTCTCCTGTGAGCTGTTAGAAGGGCAAGAAACTGCTGGATCACTGCTTGGAAAGGGCAAAGTTGGAGCAGAGCTTAGTTTGAGATTAGGGAGGAGTTTAGACAGAAAACACTTCAAAACCACTTGTATGCTGTCTGAGTGAGTACCAGAGAGCACCCTGAAGGTTTTCAATCATTTACAGGACTTTGGCACCAGCATCAATGTTTGAAACCTGAACGCGCTTTGAACACAGTGTTCCCAGCAGCCGTTGCAGCTACTAGCTGAAGAAAGAAGCTGCCTCAGAGGCTGAGGCACAAGTACATGGGGAAAGGAAATAAATCTACCGTGTTTCCCCTGCAAGGTTCTCAGGAACAGCGCTCCGGAGAGGCAAGGATGGCAAAAACAGGCCTTACATAGCTGAACTTTCCAAGATAGCTCTGATACGGCCTCTCTTGCAAGGACCATTCCTTCCTATTCTTCATCTCTCGGCAATGTTCCTGCTTCTGCTTAAAAAAATAATACTAGAAAATGCAGAAGTTAAGAGGATGTTTTCCTGAGTGTGATTTCTCGCTTATGAGAAACCACAGCCATACGCATGCCATTCTCCTGAGTCTTAGAAACTCTCACATACTCCCAAAACTCTTCCCAGAACCATGACTGAAGATGATTGCCAACACGGCAAAACGTGAACCCGCAGCTCTGCCGCCCATGGACAAATGTTGCATCCACATTTCCCTACAGAGCTGGTGGCTTCAGATCCTGCACAGCCTGGTTTCTGAAGTGCTTCTGAGACCCTACAAGCGTATCTCCTGCCTTCAGTGAGAGGCTCCCAACCTTCTCCTCTGAAATGATAGGCCACATTAGACCGCTCAGAGTCACATTTGGTTCTCATTTTCTAACAGACATCCAAGTAATATTTTTAGAAGAAACTATACTGGTATTTGCAGAAAATAGCCTTCTTTGCTTTCATCCCAAATGGGGTCTTTTCCAAGTTTCTTTTCCTACTTTAGTCATATCTCTAAAGCTGTTTGCATTAAACAATCTGATTTCAGAAGCGCATTAATCAGACTCTTTTCGGGCTCCTACTGCCTCTGCTTCTCTCTGTGCCAAAAGGCAAAAATACAGTAGGCTCAGCCATACTTTAATCCTCTTCCCCAGTAGAGGAAGCCCCAACCTGAGGGCCATACGGGGGTGACAGCAGGTTCATGCAGCATTTGCATGGTGCCACAGCTGTCAATGCATCGAGAGGAGCAGCTTCCTAAGACTTGCCCACCACAGTGGAGAGCCTGCCCTACAGTTAAAGGATGCAGACAGATAATGATGTGACCCATCAGACGGGCAGGAGAGCTGCCAGCATTTGCCAGGTGCTGTCCTGCCCACTCAGCTACATTACTGCAGGGGGTCCTCAGAACTATGATTTGGGAATGGTTTTCTCTGCTTGGTTATGTTCTCAGCTCTGCTGAAAGCCTGATAGGGTGAGGGAAGGCTCATCCTTGAAGGCTAGGGGAGCTCTGCTGCCTGCTGACAATGAAGCTTTTAGCAGATTCCTAGAAAAAGGACCTGAGTTTAATGAGGTGTTGCAGCAGCATCCAGAGGCAAGGTGAGCACGGGGTTCTGGTGTCTGCAGATGGGCAGGCACCGAGCTGCAGGCAACTCACGGCAATGGTAACCGAAAGGCAGCGTCAGGCTGGGAGCCAAGGGGTCTGGCTCCTTCCCCAGGTGCCTGCAGGTGCGCCTCTGGTGATGCTGCAAACACTGGAGATGCACCTACCCCAAGAAAGGCTGTTGCTACGGATCACGGTAAGCGTTCAGTCAGAGCTCTCTTCGCAGTAGAGTGCAGACCTGCCACTTCTCGGCAGTCATGGACAACATGACCCCACAAGCCCACCCAGACCAGGAATATCCTCCAGCACTGAGGCTGTTTGTGATGACAGGGACCACACAGAACAGCAGAAAACCAAAAAGGAAACCGTACCTGACCCTAAAGGCACTAAAGGATAGACCAATCAATCGCCACCACACCAAACCCACAAGCAGGCAGCAAACTCTCTCCCCACAAGAATCAGAACAAGAGGAAGGGGCAAACATGACCACAGGAGGTCTTCAGCACAAACCTGGCTTACCTTCCGCCAAAAGGCTGGTAAGGCACCAAACTGAATGAGATCAGCATTCTGATCCTATTAAGCTTTATCAGCTGGCCTACGCTGAATTATTTAAATCCATCTTTTATTAATTCACCATGGCTTTTCTCCAGCCGACCTCTAGTAAGTCACTTAACCACTTTGAATGGATTGCACCAGGCTTATGCACATGTGATGATGCTGGACGTGATGACAGGGCCAAGCCACTGCTCTGCTACTTCTTCTGAACTGTTTCTATTATGTTGTTCCTCAATCAGCTTTTGCAAAGGCACCTGTGTTTAGCATGTGCTGTGGCATGCAAGATCTTCAGAGCAAGTGACATTTCTGTCTGATGCATGATGATGTATGAAACCTCACAGACAGACTTGGTACTACCCCAGTGTCAGTCACGTGGAGGTGGCATGACCCTGAGCATGGCACCAGGCAGGGTCAGACACACCAGGTAGCAAAAGAAGGAGCAGACCTGGTAAAGGTGCCCTTGGGAAAATAAATGTATACATCCCCCTTGTGATTTACGTGGCTGGCAAGAGGCCACGGCTGGCCATGATTGTGAATCCCACGTGCTTTAACTTGCATTCTAAATAAACTAAGCTTCTGCTAACAAAAGAAACCATTCCTACTCCTTCAGGAACAGAGTGGATTTATTTGTCACTCTAGGCTATAAAGTAACACCAGGCTCCAATAGATCACAGGTAAAGCAAGACAACACAATATTGATAAGACATCCCAATAAATCATAGAGAATCGTTTCATTTGAAAAAAAGACTTTTAAAATCATTGAGTCCAGCCATTAAGATAACTCTGCCAGGCCCAGCACTAAACCATGTCCTTAAGCTCCGTATCTACAGCATGCTACATTAATTCCCTTCTCCTCTATAGGGACCTGGGTCAAACCCTGCCAGCATGCAAGAAGGTAGGACCTACAGCTCCAAACAGATCTTGGGTTTGACCAAACCAAGGCTCATTTTCTCCAATGCCCACACAGCGGCTGGTGGATTTTGGCAATAAGGTGGCTTCCAGTTAAGCATCTCCCTCCAGGGCCTAGCAGTTGATTTCTGACAGCTACACGCAGACACTCATTCAAGGGGAAGGGCTGCCAAAGCCAGAGAGCAAGGTCTCAACACTTCCAAAGGTGATAAACTGCCCACAAAGCAAGTCAAGACCTGTTCAAAGAGGTAGAGGCGAAGCTCATTTTCACAGTGAAAGAGCAGAAGAGAAGTAACCCAACAAGCACCAACTGACCAGTGTGACAGAGCTCCATTTCTCATGTCTTTTGCAATCTGTAACTGTAGAATCACATATAGGTTGGAAAAGACATTTACTATCCAACCATTAAGGCAGCACCGTCAAATCCACTACTAAACCACATCACTATCACTAATCATCACATCTACATGTCTTTTAAATCCCTCCAGGGATAGTGACTCCATCACTCCCCTGATAAAACTGTTCTGGTGTTTCCTTTCAGTGAAGAACTTTTTCCTAATACCCAACTTAAACCTTCCCTGGAGCAACCTGAGGCCATTTTGTCTCACCTTGTAGCTTGTGACTTGCAGGAAAAGACTGACCCACATCCTGCTCCAACCTCCTTTCAGACAGTTGCAGAGAGCAATAAGGTCTGCCATGATTGTCCTTGTCTGCAGGATGAACAACCCTGTCTTTCTCAGCTGTACCTCCATGTCACACACATTGCCACTGATCACATCTCCTTTCTCCTCTCACTGCTTCTCTTGAAGCCCAAAGCTGTCCATTTTTCCCTGGGGAAGCTGAGGTTTCCTCCAGCTTCAGTGCTGGAGCCAACTCCAATGGCTTCAGTTCACAGATGCTCTTGTGGCTGACAATATACTTCACATGTGCTCCGTGTGTGGAGACTTCCCTGCAGCTTGGGCTCCAGCTTCCCTCCCCACTGCAAAGGCAAATCCTTCACAACAGGGGCACAGGTTGAAAGGCACCAGCACAGATACTAATGCTAAAGATTTAAATTCTAAATCCTCAAAACTGTTTGGTTCTGATTAACAGGACAAATGTAGAACTCCTGAGCGTGGGACAAGCCCCATGCACTTCTGCAGCATGCAGCTCACACCGCAGTGCCTAAAGCACTGGTAGACACCCAACAAACAAGAGGCACCTCCTAGCAGAGCTTGAGGACAGCAGTTCCACTCCATCTCTGGTGAGGGATGCACAGGGGCATCAGCCTGCACAAGTGAGGGGAATTAGCTGCCCTCCTTCAAGGCAAATTGCCATTTTTCTACAAGTTTACTTCTTCAGAAGGCAGGATGAAAATGCTTTGCATGAAGCAATCCTGCTTGTCTCCCAGTTTGTGTTTGCATGACCAGTGCCCTGAAAAAATGAGAAGTCTGGGAGAAAGCCCTTCCCCATGAAGTCTCTTTCCCAGGTGAAGATGAATATGACAAGAAAGCGGGGGTGACAGCTCCCATTGAGGCAGTGCCTGAAGTGCCACTGGGTCATGGCTGAATAAGCCCAGAGGAAGAATGACCACATACCCCTGTGGGCTAGCAAAGACAAGGCACCCAATGATTTAATTCCTATCCACTGATGCTCCATGTAGCTCTGGCCTTTGAACACATTCTGGCATTTAGAAGATGTCCTAGCTTTGTTGCCCACATAAGCATCCACTGGGGCTGCTATCTGGGAGAAAGCGGGAACTAAATATTTCATTTAAGTCTACTTCATCAAATATTTAATATATTTAATATTAACTGAACCTTGGTCTGAATAAACAACAGCTAAAAATTCACCTCTTCCCCCAAACATCTGATAGCCAGTTTATGCCATCCCAACTGAGGTGGTAATTAATGATCCTACCTTTATACTCCCAGTTGTTCGAACTGCTGCAGTGAATTGTTGGCCCTCTTTAGCTTTCCAGGCTGAATCTTTTTGCAGCTGGATATGCAGGAGCACCATTTGGTATATACCAACCATTTCCACATGCTGCTTCACTGTGTCTCATCTTCCATGGACTGTGTTTGTATTCCCACATTGCATGCCCTCATGCCTCTCCTGGACACTGTCACCTCCTCAGCAGTAGGAATCCGTGAAGCTGTAGTGACAAAAGCTGTTTCACCAAGGGGAAATAAAACCCGAGGCTCCTCATGGGTGGATGCAGCTGGTGTGAGTTTCCCAGTGCCTGGCCCACCCTCCTGACACACCACCTCTACTTCTCAGACCATCATTCAGGAGCACAGCTGGGAAAGGGCATTTCTGGGGACCATGAGCAACAGTTACAACAGCAGCAGCTAATTTCCACTGCAAAGGATTAAGGCAACAAACACTGGACTACAAAGACAGCTGCCACCACAACCATCTTATTTTACTACAGGAAACCCTACACAGACCAAACCCCATTCATCCCAGTCATACCAGCCAGAACACATTTTCTAATTAGCCCCAGCAGAGCCAACAGTGATGAAAGCCTGCTCTACATGCAACACGTCTTACCTTGCTTTCTGCAACACATGCCCAATTTAGCAGGGCAGCATTTAGCTTCTCTTTTCCTCTCTGCTGCACTGGTTTAGAGCCATCTCACCCAAACGCTGACCAGCGCTGATGAATTAGACTGCAGCTCAAAATGTTTCGGATGCATCTTCATTATCCTGGCAGAGCTACCCTGTAACGGTAAATCTTTCCGTGCAAGCAAGTCAGATTATTCAGCTTAAACCGGCTGTTTTAACTCTTCCAGACCACAAAAATTTGAAGCCACAGGATGTTTTGAAAATAGTAAATGTAGGAGTAATTTTAATGAACATCTCTGAAGTTTATATTTTTGGGTTGTACTTAGGTCACAGGTCAAACCCGATAACCAATTAAAAAAAGGGACACTCCATTCTCTTCTTATGTTGGCCACCGGTCTGGTTTGTGTCCTGACACTGTTCTGTGTTCTGGATACCTCAGTAGCAAACAAGAACATTCAGCAATACATTTGGGATCCACTCTAGAAGTGTACCCTGCCAGGCTGATGGCACAGCAGAGCCGATGAGCGTGGAGAGCTGTGCTCGTGCAGGCACCGCTGTGCCCGAATTATCAGGAAGCTCATTCTAGCAAACCTTGCTCAAGGAGCCACCTCAGGTCAAACATCTCCACCACAAAACCAAGAACAAGCTCAGCTTTACACAGAGATGCCTTATCACTCAATTACCCAGGGATCATGCGGTGGACTTGGCAGTGCTGGGTTAACGGTTGGACTTGACGGTTTTAAAGGTCTTTTCCAACCTAGATGATTCTGTGATTGCAGGGATAATTGCTAAGAGAGGGGAAGCTCTGCCAGAGTGTAAAGCAGCATTACAGCAGCTGAGCTGCACAGGTCTGCCACACTCAGGGTCTAACCCTGCAGGCTCTGGTCTGCAATAGGAACATTTTCTTGGTCCAAATTTTCCCGGTGGCAAAAGCTATCCTGGTAATAAAAGCCCAGAATTCAGCATTTCACTTTTAGAAAAAGCAGCTCACTCACCTGAGGAAAAGCAGAAGGTTGGATGCAGTGACTTAAACACCTATTCATTTGATTTTTCACTCGTGGAATTCCTCAGTAACACCTTAAGGTCTCAGTCTTCAGAAGAAGGCTTTGCAGAACCTGCACACGTGCAGATGGAGGCAAAGCAGCCTTCAGCAGGGACTATTTTATCAGAGATGCTCTTATACTTTGGTGGAGAGCAATTGAAAAACAAACAGGAAAACGGTCATAGAGTCATGGCCCAGCAAAACAAACTGTTCCAACCAGCCAAGGAGCAACCAGTTCCTTCCTAGAGCAGCTAATCTAAGCAAATGTTTCTCACCTCTAGGAGCAAACCCTACAGTAGGTCACACAGCTCAGGAGGACCACAATGCCCCCGGGCTGTACCAAAACCACTGTGGGGCAAACGCTGCAAGCATTGCACACCGGGGAGCACACAGGGGAGCGAGGATATTTCGATAAGCCTGTCTCACCTCCTGACAAACCCCGCTCATTGCTGGCTTTTGACTCAAACACATTTTTGAAAGCCATCCAGACCTCCCGATGCAGAGTACGGCTGAAGGGAAACACATGTCAGTGGAATGTCTCCATCAGTGCAAAGGCACCACTGGGCCCAGGAAATCCCTGAATGTCTAGTGACCCCCGAGCCGAGCGTCCTGGGAAGGGTCCTTGCTCCTCCCCATTCTCTATAATCTGCTGCAGGCCACTCGGAGCCACTGAAGGAGAGCAAGACCTTCAGTCCAAGCCAGCACAGACCATCTCTCCTAACTTGGTCTACACGTAGGTGACCGTCACGCTAACAGACTAAATCAGAACCAGATTAAGCAGTTTAAAGCCAGTTTAAGTCAGCAAGTGTACAACTGCACTGATGGACACTCACGCTCATGTGAGGGAGATGCCTTCCTGCTCTGTGTCATTATTTGTCCTTATGCCTCTGTTGGATTTGGGTGCTGAGACCCCTCTCACGTCCCTGTGGGCCTGGTGGTCCTCTCTGGGAAATGAGGACTACTAGAGGACCACTCAAATGGACACAAAGGTCTCCCTAGAAGGAAGGGATGTCGAGTAGCCAGCTCAAGCATCAGCATTCTATTCCTCTCAGCAACTCATTCTTTGCTTACAACAATCCTCCCTACTGGGACCAGCCACCGTTCAGCCCAAGGAAATCTTGTGGTGCCCCCATAGCCCTGTTCACACCCCTCTGCTGAGCCTTGAGGACATTTGGGAGTGTGCTGTGGCCTCATGCCACAGCATCACTGCAGTGTGATCCCCAGGGAGAATTTCACCTGGACTTCCTAGGGCTCAGGCAACCCTCTGTTCTCAGAGGGATCAGCATCTGGACCTGGAGCATTTGTAAGCCAAGTGCTAGTGGCTAATGCAGGGAATGGGCTCCCCACCCTATCCTCTCTTCATTTCTATGGCTCGGGTAAAGGCACGGCAGCCACAGTCACAAATATTGAACAGTCACAGAGATGGTCCTGTAAAACAGCTGCAGAGAGCAGCTCATATCAGAAATGGTGAGACAGCTCCAAGTGCAGCTCTCTGCCAGGGCACTAGTTGTAATAAAGGAACAATCTCAGCAGACTTTGAAGTTTTCCAGTGGTGAAAGAACAGGGAATGTTAAGAAACAAAATAAAACAAAGAGCTTAACAAAGTGCTGCAGCTGATGAGAGTTGCAGAGGCAGTGGGGCCAGTCACCCAACCCAGTGGGAAATGCAAGGACACCAGGCCCAGCAACCCCTGGAGGAGGCAACGCTGGCTGGGACGGGGGGTACTTACAGAACAGTTGTTGAACTGAAACCCACAGAGACCTCCAGGCCCAGGAAACTCAGTTTGTGTGAGCAGAATGATTTGGGCCAAGACCACTCCTCAATGGAACATCTTGCAGAGGCTCCTCTGTGACCAGCTCCTTGGCCCCCAGAGAATGGAATAAAAAACCCCACAGAAAAAAATGTTTCAGTAGGCTGAGGGGGTCAGAAACAAGCTCTGGGCAGCCAGTCACCAGTCTCTGCAAGGGCAACCCAGCTGCTAATGCAGATCACCCCTAGGAACATTTCACACCACTTGCCACATCAGACCACTTTGCTTGGACCTGAGCTAGCACCTTTGGGCTGTCCTCAGAGCATCTTCACAGAGGGGTAGGGTGCAGGGTCAGCTCACGAGGAAAGCTGTGGAGAAACCCTAGGGCAAAGCTGACAGCAGCATCTCTGCCTACCCTGTGCCAGCTCAGATGGCTCCCATCCCAGCAGGGGGGCAAGTTCCCTTCCCTGCCCTCAGACCATTAACCTTTCAGCCCCAAAATAAAAGGTTATAAAAAACAAGCAAAGTTCATTACATCCCTTAATGTGTCATTTGGATGGGAATGAGCTGGGAGCAATGAGGCAGCTTTCTCCTGCGGGGGAGGGATTTGGGAGGGAGAAGGGGAAGGGCAGAGCACCACGACCTGGCAGGGGTGGTGGGACTCAGTCCCACAGTGAGATGGGGCAGGCATGGAAGTGAACAAGACAGCAAAGCTGGACACGGTGATGCCAGAGCTGGAGCGAGCATCACAGCAAAGCCCACAGCAACGCGACATCCAGCTCAGAGGCAGCCGGTCAAGTCCTCACCTACCAAATGTAAAGCAATGGTGGTTACACCCCAGCACCTCAACCACACAGCTCATGGTCCCATCAGGCCTCTGCAGCTTGGACATGCCCATCCCTAGCAAGGAGGGCCCAGGACATACCTGAAACCTAAAATGACCAACAGCCCAAGGGAAATTCAATAAAAGCCTGAATCAGAAGGCAGCAAAGGCAGCAGGACAGAGGAAGTTCAGGCACTGCCTGCGTGGACAGGCATAGGCAGCTCTGCCATGGCAGATGCAGAGAGTCACTTACCCCACATAAAACAGTGTAACGGGTTGAAACTAAGAAACTGCTTTGCTCCCAGGTTTTAAGGGGAAAGGAAACCAAAGCAGTCAGGTCT
>JAOXOE010000632.1:20977614-21007545 GCA_028565055.1 Phoeniculus purpureus | reverse complement strand
AACAGGATGTTTTCTTTCCTTCATAAAAGCACAAACCTGTAAGTCTGAAAATTCTACTAATTTTCAAACCACGATAAACAGCCCCTTGGGTATTTTTATTTGACTGGGATGAACCATGAAGTTTTGGGAGGGGCAGAACCCTGGAGGCATATGGACTGGTTTTTGCTGCTTTTGATGGAAAATTGGGAGGAATCAGACGTTTCAGCTGTGTAAAGCTTTGTGAACTAAAAATCTGCCAAAGCCTTGGTCCCCCAGCCCCAAACCCACCAAAATACTCTGTTCTAGAGATTGGGCCACATCATACAGCCAGAGGGATGGGGCAAGTGTAACCAGTGGCCCATTCCATAGGCACCATTCCCTACATATCCCACAGGGTCTGCTTTGTAAAACTCTCCAAGCTCAGCAGGTCCAAGTGAGACCAGAAACCAGATAGCAGGATGCTCAGCCTGGATCGAGCTATCCTGGCCTGCAAAGGTGACCATGAGGTGATAGAAATGTTAGTTTCTGGGCTAAAACTGGGTACTCTATGCCCAGCAATGGTGCTGCTTGCTAGTCCTGCTCTACCTCCCAGCTTGCTAAATGCCTGCAACCATGACCTCGGTGGCACTGGCAGAGTGAGACTACCGGTGGCACTGGCAGAGTGAGACTACGAGACCTTATTTTCTCACCAGCCAAGAGGCAGAGCAGGGAAGCAGTGTGGCTTCCCAACAGTGGGAAGACTGGGAGCCTCAGCTCTCAAAAGGGCAAAACAAATCATACACTAAAGCCCTGTGTCCCTCCCACCTTTGGAGCTACCTGCCACTTATGGCCAAGTGGGTGCCTGGCTGCAGCCCATGGTGAGCGGACCCCTCTGGGAGGGCAGGTAGTCACATAGAGGCAGGCAGCACCTCGCTGGTGGGAGAACAATCTCCCATCACCCTCCTGCATGGAGGGTCTCAGCAGTGCTGGTGTAAGGGTTAGCAAACCCACAGGCTGGAAACAAAATCCCACTCAGATGGGCACTCCTGCATATATCAAGAAATATTACCTCCCAGCCTAATCGTTTCTAATCCCATCTGCAACCTAATTATTAAAAACCTTCTCAGCTCACAAGCTGCAAATGCTGCACCAGCCAGGAGTTCCTGGTGAGAGAGCCAGGCTGCATTTCCAGGGAGCAAATCACACCCAGAAACCCTAAGCTCTTTTATGTAAGAAACACACGAGTGCTCTTGCTGTGGCATGAAAAGGGCAAGAAAAAACCCCAAAACAAACATGAAATATCACAGTCTTATTTGTTATTATGCCACCGCACAATGAACTGAGCCATTGCTCCCTACCTGGGCTGAGAATGCCTGTCAGAAAACACCAGTGCTTCTCCCAGTGTGCTCTCTAAAAAACATCATGAGCAAAGCTGCCAGGGGACCCGGTGAACAGCTGGGAACACAATAAAACAACCAACAGATTATCCAGAGGGTTTTCACACTTGATGTGTAAACGCTCTTTTATTTAATAAAAAATAATCATCCATTATAGCAACTTTTGCCCATGGTTTGTTTTTCTGTCTGGTTGGTTTTTTACATTAAAGCACAGTTTATTTGCTTTCCTCCCCTCTGGAGGAGTCAATTCTGAATATGCAAGTGAATGTAAACATTGCTCTCCAGGTCCCAAGACACATCCGGGCACCCTTGGAGTTAATTACAAAGTCAAACGAGAGAGCAAAATCAACAAAACACTTCTCAAAAGTAAAAAGGTAATTTTTTATCAAGTCTCCTCCTATGCACCATACAACCCCAGAGAAGGCAGATTCATCTTAGACACGAGACTTACACAAACTTTGCTCTCTCCAAACAATTTCTGTGACTTGTCAGCATTTCATAAAGCTCTTTTCATAACATTACAAAGCCTGTAGACTCAGTTACAGTGACTAATCAGAAGTTTTTTCTCCTCTGAATGTTCTCCAGAAATTTCTTCATGGCACAAGGATGTGAGATTTGTTCTGTCCGGTTTTGTACTTTTATTTTCTTTTGGCAGAAAGAGGTGAAAGGAGTGTAAAAGCAGTACCAACTCCCTCTCCTGCTCCAATCTCACAATATTTACACAGTTAAATTAAAAAAACCCAAAAGCTTAATTACACTATAAAATACTGGAGAAACTGTCAGTTAGGTTTCCCATTCGGAGTTTTGCCCTGTATAAGACTGAAAGAGGGGTATTCTCCTATTTCCTAGGAAAGATGAGACTGGCAGATTAAAACCTGAACTCTTCTCTCTTAATTGGGAAAGATGCAACAGCCCCTGCACACAAACCCCCTCCTCTCTGGCAGGAAGTCCTGCAGCAGTTAAACCATCACAAATCAGTACAAATGAGATAACATAACACACAGAGCCCCACGATCTGCTTTGCAATGTCACTTATTTACAGCCGGAGGTGGGAAAGCAGTCAGCATCAAACACATTTCAGTGCTGCGATGTGGTATAATATGGACCAATACTAACGCGTGCGGATCTTGGCTGGGTCCTGAGCCTCATGCTGCACAGGAAGGGAAACAGCCCATCTCTCCCATCACCCGGGACGATCCTGCCAGCACGGCAAAGCCACTGCTCCGGCAGGGTCTGCTGTAACGAATTACAAGAGGGCAGTGACTGTCGGAGCTGTATTATACCACAGGCAACACAGAAATTGAACAGAATCAGGTACGGTATCAAAAGCAACCAGAAAAATAGCCTGTCTGGTGGGGTCTGTGATCCTAAGCTTCATAGCAAAACCAAAAATGTACAAACTGACAGGACGCTGTAGATTTTGGCAATATTATCAAACTGTCAGGTGGGGGAATGGCTCTAGTTGTTCAGTGGTTCTGAGTGAAGGGGGTGGGAAGGCAGGGACTTTCAAGGTGTCAAAGATAATTAAAGCATTCACAGTTTCAAAGCTGCTTGCTTTACAAAACTTTACGACATTCAAACTCAGAGTTATGACACTATTTTACAAGGGGGGCCAAATGAATTACATATACAATGGGGGCGGGGGGGAAGCTACAACAAAAATAAACAGCCAACACCTCTGGGGTGGCATCTCACAACATCTTTGTTGTTCATCTCAGAGCTGCACACTGCTTGTCTTTAAAGAGTCAAACTGAGCAGCCATGAAACTATCCACCAAGAGATTCAGGCAAAAAAACATGACAAAATAAATGAAGCAAGTCAAAGGCCATCCTCCCCTGGAATGCCAAACGCCACGGCTCAGACTTCCACTTGCCTGCTGCTCCTCACTGCTGCTGCCCGGCGTTTCCACAGGCTCATCTCGGGCTTTAAAGGCTTCCTGCTCACAAGCTGAAGGAAACCCATCCCATGCAACCACAGCCCCACAGAGCTGTGCCTTACTCTCCTACAAAGTCTTAGACCTGCTCATAACAAGGGCTGCTTCAAACAATCCTTTTCCTCTCTATCCTGCAGAGGATTCTTTTGAAGGCCCGTCTGAAATCATGGTTGAAAATGGTATAGATGACGGGGTTCAAGGAGCTATTGCAGTAACCGAACCAGAAGAAGAACTTGAAGAGGGTGTCAGGCACGGAGCAACTCTTGCAGACAGCTGTCAGAGTGTAGGTGAAGAAGAAGGGGAACCAGCAAATGACAAAGACCCCGATCACTACTGCCAGCACAAAGGTGAAGCGCTTCTCCCGGTTCTGCCTGCCTCTCCACCTGGACCCTTTAGGGTTCCTCTCCCCCTCTGTCTTCCTGGGCAAACTATCCCCAGGCTTTATCTGGCTCAGCTTAGTCTTGGTCTTTCCCCTCGATGGTCTCTCTGACTTCTTACACTGGTGGTTCTCTTGGTGCTCAGAGGAAGATGTCTCCTCCATGTCTATGCCGTTGACCTCTCCCTCCTGTACACCACCTCCTGCCACCTTTTCCCCATTGAGCTGAGCTGTAGCTGGCAAGTCTTCTTTGTCAGTCAAGCCATTCTGCCTCTTCTCGGGGCGCTCTGCCCGCTTGTTCGGTGGTACCCTGGTTCGCCTCTTGGCTATCTGGTAGATACGCATGTAGACCAGGATCATGATGAGGCAGGGGGCAAAGAAGGAGCCAATGCTAGAAGAGATTATGTACCATTTCTCATCGTTGATCTTGCACACTGCCACCCCCTGCTCAGCCTGCTGCCCGCTCTTCTTCTCAATGGAGATGAGTGGTGGGAAGGAGATGACAGCCGAGATGACCCAGACAATGAAGATGATGCACTTGATGCGGCGCGGGGTGCGCTTGAGGTTGTACTCAATAGCTTGTGTGATGGACCAGTAACGGTCCAGGCTGATGGCACACAAGTGCACAATGGAGGAGGTACAGAAGAGCACATCCAAGGCCAGGTAGATCTCACACCAGACTTTGCCAAAGTACCAGTAACCCATCACCTCGTTTGCCAGGGAGAAGGGGATTACCAGCGTGGCCACCAGGATGTCAGCCGAGGCTAAGGAGACCAGGAAGAGGTTCTGAGGGGCTTTGAGCGCACGGCTGGTGAAGACAGCAATGATGACCAGGACGTTGCCAAAGACGGTGAAGAGCATAAGCAAGCCCGCCAGGCTGATGAGGGTGACGGTGGTGTGCAGGGGGTACGGCATGCCTCCGCCCAGCCCAGCCTCGCTCTCGTTGAAGGTCCCGTTGGTGCCGGGAGGCGGATAGCCCTCCTCCTCCTCCATCTGCCGCTGGTACCCCATGGAGGAGAAGAAGTGGCCCCGCTCCGTGAACGGGCGCTCCACGTTAAACATCAACTCCGGCTGCGCGGACAACCCCTGCCCTTCGTCCCCTGCCCCACCCGCGCCGCGCCCTGCTCCGCGGGGCTCCGCGCTCCTACCGCGCCGCTGGCCGGGGCGGGGCTGCGCGGGATCTGCCGCGGGGGGTATGCGGGAACCGGCCGCTCATGCTGAGGCGCGGAGATGCGGCGCGGACAGAAGCGGATCGGGGCTGAAGCTGCAGCCGGCGGCGGCTGCTCTGCCTCGCTCGCAGCCGAGAGCCGCTTTATAGCCCCGGATCGGGCCGGGGCTGCCGCGTCAGCCCCACGTGGGGAACTGCCCCCGGTGCGCGCACACGCACACACGGGCACACATATACACACGCACAGATACACACGGACACGCACACGCCCCGCACACCTTCCGCCCAACGTTCTCCGCGCTGCCCTGCATCCCCCCCCTCTGCTCCCACCCGGGCACTCTCACCCGCACATCTGCCCGCTCTGACCCTTCCCGTGTCCTGCACACCTGCACCTCTCCAGCCCCCGCACCCACCCGGCACCCCCGCGGTCTCGCCCAGCGCCGCAGCGGCAACGGCTACACCCCTCCCCGGGGAGAGGAGCGGCGACGCCGGGGGGTTACGCGCCGGGGTGGGGACGGGGCACAGGTAGCGGGGACATGATGCGTGTTCGTGGGGGTGGGAGTGGGAGTGCGTGGGGAAGGGTGAGCCGCGGGAACCCCGCGCGGTGCGGCTGAGGTAGGCGCTGCCGCCCCGTCCCTGGTGTGCCCTCCAGGAACCGGCTCGTTGCCCCGCGACAGCGCTTTGACTGCGGCTGGGCCGAGCTCCCGGCCCCGCGGGGGAAGGCTGCGGGTGGACGTGGGGAAAGGCCGCGCCCGTGGCCGGTGTCGGGAGGTCCGCACGGTCGGGTCTCCCCGCTCCGCGCTGCCGCCGCGGCTGGCGTGCGGGCGGCGGTCCCGGGCAGCGCAGGGGGGCAGTGGCACCTGCTGGCCGCGGTGATCACTGCACCCGCTGTCCGCCGGACCGCGATGCGCCCCCACAAGGGGTTAGGGGATCCCCAGCACTCCGCAGGCGCCACAAAAGGAAGGATAGGGCGGCCCCCCTGCTGCCAGTCCACATTCAGTGGCCCCAGACTGGCTCAGTCCTCCCCATCCCACAGCCCCAGCACGCTCACACCTGTCCTGGCCTTGCGCTCCCCAGCGGCTGTCCCAGCCTGAGGGGCAGGAAGGAGGGGTTGGGGCAGCAGGCCCCGGCAGGCAGCTGCCCCCACATGCTGCCCCACAGACTCTGGGGTTCATCTCCCCAACAGCCCAGGGCCTGGCATCACCCACCTGCACAGCTGCTGAAGCCACATAGGACCTTTTCACCAGTGAAGGAGCAATAGTGGTGTTCAGGTAGCCCACCTGGCCCCAAAGCTGTCAGCTCTTGGCATGTACAAATCACTCACCTGTGAGGACTCCAGCCCTTTTCCTCTTGCTCGCAGCCTCTTCTCCCTCACTTTCTCTCGGCTATGATGCTCACTTGGTGTTCCCGATTCAGGCAGCTCTCAGTTAATCACCATGCTGCACGCTGGGCCAATGAATGTATTTCCTCTGCGAGACGAAGGAAGCCCTGTCATCTCTGTCCCTGTGCCACACACCGTGTTATAAGCCAGGCCCAGAAGCGATGACGCCTGTGAGAGAGGGAGCAAGAGTAGGAGAGATGGGGTCTGGGAGGCAGGAGATCGTGGCCACCAGGGCTAGCACAGGGCTGAGCAAGGGTAAAGGATGGGGAATCCCACTGTTTGGGCAAGGGAGTACAGGAGCACCAAATTTGCTTAGGAAAAGGGCAGTCTGCAGGGAGCAACATAAAACTTGCATGTGGAACCCAGGATCACTGACCTGCACACGTAAAGATCTTTATCTCAGAGTAAATACAATGTACAGCCAGGCTCCACTATGAGGGGCCAGTGGAGACGCAAAAGATGAAGGGACTCATCTCAGTCTGTGGGAAGTCAAGGAGGTGCTGAGCTTTGTGAGCATCTCCTGCCTTCTGCTCATTGTAGGGGACCTGTGTGCTCTGTTGGAGGACACATGGCTCTGCCCAGCAGCAGGTCTTCCTGAGACGTAGGGTTAGCAGGGGCTTCAGATGACCCCCAGCAGAGGTATCCTTGGTTGCTGCTTGGATAGAAGGACTTAGAGAGGGGCAGGCCATGGTTTGCCTGGTATAGATAGTCCCTTCTCCGACCATTTTGGCCTCAGTTGCAACAGCACAACTGTACCAAAGCCACCATGAACTGTCTGAGACGCTTTGCTGTAGACCTAGGCTGGTGTCTTCCTGGAAACACCCTTCATGCTCTCTGTAATGCTGAGCTGCACAAACGGTTTTAAATAACAAAACATTACCACAGCCTTGATTTTCTCTCATCTTTTGTTTCTGGACATCCTCAGCCTATCTGAAGCTAAACCCAGACAACACCATCACTCCTGGGCCATCGAATTACAAAAACAGAGCTTTGATTAAGGCTCTTTGCTGGGACAAAGAGTGTGAGGGGAACACAAACTGCTAAAAGCCTGAAGAAAAGTATTTGTTCCAGAAACACTGCTGGAAAAAGACCTCTCTGCAAACTGGGGACAGCTGGGATGCTGTTACATTCATCTTGGACAGACAGAAACCCTGCTTCATCGAACGTCCTTTCCTTGCACCACCACCACCGTTGTGCTCCTGACACCTCTGTGATTTTATAGACACCAGCAACGCTCAGCACAGCCACATCTCTCCGTTATTTTCCCTGCAGATCATCCTGTAGCTCTGCCCAGTTCTTGAGGTGAAAGGTGGCTAGAAGCTGCAGAGGTGGCAAAGACCCTTGAGACCTCACACAACAATCCATGGCACACCCTGTCCTACAGGACAGCCATCCTTGAGTCTATATCATGGTTGATGTTAATTTGGAATACTGATTAAGCCTCAACTCACAGAATTCTGTGATCAGGCAAGAAACTTGAATTTGTATCCCCTGGAGGACCATAAAGAAAAGCTTTAAGGGGAGAAAAGCAGCTAGTAAATAAAATGTTTATACCAGTCCTCTGGCATCTGCATCCAGACGCTCCACTTTTGAATGCGTACTGCTGACATCATAGAGACAAGTTATAAGGACTCTGCAGTTAGAGCTCCGTCAACAAGTTCCTGATGAAACAACCCAGAAAACAGTCTGTTCTCAGCAGCATCACACACCAAAGAGCTGCAGGACCTTGCCCTTTCTCCAGGAAGCAGCCTGGCTTCTCAACAGAGCCCCATGAGGAGCCAGGCTTGCCAGGCAAGGGGGGACAGCCTGGGTACACACTAATGAGTGAGGCTGAAGGCTATTGATCCAGCTCTGACAGCTCCCCCTCCACCAGCCACTGTCCCGGGTGGGCAGCAATGCCCTTTCCAAGGCGGCGGACAAGTGTTCAGCACGTGTGCCTCGAGCATGGCCCTCACAAACAAGCTGACCTTTATGGCTGATTTGAGGTCATTAATTGGGCACATTGCATCCATGTTTATACATCTCTTCCGCCCACCGGCTCTGGTATCACTTCCCGCATCATTTCCAGTAGGGTGGGGGAAGCTGGGACCACCCTCCCCTGATGCCTCTTGAGGAGAAGCAGCTGAGAAACATTTGTGGGGTTTCAGAGCTGCTTGCAGCACAGAGAAAAATCTCATACAGGGAGATAATCTCTGGAAGGAATCACTCTGGTAATAAGGCTGCAAACTCTGTGTTTTGAAGAAGCAGCCCCAGGAATTGTTTATTTCCAGAAGAGCAGTGAGGTTCTGGCAGGGAAAAATTTAACAAGAGCTGCTGAAGAACCAAGATTTCCTTTCTGGACAGTCTGGTGCAGGGGACAGAAGCTGGACAATCCTAAGGCTAGCTCAAGGCATGGCACCACAAACTCCTAGGGGGAACACTGGGCAAGTCAACCTTGCACTAGCACCAGGTCACAAAGTTCTTTCTCAGCAGAGGCTTTTGAGAGCAGCTCTGTGTCAATCAGACAAAAGCCATCACAGAGGAGCCATGGGTGCTCTACGACTCAAGGTATAACAGCAGTCACAGTGTGCTTTGCGTTAGGAGAGCTCTGGTTTGCTTATTTGCACTGAGCTCGGTATTTGCGTATCCATGGCAGGAAGCCCTTGCTGTATCTGTGGATTTTTATTGTGCTACTGAGCATATCTGAATAAATAAAAGCTGGGTGTCTTGCAGGAAGATTTGCTTTAGCAGCTGGGCTACCCTGGGGGTAACACTGAAATCCCATGTATTGTGACACCCTGTGGACTAACCACTGAGGAGCCCTACATGACAGTTTCAAGTTGGCCAGTTTTCCTCCAGGCCTAGGACAAACTGGTGAGGATGCACCTAAATCATGCCGAGAGATGCTTTTCCTCATTTTTATTTTGACTTGTTTTTCCAAGAGGAAAAATTCCATAGGAGCTATTAGGGGAAGAGGCACAGCCCTCCAGCAGGCAAGCCTGGCCCCACTGGGTGTGTGAGGGTACCGCTGCACAGTAATTACAAAGTAATAAAGCAGGCTCAATGTTCATTCTCAGGGAAGTGTTTCAAATGCTATGGCTCACATTTTTATTCCCTCTAAACACTCATTTAAAACAAAAACATCATCAGGAGTTTGGCTGGTCTGGCCACTCCTCCAGCTGCTTTCGGGACCCCAGGCACTTTTCTTGCTGCATACACATTCAAACTCACAGCCCTTCCTTTCCCTGTCTGCCACTCACGTGCAAGTTTGGGAGATGCTTTTTGCACAGATCTCACAGCGATGGCTTCTGTAGAGCCATGTTTTTCAGCAGAGTTTGTCTGGACTCAGCTGCTGGATGTACTTTTCCAAGTTATTTGAATAAACCAGTAGGAAATTGATAGCTGCAGCAGCAGCCTGTGCTAGCACCTAATCCTCTTGCGAGCAGGGATGCTGCCGCGGTATCAGATGTTCAGAAGGAAGGAAAGGATGCACACTGAATATTACCTACAGCAGCAGCTCTTCACTACCCCCATCTGCAGAGAGCTGCCTCAAATCAACACAAGATGGATCCAGTGTGACCACCTGCTCCTCAGGTGGTTTTTTTTTTTGCAAACAGCTTGAAAGCTCTGCTTGCTCTTCCTCATTAGCTGCCGTTCAGGTTGTCTGCCCTGTTTGGCAGGATTATAACTACCCAGGTTTGATTGCACAACCCTAAACCAACAGCCAAGAGAAACATTTCTGCGCTACAGATAATGATGTGGCAAAGTTTGGGGTGAGGCTCAGACATGGGGTCTGTGCTCACAGGAGCCCCTGGTTTATTTATTATTTCTCCCCTTTTGCTTCTACCTGGTGTCACAGTGGCCTCTGTGACACTGAAGGCTCATTCCAGCTCTGCAGGAGGAGTGATGCATGACAAAAACCTCCCTGGTTGTCTGCATGTCACTGGCCTTCTGCCTCTCTCACCTTGTACCTAGTAGAAAAGGGGAAGGAGAAATGTGCATTTTCTCTCAGTAGCACCCATGAGTGCACACACATGCATGTTCCCCTGTACCGAGTTTCCTTTATCCCATTCCCTAGCTGAGAATCCTTCTTTGCTGCATTCTGCAATGTGGCCAGACCTCAACACCTCTGTTGGGCCGCCCCTCAGCACTGGGGAGCAGCAATATCCCCTGCCCCAGGCTTTCCTTCCTGTCAGCCTACAGGATGGATTCCACTGAAATTAGCCAATAACAGCAGAAAATTAACAAGAAATAAGCCAGTCGTTCTTAGTATGGGACACTCCATACTGCTTACCATCAGTTCCTCGCTCAGAGAGCTGATTCGCTGCCTCTCGTAAAACCCTTTACTGGGCTGTGATGGGCTTTTCCTTACATAAGGGACCACATAGACAAAATACAGCAAAACCACAGCCGATCACAGAATCAAGAAAAGACCTTCGAGATCATTAACCCAACACTGGGTTAGTGATCAAATCATTAACCTGATACTGACAAGTCTAAACCATAGCCCCAAGTACTATGTCTATGGGACTATTAAATACCTTCAGAGAGTGGGACTCCACCACAGCCCTGGGCAACCCATTCCAATGCCTGATAACCTTTTCAGTAAATAAAGTGTTCCTAATATCCAGCCTAAACCTCCCTTGGCACAACTTGAGGCGATTTCATCTTGTCCTATCACTTGTCATTTGGTTGAACAGACAGGTCCCCACCTTTCTACAACCTCCCTTCCAGCCCTGGCCAGAGCAAGATAAGGCTATACCTTATCAGGTATACCTTATAAGGCAAGTGATAACTGAGTCAGGAGCACTGATCCCAGAATCCCAGAGCCAGGGCTGCAGGGCACTTGCTCCAGCCAGCCACAGAGGGAAAGGTACCAGAACAGCCGGAAAGGGTTTTCTAACCCACTTTTCAGAGAAAAGCCAGTAGCCCAAACCATGTGGAAAGATGCCCAGGCCACCATTCAGAGAGGAGAAAAGTTGGGTGATGCTAACTTTCCCTAAAGCCTTCCCTAAATGAAACCAATCAGGTTTTTGCAGCTCAGCTAGTTACCTTTCATCAGCAGACCCCTAGATTTAAGGCAAAATCTGGGCTGCCTCACTTTAAAGCATTTCATTTCCCAACTGGGAGAGGTTAGCATTCAATTACTCAGCTGAGGAGTAATTCACTCATTCAAGTTCCACTCCTTAAGGCCCAAGCACGTCTCTGCCCTTTCCCTCCCCATTCTTCACCACCCCCACCTGAGACTGACAAAGTGACACTACCTCCGAGACAGAGCCTGCAGTCAGTGATACTCATTCAATCCTTCTTGCAAAGGCAGAAGTGCCCCAGGTGAGTTGGAACTCTCCGGTTCGTTGCACATCCCCCAGCAAGCTCTTTCAGCAGGGCTAGAGCTGACCTTCTAGCAGAGCAAACAGCTCTGGAAAGAGAGGGTACAACAGAGAGCAACCAAGCAGGGACCAAAGGGTGCAGTTCACACCTGGCAACATGTGAGTCTCACATCCAGTTCAGATCATAATAGAAAAGGGGGACCAAATTGTATGTCCTCGTCAAAAACTGGACGCCAGCAAGCTGCTGCAGCAGGGAATGGCTTTCCACACAAATTTGCACCAGGCAGGTTTGCTGTCTCATTTAACCCAGCTTCTATGTCTACAAGACTCCAGGGCAGCAGCCCTAGAGTTAAAGAGATCAAAGAACTGGGGTGGCAGCAGCAGCTGTTGAAGGCTGAGCCATATGAAAGGTCCAGGGGATAACTTCTTGAAATTGCTGGGTTCCCAGAAAGCAGAGCACACCAGCATGGTGTCACAGGGAGAGAAGCCACCAGAGAACGCAGAGACTGTCTGCATTTTCCCTTATTACTTATTTCACCATCTAGTGGCAAAAGCAAATAACACTGAGAAGCCATCCAGGAGTTGCAGCTGGCTCTAGAAGGAGACCTGTCATTGCTCCAGCTGTTACCCCCCCCAGTTGCCTCCCCTGGGGACACAGGGCAGCATTGAGAACCCTAATAGTCTCCCAGTCCTAAATCACAGTCCAGTATAAAGACTCCTCTCCAACAGGATTACTCCCATCCCAGGGCTCTGTTCCCACCCTTTGCCACTGTGTCCCTGCTGTCCCCCAACTCAGCTGTATTCCACAGGCTCTTGTAACTTCTCCCCCAGGCACATGCTTCTGTTCTGTCCCCAAAACCGGCTGCCTCTCTCTCTATGCAAGCTCCAGCTCCCAGGGGCAGAGCAAGCAAAGAGAGCAGCACAGGACAGTGCTGCTCAGGACCCCAGTGATGAAACCCAGCTTAGCTAAAGGCATGGGCTGAGTTAAATACCCAGGAAAAGGTGTCCCAATAAGCAGCGTCCTTCGACTTGAGGCTTTTCCTTCCTCACCTCAGCCTGCCAGCCAGGGCCACAGTGGGTGGAGGAGGAAGGGTGTTGGAAAGGGACACAAATACCTTCAAGGAAACACCTTTACTGTGGACTCAGTCAGGAGTTACAAGCTGCTGGAGTGCTGGGGAGAGTTTGCCTTCAGCAGGTCTCTAGAGGTGCTTCCTCCACTGCATTGCCATCAGGCTGTGCAGAATGGGGCATTCCCACCAGGCCAGGCCCCCTTCCCATGGTCTGCCCACTCGCACATGGTACATTGATCTGCTCCTTGGAGTGGAAGATGCAGGGACCTGCCTCTGCAGGGGGACTTCCCAGGGGCTGCCCTGCATTTGAACTCCTGCTTGCAAACAGTCCAACACCTTCCTGGCCTGCATGATGATAGCCAGGCCAGCAGAAAGGAGACAGAAACCTTCATTATCTGGTGGGCACAGGAGGGAGGGTTCTTCTCTCTGGAGCCAGGGTTTCCATCCTCACCGTGGTTTTCAGATCCTGCATGCAATAATGCCGCAGAGGGAAATCCATCATCGTTACTGAACTCATTCCCTCGTTGCCTACAATACAATTATCTTCATGCAGGTTTGGTTTTTTTTGCCCCGAGAGGCTCAAATTAAGTTTAAACACCAGCTTTTGATTTATTTGCTTATTCAGCACCACCAGTTGCTTTTCAGCAATAGAGAATAGTTCTCAGGAAACATTCATTCTGCCTGGGAGTACTACAGCAAGGGTGGTAAGGTGTAATCAGGACAGAGCACTTAGAGAAGGCAGGCTGGTGTGCTAGGTGCTGGGAGAAGAGGTATAATACCTCTGCGCTTGTGCTTTTTCCATTTCCCTGGTAGCATCAAAGGTAGCAAGGGAAATCCCTGCCATAAAAATTCAAGAGCTAAATAATCCATGTCTTGCCCTGAAATGTCACAGAAAACTAAACACATAGCAACAAGCACTAATCTCTCCCAGGTGCTGCAAACAAACTCTTCCTTTGGTGGGATTTTTAACAAAGGAGTAATTTTTAACCCTTCACAGAGCAACACCACAAATTGTTCTGCCATAGCTTTGTCCTTGCACTTGGATGAAGGGGAGACCAGTGCTCTAAGCATTTGAAGCCATCCCCATCCTCACAAGACTTGATGTCTCTAGCATGTCTTTAACCCCTTCTGCTACTCTAAGGGCAACCGATGGGAGCTACAGCTGAGAGGAGGGAGAAATCTCTACATCTTCATGTATGGTTCTGCTGTTTGCCCTGTCAGCACTGGTTAAAATCAGGGTCACAAACTTGTGTTCCCCTACAGATCAGGAGTACTGAACTCATGCTGAACTCTCCTTTCCACTTGTCCCAGGCAAGTTACTTGCTGGGTCACAACCACACAGAAGTGGAAATTACCACACGGCATCCAAGCGTGACCAGAGGTGTAGTCCCAGCGCAATCAGACACAGAGAGGAAATCAGCACAACCAAAATCCCTAGATTTAACAGCATCCTTTTAGTTCAGCTAGGCTGAAAGCATTCCCCAAACCCCCAGAAAGGCCCTGAAAACTGTTTGTGGAGGAGAACCTTCCTCACCGCCCAGCAGGCAATGCATAAGGGACCAACCACCCACCCAGTCAGCCAGAAACCAGCTCAGGTTCTGCAGAGGTCCAAGCATGAGAACACCTCACCAGACCAACAGTGTCCTCTGGAGTTCAAATCGCTGAATGTCACCATTGATACATCACTATAATCCCATCTCAGTTCTCCTTAAGTGGAGCTAGAGATGAATGGTAAAGAGCAATCATGGCAACTTTAACAAGTCTCTTGAGAAAATCTAAATTTTTAATGTTTCTGGGGAATTAAATTTCTATATTAAATGAGAATATAATTTTCTAATTAATATTTCCACTAACAATTTGATTGTGGGAGCATGTGGGTTTTCTTAAAGCAGCCAGTATTATTGAGCATTACACATATTTCAGAACTCTTTACGGACCACTAAGCACTCCGTGTCATTACAAAACCAAACATACTCATCCTTATTCCTAAGTGCTTTGGAGAACAGATTTGCCACAGAATTGTCATTGAATCAAAATTCATTCCCATCCCACTCTTGACACATATCCCAAGCCAGATCATTTATCTGGTAAGTACCCACACATCAAAACTCTTCACAGGGACTCTGAGACACCACGTAAAATCATGACTGGGCTCTATAAATGAAACATCTGAGCAGCCAACAAAGCTGTAGAACAATGCACAGCTGTGCCATGTGCAGCAGATCCATCTTTTATAGTTCCCTCTCCCAGCCATCTGTTCCTGAATCCTGTTTTATTCTGGTGTTTCCATTCTGCAACAGAACTACAGAATAAGGGCTTGTAAGTGATGCAAAGGAAGGTCAGAAGAATTGGATGTACCAACAGATACATGGATTAGAAGCCACTGTGGTCCCACATCATCTTTCTGCTCTGCCTGCCCTGCTCTGCTTACTTCGTGAAGCTCAGCATAGTGTTGGAAGCAACCTGGGTGAGATAACAGGCTGTCTGCAAAGAGGAGAATGTGAGGTAGGTGAGATGGGAGGTGAAAGCACAAGTGGAGAGGATAAGATTAGCCAGGACACTGCAAGAGCTCACAGTGAAAAAAACCCTACCGGAAAACCCCTCCTTCTCATGAAGGATTCTGCTGTTTCCAAACACACTTCTGTTTCAATGCAACATCAACCCTCCCCAAATTTCAAGCGCTTCTTCTCAAGAAGCTGTGCCCTGGCTCCAGGACCATCCATCTGGTGGAGCCACAGACCCAAGAATCTTGGCTCTGCTCCCTCCTAAATCACAGGCTGTCCTGGAGCTGCAGCTGGCTGTGGGCTATAAGCAGCACCAACCAGGAGACGCTGACCACAGAGGACTTGGTTACCACTGCTTTGCTCAGCCCACTTTTAAGGCATTTCCTCCAGAGCATTTCACCACTTCCAGACAAACCTCTGAATCCTTTGAGCTGCTGAGAATCTCTCCTGGTCCCCTGGGCCAGAACCATCTAGTGCTTGTGATGCAGCTTCTTGGGAGGCTGTAAATGCTTAAAAAGTTGTTTACTTGGAGAAGATTAAAAAGCCTGAAATCAGAGCTGCCTTGCTGACCAGCAGACCTCTTGCCCTTTGCTATGCTGCAAAGAATAGATGATTCCAACTTCCCTGTTGTAACTTTCCACTGAGTACACACACCTGTCAAGGACCAAAAAAAAGGCTGAGGCACATCTAAAAAACTTGCTCATAGAGAAAAGTTTTACTGCACTGTCATTACTACATCTGCTATCAAACAAAGCTTTTGTGGAAAACTGTATTGCCATTAAAATTGTCCATATGAAGTCTGGAAATCACATCAGGCAGCACAGGTGTAACGCTGCCATACAAAAAGCCAACCAGCTGTTACTAGGACAAGCGAAGCAACTAGTAAACTACAGCAAATTAAGGATTCATTACTAGTCCTAGCAAAGAAACACTGTACTAATATAAGGGGGGGTGGTGGTGAAGAGAGTGCTGTGAAAGAGCTTTTAAAAGGGAACACTTGTGTGCAATTTTGCAGATAGCATCTTACTCAGAGCCAGTGGGGTAGATTGATCTCTGAAGACTCTTAAAAGGTTCTGCAGTGCTAAAAAAATAGTTGTGAGGCATAGTCAGATCATTAACTGTGCAGACCAGGCTGCCAGCTGCTCACTCAAATACTCCAGATGGCTCCTCCTCTAAAACATCATCATTTGATCTTGGTAATCAAATTATCCACCACTCTTGCAATCCTAAGTGAGGTAAGGCTTGCACAGAGATGATATATTTTCTTTGACTGAGACCGATTGTGAAAACAAAACAAATGAGCTTTCAAGGCACTCAGCCTCTTCTACTGGTATCAAAGCTGATCATCTCCTCCAGCCCTTTAGCACCTTTTTCTGCTGTTGCCACCACAAAGAGTTCAAAGCACCAGTTACACTGTAAAAGCTGCCTGGTGTTCACATTTTGTGCAGTATTTGCATCCTAAACACTTCAACAAATAGAAGAACGTAGGACCCATCACCGGAGAGCAGGGTTGGGAGACTCGGTATCCTAAAGCACTTAGGCTGGATTAATTACAGAAACACGTGTTTGTTTTGCCAGTGTCACCCTAGACTGCCCATTTCTGAGGCCTTCGATACAGCCGTTAGGACATGCGGTGCCAGAAACAAGACATTTTCTTCACTCTTCACTCAGAGAGAGCCAGCACATCTGGTTCTTCCGAGGCCAGGCTCATCTGTGCTCACTGCAGTAACTTGAACGGAAAATGGTCACAGCCATTATGTTCCCCCAAGTCCTGGTGGCTGCCCAGTGCTGCCTGGCTGACACTGACTACTGGCAGGATGCTGCTGGGACTGAAGAAAATTGCCTTTTTTCATTCTTTTTTTTTAAATAATAAAAATATAAAATCCAACAAGTGCACTGTTGGTTTCCAACTTCTCTTCTAAAGAAAAAATACTACTAGAGATTTCCCAATATTTTCAGAAAGCATTGAGCTTTGTCAGTTTAAAAAGCCAGCTGAAATACTCAAGTCACAGCTTTCACAGCTCTGCACTCTTGCCAGTATGAACCGATTAGTTTAAACCTGGCCTACTACGGAAAATGTTATATTAATTTCTCATACCTAGTTGCTTGAAAAGGTTATAGCTAACCAGAGGAAACAGTTCATTATTGCAGGGGGTGGTTTGCATCTGAAGCCTAAACCCCAACCTTGCCATTCCCTAGTGGGATGATTCCCCACTGGAGTTTAGCACTAAACTTTATCGCCCACTCAACTTTAATTTTCATAACGGAGCAGTACTTTTACTTCACAAAGAACAAAAGGCCAGGAATTAGGAGAGAGTATCAGAGCTGGGACTAGGAAACTGTGGAGAAAGGCTGCAAGAATTGTTACAGAATTGAAGAGGCTCTCTTTGAAGAAAACTAAAAAACCTAGAACTGTATGCTTTGGAGAAAAAACCATCAAGAGTAGTAACAAGCAGATGACCAGCAAAAGACTGTTCATAGATTTCTGAGTATCTAAGAACTAGGAGTCACTAAATGAAATAAGACGGTGAAGTTTGAAGCAAACAAAAGGAAGCCCTTTTTCACCCAGCATATAATTATATTGTAGAATTACTAGACGTGGGATGCTGCAGAGGTCAGAGATGCAAATAGATTCAGAAATTAAAAATAAAAAGCACTTTCCACTGTGAATTTACCTGTTCTATCAGAGGCTATTACAGGCAGCGATGCAGATGCTGGTTCCTTTTCACAAACCCTTCATACGCTGGTTGGTGAGGCTGAAGCCCGAGGAACAGCGTGTTACGTTCCGCACACTCCTACCACTCACCCCAGACAGACAGTGGAGGGGTGGTACATGGTCACACACCACAGCACAGGACAGTCAGTCTTGTGATGAGCCTGGCCAACTCCTTAGCTTGTTTCAGACTGCTGGATGATCACTTATACACTCAACTCAAAAAGTGACCTTTAGGCAGTTTGATCTGCCCCTCCAACGATCAGCAGAGATTGGATGTGAACAGCGTTATTGCATGAGTGGCTGCTGCACACTATGGGAACTCTGACAGCTTTTTATCAGCTATAGCAAGTGTACTGATGCCCTCCTCATCACCATATCCCAACTGCTGAGGCCTTTCTTATTCTGACTGGATACAGCACTGTTGTTTGCAGGACATGGGGTAAGCATGACCTTCTTGAAACTACGTCTATCACAGTGAGCTCTACAGAGTTAAAAAAACAGGTTTGGAGCTGTGTCGTGTCAGCTTGACAACAGAGTCGTCTTTAAACATGAACTTTAAGAGCCCAAGCACCAGAACTCTGTACATACCTTCATCCTGTTGTTGTTGAAACACATTTTGCATTAGAACCCAAGCTTTATCTTCCTTTTCAAAGGGAGGGTTTGTTGGGGTTTTTTTTTTATGCCCTATATATGTACTATAAGAAAATGAAAGTAAAAGATGCTACCAACATTTGCTTCACAAAAGACATGATTCTTTTGAAGTTTCCTGTAATTGCTCAACAATCTGAGGTCTTTTGAAGAGCGATGACTATATAGTGAAAAAACAGTTCTTGATAATTGGGAGCCCTGCAAAAGCATAAATTTCATAAACTAACAGTTTATGGTAGACTGGAAATACTAGAAAACTCTGAAAAGACTCGGTGGCAGCTTATTTACAAATATACTATTTATAATTAATGCATTGATACAGAATGACTCTTATAAAAAAGCAAGGCAATCTTTTATATAGACATAACAATCAACATTACAATAGTTCAGATTAAAAGTACATTTTTTTAGACCGTTTACACTCTTGTTTAGCTTTTAACCACAAAATTAGCGTGGTCTGGTATTTTTCCACAGCAAAAATCCTGTGCAGTCCTGGATAAGACCTAAACATCAGAATAATAAACATAATTTTCTGATCTTTGTTAGCATAAAACCAAAAACCGTTTGTTTGTTTGCAGTCGTCCTTACTGCGCCTTGAAGTTTGTGTTGTGCAAATTACTGTCAACTGCACATTTCTGAAGTCTAACTAGAACCTATTCTGGCACGTGAATTTGATAAGACTGAGGTGTGATTCTAACTGTAGGAAAATTCGTAGTTGCAACCAGAATATGAAGACTCCCCTGATAAGAAGTTTGTACTAAGTCAGTTATTTATTTTGGTTTTTTGATTTAGAAAAAAAAAGATATAAAATAACCTCTCAAAGTTTTCTAATTATTAAATAATAGGTACTTTTCAAACTCTTAGGATTAAAGATGATGCTTGAATTCCAGAGTGACACCATGGGTTTAAGCACTAACCAGCTAGACAGTTTGAGCACTAATTTTCTAAATCATGTACATGAGCAAACACGACCTTCAGGAAGTCTGAACATGCACTTTCTCACACAACATTAGCAAAAGATGGACAAAATTGCAAAGAAAACCTAGAACCAAAAGAGGCACTGAAGCAAATATTCTACAACCCAAATCTCTTTCTAAAAGGGGTGCTTCTAATAGCATCTGGCAAACAGACACGTGCCCATTATACAACTGTGAGACCCAACCTTACAAGCAGCAATTCTACTGAATTTCTACTAGACAACTTTGGTGACCAAATTAAATACGGGACAGAGGCAGAACTTTAATGGGTTTATACTAAAAACATCTCTGCACAGAATTACCAAACAACTTTCTATTCAGTAAATTTAAACGCCGTGTGACCAGCAAGAGTCACAACAGCAATTACCCCTTATTTTCATTATTAAATGAATCCCTAATCTGCTTTACACCTTACCAGGCTTCCATAATTCTATATAGTCTATAATACAGTAGCTTGTTAAATCAAGGCATGATTTGGGACAGCATCACATGTGCATATACACACGTCACGAGGCATGTGTTTATGAACATATTCTTATGTACCTAGGCACAGACACATACAAAATGGATATTTTGTCTACAGACAAGCAATCAAGGTCATGATTTTCACCCAAAGCAAAGATTGTCACACTTTTCAATAACTCTTCTAAATCATTAGCCTCCAGTATGGCAAGAGGACGAAAATTTAATAAAAGTATCTGGGAATCACCTGTTCTTACATCTTTGTTTCAAAGATGCTGTAAAGAATTAATTTCTCCACCTTGCTCATGCTTTCATACCTACATAGATACACAGGTGCCTATATGCACGCATGTATATATCCACTTGTCAGGATGAAGTTATTTCAGTTCATACTTTGATTAAGCCAAACAAAATTCTTACACCAGTATATGTCCAACTGAATGTCATTTGGCATTAAATACAATCTAGAGACTGCACCAGTTAAAAATCCAGCATCCTGGGAAATGCAAAAGTCTGGGCTGTCATGATGCAAGACTGTTTTGGATAATCAAAGCAGTCTGGACTGATATGGATCTGTGTATATATTTGGATATAAATCCAAGTATGTACTTATATGCATCTATTCGAAATCCATGCCATATATTTAATCCTTAAATTTTAAGATAATTTTAAAGAACTTTTCAAATTCTATCAACTTGATTTCTCCTGTACTTGATTTCTCATCTTGCACTGCTTTTATTCAAATTTACCTTGAGACATTGATAAAATAAGCACTTACCTCAGTACGTATAAAATTAAACTCATAAAACAGGGCTCGGGATTACCTGGCATCACAACAACCATACTAGTACAAAGATAGTTTGAAAAAATATCCTGTCTTTAATATAGTAATGAATTAAAACATAGCTTTATTTATTCCTGTAAGTGTAATGAAAAGAATAGTTTGTTTTTAAGCAAGTGTAACGAGCACTATTTTGGTAGCCAACTGCTCTGAGAAAGAGTCAGCTCCAATCATACAGTCATTAACCATGTACCTTAACAAGGTGAATAATCAACATATTTACAAACTACACAGATTCAGTCCCGTCAACTCTTATAAAAATGGGACTGAGGAGCTGACATGGAAGAGACCAAGATGCTTGAAAACAGAAGGGGTCACCACTTTTGTTTTAAGGAACCATGTTAATGAAACTGTTTTTCCCTAGTGACCTGAGGGCACAAATACGGATTTAGCAGTATGTTCAGAAGTTAGATTACAGTCTTGATACTAAGCATTTCAGCATCTTTGTATTTTAACACCTTAATGCTGAGAAAGATTAACTTCAGGCAGAACTGTAAGAAACTAGCCTTTCTAAACTAAAGTCTAAACTGAAAAGCTACAGTAGATGTAACCAAAAAAAAAAAAAAGGAAAATGGAACACAGAGAGACAGAATGTGTGAGAACAAACAGAACATTACTTAGTAAAATCCAGTGACATCTACAATAGTTTTACAGCATGTTTAAGCCCTCTAAGGTTTTATATCTCCACCTGCCTTCCATTTAAACTTACTCCTTGTTAATGACAATACGTATGACAAAACAGAATGCAAATAGATCAAGGCAATACATCTAAGTAAGCATGCCTGATAACCACAAACAGTATTTCCCAAATTGTGAAATAGATCTCCCATGGCCTTAATTGATTTGTTTTTGTTCAAAAGGTACAGTCCTCTAAGTTATACTACCCCAGCAGCAATTCCAATGAGGATAAAATGGACAGTTCTTGAGTAACTGTGGAATGCAACCACCTCGAGTTCCTATCCTGCTGAAAAAGGACAACTGGCCCTACAAGTGCAGCAATAGTGTAAATCTCCCTGAAGCATCTTCTGCCTGATGAAACTGAACGTCCACTACTTACAGTGTTTCTCTTGAGCTACCAACATCTATGCACAAATAAAAAAGGTGCCTCTTTTTTAATAGATCGGTTTAATACTGAAACAGATAGGATGAAGTTAAAAAAGAATAATCAAGATACTGAACTGAATATTTTGAAGCAAGTGCCCCAGCTGTGGGGAAAAGTGCATTTAGTTCAGCAGCAAAACAGCACAGTGTGAAGATATTGTGCTTGGACACAGAAGTTCCGTAATGGAAGGAGGTACAAGGCAAGTCAAGATATAAAACCATAGTACATTGTTAACCAACCTTAAAACTTACATATATTGCAGTGTTTAAAAGTAAGACACATTCATTTATTGTACAAGGACTACACGGAATCCTTAAAATTGCCTGTTGTAGTTTATGACTCAACACTGTAATAAAAATGTACTTATATATTATTTCCTTGCCACTTAACTGTACTGTTAGACCTCATGGACTTGTTACTTCACAAAATGAAAACTGCTCTTCACCGAGTATACTCAACGTTTTTTACCAATCTGAAAAGGTTTACTTGTGCTAGAAAAGACCAACCGCAGAAGGCTCAGTTCAGATATGTTATGCCTGCAACTGATAACTCAGGGAAGCAAGACTTAAAGGAATTCAAGCTTTTTTTTCTTTTCATTGTTTTTGACTGCATCCTTTTCACCTGCCAGTTGTTCTAATGAGAATGTGTTTTTCATATACAAATCGGTCGATACAAATTCATCAGCAGAGGCATATAAATTCTCGATATGATTGATTAAAACAGAGCAAATCAGAATAAAACAAAATCCAGTGATTTACTCTGACTGTAAACAATATAAAAACACCATTTGCTTCAAATCTCAAAATAAGTTAAAAGAAAATCCCAACCTCAGGACACGTGACCCTTTCAGGTTTTGACACAAAAACAAAAAAAAGAGGGAGCAAACAAGTTCATTATATAATGGTTATACATTTCTTTTAACTGAAAGTAAATCTAAGCAAAACTATTTTTATCCCTTAAATTTAACTTTTTAGTTCATTGGCAATTGCTTTAAATGAACTGGCATTTCCAGATTATTCAGACAACTTCCATGAAATTCAGCAAAGAAAACTTAGACAAGCATTTTTACAGAATAAAAAAAAATCTAAATGGCTATGATTCCTCTATTAGCAGAAACACATAATGCAGTCTTAAATTTTGCCTTTTTATATTATTTATATATTTTATACATATATATAATATAATATAAACCGTATATATTATATTATATATACATATACAGACAATTACAACATTAATGCAGTTTGTATTTTGTACAGTGTATTGGACAATCCAATTAGCGTCAGACCATGGCACGGTATGGTCCTTGCATTTTTAGGAACTGAATGATGAAGGAGGGTCCTCCTGCAACAATCTGAGGTGGAAGGTGGCTGAGTGGGCAGTTCTCAATACTCATTATAGACAGTTTGCTGCAAAGAGCCAGCTCAAAGGGAAGGCTGTGCAGATTGGGGTTGTCATTCAAATACAGTTCTTCCAGATTCTCCAGTGTACCTGTTAAAAACAAAATGATCCAAAGTAGGATTTGCTGATTCACATAGTTCATAGCCTACTTTAAGATTCTGTACTACACTGGCTCTTGAGTTAGTGACTCATCCAAATTCCTGTTTTCAAGCACACAAAGTTTTCTGTTCACTGATGCCTAAGCAAAAAACTAGTTGCTTTACTTTCCCTGTAGAAATATCCATTATGGTATCTCCTTTAAGTACCAATTGAACTGTAAATACGCAGAATAAAAGAATAGAGAGGGACTGCACCATAACTGTTCACCCAAGTGCTTTGCAACTGCAAGCAGTACTGAATTGAATAGCTATCTAGTTAGAAGGGCCCAGAAAATATTTAATACCATACAGTATTTATTATCTCTTTAAAAAGTATTTATGCCATAGTTTTTATGTTATTAGATTCCCACATGTTAAGGACCCAAAAGTAATTGAAATGAGACACTGGAAGAAAGCAGGAGAGGTCTTTGCACAGCAGTGAACTTACTAAATGGAACAAACCTGTGCGAAAATTTTTTCCTGCATTTGAATTTTACAACTTACCTCTACTACAGATACTGCAATACAGATTAAGCAAAAGCTGTAAGACAGTAATTTCTTTTTTCATAAGACTTCCATTCCTCCACCGCAACTGAACAGCAAAATTTATCCATATTTTTGAAATACACTCCAAATATACAAGTCTTCCTCAAAACACTCCCCCATTTTCCAATCTTATATATCATAAACATCTCCTATAGCCTAAAAGACTCATCTTTCTTAGGAGAAAGCAGTATCCAGAACTCAAGGCATGGAAAACCAAGGGAAAAAAAAAAAGGCTGTAGAAGGAGTAATGAGCAATAGCTGACAGCATGACAGTGTGGCAGTCACATCTAAGGAATAGTTAACTGTTTTCAATCTTTTAAGACAACCTGCTTTAATAACCAAACTGTACTCCTGCAATAGTATTTCAAGTGTTTCCACAGCATCCAAACTCTCTCCACTAACACATGAACTAGATTACAAAGCTTCAGATACAGATTGGTTTAGGCTCTTCTCACAATGAGGTACATGCAACATGAGAAGAAGCTGTTATGACTCTTCTCAGGATGAGACAGACTATGCCTTCCCCATCAGCACATCACTGTTTCTGTTTTTGCCTTGTGTAGCTTGTTCCATCATTTCTTTCCTCCATAATGACCTCTAACTTTATGATTTTAACTTAAGTGCTCAGAATCATGTTTTGGACCAACTACCTGCTCTGGGTCTATATGCTTGTGACCAACTATTAAAAAAAAAGTGGGCTTTCAGTTTCAGGTGCTCTGAAACCGCTTATTTTGAGTATTTCAAATTACAAAAAAGAATCCTATTCCTCCTTTTCTTTCTGTAGCTCTCCTCCTCTTTACTTCCTTATCTCATCAAGGTGAAAAACAGTAAGACAGTCTATAAACACAAGTGTGTGTAAAGGGACTATCAGCAGAAACGTGATTCCGCTGTCTACAACTTACACAGGGTCTTTTCCTACACCACTGAATTAGGACCCACACGTTTCCTTTCTCTTTCCAAGAATAGGTTTATGAAGTTGAGTGATTAATAATACACATATGGCAGGAGAATTTGCAGAGAAAAGGAATCTCACCAATCCAAGTTATCGTGTGTTTGGCAGCTTTCTGCAGAAGAACTGAAAAGAAACCTACACTGTTTGTTTTGCTACAGGTTGGCAAGATAAACACCACGCACTGTAGAGCTGTTCCTGTGGCACACGCCTCACATCAGGTTGTGTATATCTAGAAGTTTCAATTTAATTTTGTGGCCTCTACTTACGAGCACTGTAGATGCCTATCTTATGTGCCAGTAACTGCTTTGGCTCAGGTATATAGAAAAAGCCCCCTTACCAATTTCCTCAGGAAGGTGGGTGAGAAGATTCTCTCCGAGACCAAGGTGTGTCAGATTGGTAAGGTGACCGATACCTCTGGGGAGGGTGGTCAACTGATTATTTGTCAGAACTAATTTCTAAGGGAAGAAGCACATTTGTAAAAATTAACTAAATGACTTTTTGCTTCAAAAGAAAGACAGTAGCAAGATACATAGTTGACAAATAGATGGGTTCTGCTCTCAAGTATTTGAACAAAACATTCAACAACATTTAAGACCTCTATTAAGCACCACTTAATGTAAAAAAAAAAAGTGCACAGTAAAACACATGTCTAATTCTGAAGGCTTTCAAGAACATGACCAATATCAGAGGATATTCCTATGGCCGTGTTGTACTCATGATACAACAGTTAAACTCTTCAAAATACATGTGTTCATTTTTAAATGTTACTCTAGGGAAGAGCTGGTGGGGGCAGATTCTGAACAAAGTTCCACAAGATTATTAACTTTTGGTTCTATGTCCAATCCCTAATGGCTTCCGTCAACCAACCAGCTGTAATTAAACCAGC
Source organism: Phoeniculus purpureus (assembly GCA_028565055.1). Taxonomy (NCBI): domain Eukaryota; kingdom Metazoa; phylum Chordata; class Aves; order Bucerotiformes; family Phoeniculidae; genus Phoeniculus; species Phoeniculus purpureus. Next base: position 20,981,781 of record JAOXOE010000632.1, on the reverse strand, counting down.
ATGATGTAAACAAAGGACATTAGATGTTTATCTCAGCCAATTATTGTTTCACCTGCAGATCCTTGAGGTAAGCGATTTCATTTGGCAAGGATTCCAGTTTGTTTTCCTCTAGATCTAACTCTCTGAGTTTCCGCAGATTTCCAATTCCATGAGGAAGTTTCTTTAGTAGATTGTTTGACAAGATAAGAACCTAGAAAAATCCAAACACAGAGACTTTCAGCAACACAATAAGTAAATAACAAGACAGGATCTTTTTATATTTTCAAGTAATAAAGCCCAAGATTAGCCTACATTTTAATTATGGAAGCAAACTGAAAGGAAAATAAAAATTAAATCAGTGATTAATACATTTTTTTAAAGGCTCTAAAAACACAAATACATATATTTATGACAGCATTCTTTCAACTATGACTTTACAAAGTAATAAATGCACAACACCCTATTTCTTCAAACGACAAAAGAAAAGCAACTTCTTCCTGGACTCCCTTATCAATCTGTTATGCTTCCTTATAGCTCTCTTACAACCATATTTTACATTATCTGCTGTGCTTGCCAGACCCTCCTTAAAAAGCTTAATACTTCCTCTTCTCCCTGTGTCCCTTTGGTTAGGAGTGGCAGCAAGTAAACAGACAGATCAGTGCACCTAAGCAGAACCCTGCACAGGTTTCCACTGGCTTTCCAGAACAGTCTCCTATCACACATCCACCCCCACTACAGTGTGATTCTCTTGTTTTTCTTCTTCTTAATAAGCTGAATTAATAAAAAGCCTAGGTTCAAGAAATGCATCGTATTGATTTGTATTTATTAACAGAGTTATCCATGATACCACAAGCAAGTTAACTCATATACCAATTTTTCTCCAGAGAAGCCTTGCAGTCCTTAGAAGTTAACAAGCTTCATACAAACACAGTGAGTAGTGAGGTAATTAATTACTGATTAAACAATGTTGTTATCTAATTATTTAACAAGGCACATTGAAACAAAAGGATGGTAAAAAGCACCCAGTATGAACCCTCATCCTAGCCACTTGCAGCTTCCTGGTAAGTGGGCCAAGGTCTGGCTTCTACCAATCACTGTTCTCATGAGCTTCCTGACACAGAAACACCAAAGGCAGGAACAGAACAGAAAATGAGACCAAAATCAAAGTGAAAATCAAAATGAATAAAAGCCAAAGCCTTAGCACTAGTACAAGCAGTATTTCAGTGGCCTTCCTTTATATACTATGACGTACATGGATTGATAAGAATATTAAAGTTTTAATCACGTATCAAGAAACAAAGGCAGGAACAGAAACTATTACCCACATGTAACACAGCTGACTTAGCACTGCTGTGGGAACCTACACTTTTGTGTAAACATGCCCAAACAGCTCTTTGTATTTGATTCTTTAATTACAGAGAAAAATGGTGCTAACGGGTCTGTGCACTGTGCAGCTCTCCAGCTTTGGCAGCTGGCAGACCACCAGCAAATCCAGTTGTTAGAGATTACTAACTCCTCGGTCACATAAACCACAGTCTTAACTGCAAGGGAACTGGACCACTAAAGAGCTATTACTGTGCCATATCATTTTTGCCCCAAACTAGAGGAATTATAAATTATCCAAAGCAGCAGTCACACTGCACATTTGCAACTTCAAATACGACATTTGCTATTGTACTTTAATTGTCTGTTAATTGCCTGTAAAAATCTGTTAAGTTTGTCTCTGCTGATGGTACTTTGGGAAACAGGATTGGGGACACAACAGGTTTAATTCATGGTTTCAAGCTACAAGACGCTCTCCCCTAAAGGCTGAGAATTCCCAGCTGGCTACATACAAGGTTCACAACACTATGTTCAAGCCACCTCTGGCTGCAGCCCATCTCATCACATTTTTCTGATCCCTGCTGTTTCCATGCTGGTCTGTCCTGGAACTGAACTGAATTGAGTGCCACGGAATTAACAACATTAAGGAAAGTTTTGTTGAGGAAAATTTTCTTTCAATGTAGCTACGAATATTCACTTAGTCCTTTATGTACAGATGCTTGTCTACAGCCTAAAGAACAGCATTGAAAAAGCTGTGGACAACAGCCATAAACAAATGCAACAAAATACATAGCATACATACACATCTATTTAGCATTTTTTAACCCAAAAGTAGTATTACTGAAACCTGAATTAGAGAATGCCTGTTTGCAGGGATTCACTTAGCTGTTCAATTTTACTCTTCTTACCTCAAGAGAAACAAGCCCAGATACATCCTCAGGGATTTTTGTGAGCTGATTAGTTGCTAAGTTCAGTTCTACCATACTAGTCCAAGTCCCAAAGTCCAAGGGGAGAGAGGTCAGCTGATTGTCCTGTGATTTAACATATCAAACATTTAGGGTCTGTGCTTGCAAGAAGCTGGCAAGGCATCTGAGACATTAATACATCATAACACGTATAGTAATTTTGTTAATAATTGAATCAGCAGAATAAAATGTTGATAACTGGATAAATATCTTAAATTCCTCACAACACAATGAGTCCCAGTCTAGAGTTACAGAATTGACTCTGTGTTACTAATATGAACTGAAGTGTAAAATTACAAATACATAATTCTCAAGATTTCATGTATCCCAGTGGTTAAAATATTTTTTAACCTTTCTTTGCTGAGAGGTGGAAAAAAAGAACATAAAATTCACTGTAACTTTACAAAGGTGCTATCAGCAATGATGAAATCCTAATAATATGTGGAGTTTGCTCGAAAAAAAAAGGACAAACCCCAAAAGACACCCAAATAGAACAAAATAAACCAAAACAGTACAGCAGTGACCACAAAAATTTAAAAATCTTAATGGCTAGAGCAAAAGCATCTGAAATGAACCTGAACATCTTACTGTTCAAAATGTTGCTACAAAATTTGATCTAGACCAGACACCACAAAAACCTAAAAAGAAAAACAGCATAGAAATTCCTGTAAACAACCAAAGTTACAAACACTTATGTGACACAAACTGAAAATCTGTTTGTGTCAACAGATATTAAAAAACAGTAGCTGAGCTTAGCTGCAGCTCAAACACTGTTTATTTTTTAACAAATAACTTAAGGTCTTAAAACAAACCCTTTCATAGAAAAGCATCATCTTCTCTACAGTTCTCTTCACAGACTTAAAGGTTCTTTTTCCATGCACTACAGCTACTGCCAAAAGTCTACAAACTTAGTTTATGAAAGAATATATTTTTTCAAAAAATAGATATTTAACAGGATTTTGTTTATGATCTAAATGGGGATATTGGGGGGGGGGGAGAAACAACTCCTCTACATGTCACCTGTGTCCCATGTGAATATTCAAGAACTTTGCAACCAACTTTATTGTTTAATTTGTTCAAACTCTAGCAAATGTGAAAAAACCTCAACTAAAAAAAATTAAGACAAATCAGTAAGATCTTGAGAGTGCACTTTTAAACTAACACAGAATTGCTTCTGTATACGACAGCAGCAGTGTCCACTTCAGCACGATAAATTCATTCCTTCTATAATTAAGTTTGCCAGAATCCACAAAGCAATGAACAGTGCTCCTCATTGATTTTACACACAGTAGCATGTTTCTGTGCCTCACCTTCATGTTCAGCTTACTTAATACTTTAGCTCTAGAGAAAATTCCAAAGGGGATTTTATTGATGCGGTTGTGCTCCATATTGAGAGAGTAGATTGTGGAGAACTGTGATGGGCCACCCACAGGATAGGACTGGAAGCAGTTCCTGGCCAGTGTTAAACTAGTCAGTTTGACAAGGCTGGATAAAAGACCCTGTAGAGAGAAGAAAACCACCCAGGAACTTAGGACAGATTTATTTGAATACATCTATTTTCCCTCATGAGTCTTAATTAGAAATGTTTTCTCCCCCTGAAGTCCATCCCCTAAATAAGTGTTGCAACACACAAACCAGTTTTAAACTTGATAAAACTTCCATCAGCAACAATCTGACATCAAAGTCATCAGCCTTTACCTCATTTCCCCCCTCATCCCTTACAGACTGCCCGATACAAAAAAGCAAACGCATCACATTTAAAAGCACAAGTCTAGGAGGTTTTGAAACTCTTCTCCTCTAAAGGGAGTTTTTTTAATAACATACTGCTATGTCTTGATCAGGTCCAGAGACAGGTGTATCTGTCACATTCAGTGACCCAACCACCACCATGTCCATTCAG
>JAOXOE010000632.1:20961963-20977203 GCA_028565055.1 Phoeniculus purpureus | reverse complement strand
CAGCGGCTGCTCCCATGGCACTAGGCCCAGCCACAAACTCTCACGTAAAGCTGAACAGGGGCATTTATAACAGTCCTCACCTTCCCTTACCAGTATGCCAACTTGAGTTCAGCCCTATTTGCTTAAAAATTTCAGAAATTAGAGATTCACGCATGGCGTTGCATACTATAAATAATGCAACATCTGCAATCAGGAACGAGCAGTAACAAGATAATGATTCCAACCATATTCCTAATGTCAGTATTTCTGGATTGCTATTTCAGTGCTGCATTCACTGTAAAAGCTTTAAGATCATGGCTTTGCTCTTTCACCAGTAAAACTTTGGCTACTTCTCTAAACATTAGCATTATTGTAAATAAAACAGGATTTAATAGGGATTTGTCTACATGTCATGGCTAAAACTTGAAATACAATTCTGAGAGCATCTCAGCAAGTATCAGTGAAGCAACTTTCCCCCCAAAGGTAAATTACTGGATCTTCAAATCAGTATTAATCTAACCTAATCATTAACTAGTATAATCTTTGATTGGGAAATACTCTTTCTAGTGATATTTTAATTAACAGATATTCTCTGTCCTGGGGTTAGGCAGTCCCCAAGCTCCGTTACAAATATGCTTTATTGCTTCAAATGGGTCCTGACATTTCAAAAACCCATTTTTGAAGTCTGGTTCCGTACAAAAAAAATACTAAAAATATGTTAGCTAATACACTGTAATAGCCTAGAGTAATTAAACACATTTGAAGCGAAGCAAGAGAGCTTTGGCAGTACAAAGAGAACAATGCTCTTACATCTATGAGAGCTGTGGCAGAGCTGCCTCCTCCCAGCCCATCCTTTTAAGATAAAATATTTATTAGGCATTGTGTCAGCAGCTTCAGCTGTGTTTTGAAATGCAGAAGTTTCTTCTACAAATACAGTTCTTTGTGTTATAGCACAGAACACTTTATTTAAACAGATTACAGTATAAACTATAGGCTTCTGCAAGGAAGCAGTGTAAGTGTTAATGTATTGTTGGCAAATAGGCATGAAGAAGGCAGCACAGTGGCAAAGAGTTTTTTATTATGACTGAGCATAATTTAGACCAAGTAATCACGCTCACATTAGCTTTTTGTAATTATACTGTAGTTGCTTTCCTAATGTCTGGGTGGAGTGGGCTAGCTTGGCTCTCATGTTACAAGCAGCCTGATGGTTTTCATTCAGGAGCATTTTCTTAAATGATAACTTTACCCAAATATTATTAAATTCTGTTTTCAGTCAAGCATTGCTCAGAAATTTATCGTAAAGCAGTTAGTTACTGCACTTGGTTACTAGGAGTACTTTGCCTAACCCCTAATGTATTTGAAGTTGGTTTTTTCCATTCTATCTGTAGTTTCTTGTATACTTCTACATTGTAACTCATACCAGTAATTTAAACAACTTGCGCGGGCAACTGGGGGTGTCAGCTTAGAAAAGCAGTTTGGACCATCATTAAAACAGAAAAGAATATAAATTCTTTGTTGCATCCTGAGGCCTTCATCTCAAAAGAATTAAAACATTTTAAATAGTTTCAAAGTCTGCAGACGTCAAAGCTGTATTTTAAAAACGGTCTGTAAGCAGCTAGTTATGCAGGACTGAAAAACAGGAGTCTCTGGGGGCACATTTCAGACAACTCCAGAAGGGTACACCAAAATGTACAGATGCACTTAGGACTTTATGCCTGTGCACCCCAGAGCTAGTGAAATACTTTGTTCAGGGAATGTATTAATTAAAAAGACTGATAAAAGTTGGCTCCAGAATTTTTAACTATGAACTTTTCCATGGTCCCAAACTAAGACTCAAGCAAGAAAGACCAAGCTAAGACAATCAAGTACAGCAGTTACGAAAAGCAAGAAAGCAGACTACTTCTTTCTCCTGTGGCCTTCACAGAGTCACTGAAAAATCGTGGAAACGTTTATTTTTCATAACAAAGTGAAAATGTGTCAATAAATTGCCAGATGATACCACATTGGTGTCAACAGGACACTTTTCCACACTAAAATAATAATGCTGAGGCCAAGGAGTTGTTATAAGCTTTACCCATTCTCTTAAAGGTTATTCATGTCTCACTTAGATGGGGAGAGAAGCCATTTTTCATTCTCCATCTTCTTCCCCACCTCCATGAATCAGGAACCCTGAGAAACACTTACCTAGCTTGAATGGTGGGAACCTGGACTCCTTATTTCCTAAAAAGACAGGACTGCAAATACAATCACGTGTATTGCTCCCACTTTTAACTGACGTTGTGTGACATTAATTCTTCTATACTAGTTAGAGACACCTAATATGTTCAGAACTGCAGTACTTCACATTACACACAGGTAGACTAAAACAGTGTATTCCTCAGAGTTATGATGCAAGACAAAATAATTCCACATGTTCCAATGTTTCTACAAAACACCAATGCCTTACAATAACATTCCTTCCCCAATCCACTCCTCTAATTCTCACCTCTGGTAAAGCAGAAATGTTGTTGTTCTCCAAATTCAGTTCATCAAGTTCACTGCATTTTGCTAAAGACTTCGGAATTGCTGACAGCCTATTGTACCTCAGGCCAAGACGACTTAGACTTGACAGATTTCCTACAGGTAGAAAACAGATATTATCATTAGAGCAGCATGAACGCACAGCACAATGTTTGTCTTCTGATTCTTCTGTTGTCTGCCAGTCTACACTTCAAACTTTCATGTGGTGAAGTGGAGTGATCATCCCAACCCGAGACACAGGCTGGTCTCAATGCTTTCCAACCCTGAATCAACTATGCAGAAGTAGATTGTGCATATTAAACACTCTTCTAAAGTTGTGCATAATATGCTAAATAAGACTTACGTCCTGTTGTAGGAGTTGTTCTATGCGATCTTTCTACCAACAAGAAACTCTATCGTTTTCCAGATGTCCCCCAAACGACTTTTTCAAATTACAGATGACATGACTCAATGTCATGACTCATATTACCAGAACTTGGGCTACATCACAGAGCTCGGGTCCTGGCAAAACGATTTCCTTTTCAGGGGAAAAACCCAAAACTTCTACCATCTTCCAAAAGCAACAGTCTTTTCAAAGTAACAGAAAAAAACCCTTTCAAGTTTTCTGAATGATACTGAAGGAAAAGTCTGAAGGAACTCTGCAGAAATCAGACAATAGTGCCTGCAAAAATCCTTCTGAATATTGCCAGGCCAACAGTCCTGCTTGACCTGTATTTCTGTCAGGAAAAAAGTTCTTGAGAAACTTGTAACTTGAAAATTTCCTACCTGAAGCTCCCTTACACTCCAATCTTTACTGTCTAACAAGTACTCAAGACTAAAACCAACAGCTTAAGGATGTTTTTGAGCTATAAGGTGCTGAGGCATTTAGACCCTCCTACTGTTCCTAAGAGCTTGAACTCCACTGAAAAGTCAAGCAGCAACTGGTATGTAGAAAGCGCTTAGTTTTCTGTCTCATCCCTACAATCAGAAAACATGTCTATGCACGTGCAGCATCACACCAGTGGGACCTGTGAACAGATTCACACAATCCAACAGTTCCTTGCAAAACGTTCGCTGTTTTACACTAGTTTTTACAGCCAGTCATGGCACAACAACTTGTTCTGCAAACTGAAGAATCAGAAAAACACATTAGAAAAGGAACATAAGATTTAACAAATGGCAGCAAGAATAACCAGAAATAATTTTAAAAGGCAAAGGGACTTTAATAGGTACAGTCTAACTACTCCTGAAGTGAAGGCTGTATTCATGTCTATACACACAGACTTATACAGTGGTTATTGGAACACAGTAAAGGAAGAGCAAATGTAGCACATGAAGTATTCTTGGAAGCAATGGATGAGACAAAATAAAAAGAAATGAGAATTAAAATTAGTACAAATGCAACAACGAGATGTGCTAGACAGATCTCACAGGAAGTGGCAAAATACCTTTTTCCTGAACTTGGTCACCATACGCTGTAATGTACTGTAAGAGTGGCAATACATTGCTGAGCAGTGCAAAATGTAGCAAATAAAAACTGACAATTGGGAATGTAGTATCATTCACTGTAGTTACTAAAATGAAAATTAATAGCAGTGAAAGTACAAAGAAAGCCACTACCAAAACCACACCAAATAAAAAACCAAGCAAACAAACAAACAAACAAACAAAGCACAAAAAAAAAATCCACAAAAACCCTCTTACATAGCACAAAAATTATCCAGGAAGAAAATCAAAGAAGAGAATTAAGGAAGATTTTTAGCACATATCTGATGCTTAGCAAACAAGCTCAGAAACAAATTTCACTTAGTTTCATCAAAAACTGAGTTTAAACAACAGGTAGCTACTCAGAGCTGCTTAACTAGTATTACATCCCATTGCAGACTTTATTTATGTTTTTCAGATGCTTTCTTTCTGGGTAAAAATGCAACTAGCTTTTGCAGAAGCAGGAAATAAAGTCTTCCATTAACCAATAAAAGGTATTTAAAATCCAGGAGTATCAAAGTTGTTCTTCAGTGCAAAAATCTTAATCTTTTGGGGTTCAATCCTACAGTGCATATACACTAAAGAGAATAATTAAGACCTAATTTGATACTACAGTCTACTAGTACAAAGAGACATTTGTAAGTAACATAGCTATTTAATGCTGTATTTGGCAAGACTTGGCATCGCTGGCTGTATAGAAAACTTCCATGATAGGCATCCTATTGCAAGACACCAAGATCCTTAGGATTCGCTGTTCTAGGGATGAACAAAGCACACACTGGTGACATTTCTCTGAACTGGTAGTTTTGCTTTAATACCAAAATGAATTACAAGCCTCACAGAAAATAAGGTATCAATCTATTATCCTTTTTTGCTACTTCGACCTTGAGTTAGCTGCTGATCTGGATTTTTCAGGCAAAGAGAACAGCTCTGGCAGACAGCATGATGCCAACTGTTGCTTAGCAATACAACATCACTATGCCAATTCCCAGATTGTGAGCCCAGGTTGTATGAATATGGTTCCCTTCCTACCAGCAATGTGGCATTTCAGAAAAATGAAACTCAGCAGCCATTAGAGAGAATCAAACGATGCCATAATTCTCTAGGAGAGAATGACACACGTTGCTGTTCTCATGGCATGATCAGAAAGGAGACATAAAGGGCAGCTCCCAATAAGTTTTTCTTATAAGTAGTATTTCTCAAGAGAATCTTACCATTATTTCTCTAGTAGGTATCTTACTTCGCTACACAAAAGACATAGAGGCTAACAGAAGACACCTACCACATGTACCGTGTTCTCTGTGAGTGTTTTACACACCACACTACTGAACACAGTTATTCCTGAGACCAAAAGTAGCAGGATTTCAGCAAATCTGCATCAGTAGCACCTCTCCCACTGCTCCTGGAAGGGCTGTCCTGCACCCAGCTGATGCAGGCAGTATGCACTGCCTTCTCATTTCAAGCCAAAATTTATTTATAGTCATTTTATTGCTATTTAGTCTTCTGTCAACAAGACTCAAGATACATTTTCATCCTCCTCAGAGTTCATGTTCACACCTCATTGCAAATGCACAGTGGTGGGAAACCCTTATCAGCTTTTACTTTCACACACTGGGCAAGCTAGATCTTAGATTCCTCTTTGCAAAAAAGGATGATCCTTATAGCTCTTCATACAATCATAGAAAGGCTTATGTTGGAAGAGACCTGAAAGATCATCTAATTCAAACCCACTTCCATGGCCAGGGACACTCAGATCAGACCGCTCAAAGCCTCATCCAACATAGCCTTAAACAGTTCGAGGGAGGAGACATCCACAACCTCTCTGGGCAACTTGTTCCAGTGCCTCACCACTCTCTTCCCTCTGCTCAGTGTGTTAAAACTCTAAGTGTAAACTTTTTTTTTTTCAAAGGGATGTTTGTTACAAATATTGTCAATATTCGCTTCCACGGTCCACAGGTCTGCTGCTAGGCAGCTGGCTAACATATTTGGGCCTCCTCACCAGTTCTCTGACCACCAATTGACAAACCCTAGTTCATAACAGAAACTGATACAAGTTGCAAAATAACACACCTTGCACATTGCAAGATCAGAGCAACCTGAGCTCAGGACTACCTAATTCATACTCCTATGTGGAGCTGCTTTCAGTGTCTGCGTTCATCTCCATCTTCTCCAATTCAGCTACTAGTTTCTAAGATGGTACCATGTTAGGGACTCCACTGTCAGGTTAAGTCTAAGAAACCAAGCGAGGAAGGTAACGACTGATCACTATCAATTTGTTCAGTCATCTGGATCATCTGCAGTTGCAGCTCAGCAGTTTCCTCTCGATGAGGCCCTCTTAGGCAGCACAACTCAGAAAATGCAGCGTGTTCATGCAGAGTGTCCATGAAGGTGACAATTTCATAACCACAACTGAAATGCAGCTACTAGCAGGAAAAGCAACAAGAAAAACACCTGTCAATCTGTTTTCTTAGGAAGCCCATTATAACACACTGTGCAAATTCAACTGCCCCATCCATTGGCTCTTCAAAAAAGATTGGTAAATACTAAAAATATGACTAAGTCCTAAACTTAGGCCAGGTCTAAGAAAATCACTGAAAAATTCTTTTAGTTCAACTTTTCCACAAGGAACAGTCTTAGCAATCAGGTTTCACACAGCCACCTTGTTTCAAATCCATTTTCTCACCAGTAAAGTTCACTCATACCCAGCACTGGCCTCCCATCTCAGGTTTAAAACAATGGAAGAGCAGAATTCATAATCACTTCACTGGAGTGATTGTCTCTCTCTTAGGGTTAGCTGCTTCATTTACACAGACATTAATAAAAAATACTTGGAAGCATGCAAATCCAGAAACATTAAACTGAATTCTATTACTATAAAAGGGACTCTAAATAGATTGTTAAATTAAATTCTTCATTAAAGATACCTCAAAAGTATTAGTCAAAGAAAAAGCAGGTGTCTGCCAATCCCAGAAAGAAAGGGAAGACTGGAAATAAAGCAGGAAAACAGTGCTTACAAAAACACACTTTTTAGAAAGCCATCTGAAGTGGTTCTCCAAGTAGGAGCAATGTATCTCTCTCTTGCATATTTCAAAACCAGGAGAAAAAGCAATGGGTATGTTGAGTAACATAAACAAATCCAAATTCCTAATTCAAAGTCCTAGCAGTGCTTTCTAAGGGAGTGGCATATGCTCTCCTCTTCTTTGACTTAACACAACCTCTTCCTTTCCCCTCGCTCAGTTAAAATAATCCTTCAAATTTCTTATCCTTAGCTGAAGGGTCATTACTTAGTTCGAACTGTTACTACATCACTACTACAAGATGGAACAATTAGTCTCTTTTTCAGTTGATCAAGCTGGTTTGCCATCAGGATTAGTCAGTTGCTTTCTCCTAAATGAACCAGAACCATCAGATCTATTTAAACTCTGTTCACTAAAGAAAATTCTTCTGCAGATAACATTAAAAATTCTAATTGGTCTTATAAGAGCTGCACATATCAAAACCCTGTAAGATTGTAATCAAAAGTACACATGAACCTCAGCACACAAGAGATCACTGCAAGAACTTGCCACAAACAACATGGCACTATTAAGTATTTCTGATGGTCAGACTTTATATAAAATACTCTTATATTCTGATGTGACTAATCAGTAGCCACCTATTACAGCACATGTTTTACATGACTGCCCTTTACTTCACAGAGAGCAAGTTCCCTTACTTCACTAAGGGATCTTCTAAGAAACATGACTTGATGTTTTGCATACAAAAAGGTACCAAAAGTAATTTTTAACAAACATAAAATTAAACTTGATGTCTGAAGTTCTGAGAACTGAGGTTGATACATGGATGATTCCTTTTTCCTGTGAGAGACTGCTAAAGTCCACATTCTTGTGGGGGAGCGTGGAGAAAAATATTCCTCTGGCTTGCTTTCCCAGAGGCAGGCAACCTTGAGAATCTGGATTGGATGGCAACAGGAGTCTGTTTCAGGGGGGAAGTTGTTGAAGCAGCAGGACAGTACAAAAGGGAGGCTGCTTGCAGAGACCCCCCCTAGGGAGATGGAGTTGCAACGCCTCTCTCAATAGGACTCTCCTCCCTTTCTGCAGACAGGCTGCTGCAGACAATTGATCTAACCTGCATAATGACATTGCCTGTAAGTTTAATGGATATTTTCTATGGTAGATTTGGATGGGTTTTCCTTTTGTTATGGACTGTCTCATAACCTTTGGGTTTTCTGTCAGGATTTTTCCAGTTATTCTCCCTTCCAGGTAGTCTCCTTTGTCTCTATGGTGATGAGTTATGTAAACTTATCCTTACACTATGTAGGAACCAACAGTAAACTGTACTTTCTGCTCATGGTCGTGCTCCTTGGGCTCTGTTACAGACCTGTCAAAACAATGTCACTTTAAAAAAAAAAATAGCCACAAAATCATGCATTGAGCACAATACACCATGTTGTACCAATCTGATAGGGGAAAGCTGTTTTCACTACAGATGACAATATGCAAGAAAAAGCCAAAAGAGGTTCAAAGAGTATGTTACAAAGCAGGTGGGACCTGAGGTCCTCTCTCTAGGAGAGACTAGACAAGCCAGAGATGGCCAGCTATGGCTAAAGATTAAAACCCACATTCAAATGTTTCAACAATGCTCTTAGCCCAAAACTGCTGTCAGTCAGGAGATGCCTCTATCACACTTCGTATCAATGTGCACAATTCCCAGATGTCGACCATAGTTCATGACAACTGTTGAAGAGTTTCACAGCTTTTTTAGGTAAAAGGAACTGTTGACAAGTTTAATCTCTTGTCAGAAAGCAAACTATTTCCCAGACAGCTGAAGAGTAAAACGAAAGGCTTCAGATCAACCATTTTAACATTCAGTTGCATTCAACAAGCAAAGGCAATGTCTGCCAACATTTAACACTGTGACAGCACGAAATGACTGGTCCCAAAAGACATCTGCAAGGTGATCTCAGTGGGCATGTTGCAGAGGAAGGCAGAACAAAATTCCATAGTCATTCCTCATCTGGTCTGAGGGCAATTCTTTCTAAAAAAAGCCTGTAAATTGTACAAATGTAAACTTGTGTCACTAATCAATCCAAGAGAGGTCAAATCCTTTCTACAACTTGCAGGGCTGGAACATCCTGAATGTATGAAGTGCTCTGCTAAAGGCTGATGTTTTAGGAAAATTGGGAATGAGGACAGAAAGTTGATGGGGATGGAAGGGCAACCACAGCAGAAGGTAGGAAAATCCCTCCTGAACACTGTTACCTAATACCGAAGCCAAAGCACGAAACACAATCATACCCTTCTAAATACAAAAGTAGAGTGGAACACAACAAAAGCTTGGCTTGCAAACTCCAGATTTTACTAGTTTAACAGTGAAGTGATAGGTAGCATATTTTTTTCTTGTCAGACATTAATACCTCCTGACATACCAGGCCAGTATAGGAGGCACATTCAGAACTACAAGGGTCAGTAAGGTCCATCATTTTTTGTCTTGCCTAAACCAAACTGCATGCTCCTCTTTACACAAAGTCTAGGAATTCTCATAAAGATGTTATCCATTACAAAGATGTTTAACAACTCTACCACCCTTACTGGTTTAAAGGAGTATACAAATCATTCTGAAAATGCTGATCTGCAGTTATAGCATATCTGTAAATATTGGTCTCCACACCTAATTACTGTGTGATGGTGCATACATTCACTAAAATAAACTGTTGCTATCCTAGTCTTACCAGGAAGAATATCCCACCACAACACAAAATAAAACATGTTGTCACAAATACACATCAAATCAATAAACTCAGATTTAATAAGCAAATAGAAGCTAGCTAACTTTTACAGTTTTATTTATCTATACTGGGTTTGCATTGGAGATTTATTTAGTAAAACAAAAAAGGGAAGTTATAATTAGCTGAAAATGATTCAAAAATAAAAACCTACTTTACATTGCAACAGATTCAAAAGCAACTCTGGGGCTTATTTTCAGCTATCAATGAAAGTGTTGAATAGAGTCGATTCATACTTCATACAATAACACAAATTTATTTCATTTTATTTTTCATCGGTAGTCTTCCTTTTCAAGTAATTATATAAATGTAAATCATATTGTAAAAAAAGTAACTTTACCTAAGCGATACATGTGCTTAAATTTTTTAACTCTGCTCTACCATACAAACATTAAATGTTTAACACATGAATTTATAATTGTAGCTAATTAAGGAGTGTAAAATTATTGTGTACAGACCAGAGATCCATATAGTATCTTCTCTCCACAAAAAAAAAAAAAACCAACCAAACAACCCAGTAGCAGATACCAAGAGAAGAACCTTAAAAAAAAAAAAAATGGGAAAAGCACACCGTGAGAGCTGGGGGAAGATCCAACAGCATGTGGCTCAGCCACTTCCCACGTTTAGAAGCAACTGATACATCTTTCTCCTGCATAATTGTCACGTTGCCCTGTGAGCGTTCAGTATTCTACAGCAACCCATGTGAACACCAAGACACAGGTGCTCCCTACACACCACATGCAGTACTGTCATTTTTACTCCTGCGAGGTCAACACCTCACAGTTTTACTTCATCCCTCCCGTTGTTTTGCCCGTGGAGGAGGCAGTGAGCAGTCACTTCCCACTTACCCTCTCCCACCACTCACTATTTTCCAGCCAATTTCACTGCTTTACATTTATTAAGTCTAGAACTAAAGACAAGTACCAGGATCTTTATTCCCTTTGAGGCCACCATGAGAACTAGCAAAGGCTTATAATAATCCAAAAATTAGAATAAAAGAGTGAGAGCCACTGCTTTCCACTAGATAAAAGGCTGAGTTTGACGTAATTGCCCAACACTAGCAGAACCTAATTAAAAATGTTTCAGTAACAGCAGCATAGTACAAGAACAAAAAGAAAAAGCACTGACCATAGATCAGGTCTCCCAACACAAGCCAATGGAAAAAAGGTCTGACCTGTAAAGTACTGAACATTCACAGAGCAAGGGTCATGTGCTTAAATTTTAAGGATATGAATATTGTCATCAGAGATGGAGCAGGATCTCGTGCACTTTCCTCCATCAGAATCAAACCCATTGGTCATGTATGAACACCAACCCCGGGCACCGATGGGGCTGCCAGCGCTCTGCTGGGCCTTGTCAGGACCAACACAAAGCCTCCTAAACTTAAAATACCACTTAAAAATAGTTCCACATTTCTACAGAAGTATCTTTATTAAGGCACAATTTGTATAACCTGAGCTGTACCAATGACGTATGCTTGGTTCTAGTCATGATGCTCCATGTTTTATTGACTATGTGTTTTTAAAGCACAATGGTGCTCTCTCAGGGACACCGGGGGCTACAGAGGGCAGAAGCCTAGTTTGCAGCACAATTTCATGCAGCAAAAATGGCAAAGCTACCCCACCTGGTCTCTGCTTTAGGGAGAGCTGTGACTTCAGCTCCTGAGCTAATGTGTTGCAGCCAAGGGCCTCTCTTGTTTTCCTAACTATGTCTCAGGAACAGTGCCATGTCACACACTGGAAAGTGTGTCCAGTGACAGAATTTTATGTGCTTTTAAAGAATCATTTTGGAACATTTACAACTGACTATTCTTTTTCTTATTAAATACGTCTGTTGCCTTAAATGTTCATGAATATGGCCCATTTGACTATAATCAAACTACACTTGCAAGCACACCAAACTACAAAACAAATGAAGAATCTGATTTTTTAAAAAGCTGTAATTCTGTTCCTGTTGAATTTCCTTCTCAAATAAGTGTTTCTGTGCTTTTAAATAAGAAATTGTGAACACATTTGTACTGAATGCTAAAATTAAAAGTCCAAAGAAGGAACACTCACAATGTGGTATTTGCAGCACAAAATTTTCTAAGCTAGTTTGTAATCCAGAGAAACACTTTACTCCACCCAAAACTTGCTTTGTCTCTGTATTGAAAGTCCAGTTATTAATTTTAATATAAGTGGCATGTTCTTCACCTTCTTTTATGTATATTTTTGATATAGTAGTGTGCCAGGTAAGTATACAGAGGTAAGACATTTTGCAAATAAATGCAGATAATAATTCAACCCACCCCCACAAAAAAAAAAAACAACCCATGGGGCTGTGAGGGAAATCTGCAATTACACTACTAGGCAGCTAAGATCCCTACTATGATATTGATTCTAGACTCGAGACTCCTGGAATGTGCTAAGCCATTCTACAAAGCTCATTTTTCTTACAGGAAGTGATCTAATATATTAAGTACTTTACAATTTTCAATCAACAGAAATACAGATATGAATGTATTAAGCCAGTATCTATAAAGCAAGACATTAGGTCACTTCCTGACAGCTAATATCTAAAATCGACAGTTGTTACTACCCCAAAGTGTGCTTGTAAAGCATCGGCTGAAATAAGAACTTTGTATTTTTACAGAGTGGGTATATTGGCTCTGCTACCTCTGCAATCACTGCTGATGCATAATCCCTTCCCTGCCACTCCCCGGCATGTCACCCTCCAACATCCCTTCCCTTACAGCCCAGGCACATTTCAGCACAGTGCTGTCACTTAGAAAACAAGATTTTTGTTTTTCTGCCTTTTCCTTTTTTTTTTTTTAACTGGCAGATTCAGAAATCTTTCTGTGGTAAAACCAAAACTTGGTTAAATAGTCTGGCAGTCAATTTAAGAAGCATTTTTCAAGTCTGGGGGTTTTTTCTAGGGGAGAGGAGGAAAGGGGTTCTTTTGAGGGAAGGGAGAAACAGAGAAGGAAGGGGGCTGTTGTTTTTCAAAGCAGCTTGACAAAAACATCCCTCTCAAGAAAAACAGGCCTCCATCAAAAGGGCCTCAGTGGGAGGAGGAAGGGACAGAGCTAGCAGTAATGGAAAGTCTGTTCCATAACAGGAGGCTCATAGTACATTAAATATTTATAATGAGCAAATGTGTTTGGTCCATTTTGTACCCAGTCTGCGACCCCCACCCCAGTTCCACTGAACTTACGTATTAAGCATACCGAAACCTGGCAGTGTGTATTTGTTGCAAGAAAAGCCAGTTGTGCCTTACACTAAGTTGAAAACTGTGAGTAGGAAAGAGATGGCAACTGAAGCAGAGTGATGGAGCAGCTCAAGCGGCCATCCTGCAGCCAAGCAACACATGCCAGGCTGCCACGCGCCATTTACTCTCTGGGTTTTGCTCAGTACTCAGAGTCTCTCACTACACAATTCTAACCCACAAAGCAAGCTGTAATCTAAAAATCAAGCCACAACTTGTTTTAATGTTGAACCAAAACTGTGATGACTAAGAAATAAAGCCAGTGTTGCTGAACTGGCTATGTAATATGCATAAATGTAGGTTGATTATTATCATTTAAGCTGGAGATTACATTTTTCTCTTTTAGTATTCAATTCTGGCTGCTTTTGAACTGTATGGCACAAACACCCATTTCTGATGTTAAGTTCTAACTCTAAACAGAAAAGCTCGTCTACTACACATTGGTCAATGCAAACAATAGGTATTTTCCAGTGAAGCAAAAACTGAACTTTAATAAAGTTAGAAGACATAAGATGCATTATTGTCTGTTACTATGCATTCATTCATCTTTGGGGGTTTATTTTCCTCTAGCATTGACATGTAGCTCATAGAAGCATGTAAAGAGACAGCTATATACATTTAAAAATAGATAACTTCAAAAAATGATGAAAACAATGCAATGGAAAAACAAAACAAACAGGCAGAAATCCAGTCCAACCACGTATGAACCTGACTCAATACGAACCATGTAACCTTACAATCACTTTCTGAAGAAATGGATGACTCCAAACTATCTTGATTGCATAGTCAGTAATTTCCTATCTGCCAGAAATTACTTAGCTGCCTGAGTAACTTTATGCCTCTCCCACCCAAAAACCTCTCCCTGTGAGCACAGTCTTGCACCATACTATATGGCTTTTGCAGTCCTTTGAGAAGCTCAGGGACTGGCAGTCACCGAGCAACTCAGTAAGTCATACTACTACTCTACACAATAATCAACAACAGTGGTCTCTAAGGCCTGACAATAGAAATCTCACACTTGCTTGGAGAATATTTCCTAGAATTAGCATTTATTTCCTAGAATTCCAGAGAACTCACTTCCTAAAATTTATATGCACAATACACATAAATTTTATTTAAAACAACTTTCAGTAAGATTCGCAAAATAGCTACAAAAAGAAAAGCTGCGCGTATGAACTGTGTAAGTAAGATGCAAATTCCAGATGGAAAAAATTCCAGAGTTTAAAAATCTCATCAATCCAGGAAGGAAGTTTAGCTCCATCAGTGTAAACTCTGTTCAGGTCAAACATTCTGAACAAAAAGCCACACTAGCTCCACATTCAACATTTACTACTAGAAGAAATGCTAGAGTGTTGTGAAATCGTTCTTCATGCCGCACTTGTTCACTTCACTGTGCATTGAAGTACGTTAATTAAATGTTCAATATAAATATTGATAGTGTTCACTCTTCCAAGTATGTTCTAGTGACAAATAAGACCTTAAAATCATGATGGCCTTTACCTTTTTTAATCATGGCATGTATCTCACTCCATCATCTGTTTAAAACTGATTTAATTACCTAAGAAAAGCCATATGTTTGATTCTACATGAGATTCTGAAACCAACCAGGATGGTGTTTATTTTAGTCCATTATTCCCAATTTCAACTGCAAACCCTCTCATTTAACTACATTAGAGCATGGCAACTTTGTGGACTTGGAAAACTCTAATTTTCCTAGTAAAGAGCCCGAAATATACATAATTCTCTTAAAACATATATCATTTTATAGCCAAAGATGTTACTTAAAACTATCTGGCAAGACATGACACTTCAACCTTAAGTCTTTCAGTCCTATGCTCAATTTCATTACAGAAAGGACAACAAACTGTAATCATTTACTCATAAACACAGAACACTTTAAACCTGAGTTAGAAGTGCTTCTTCCTTGTAACTCTCATGCCGAGATGTTGCTGCACTCTGCAGCACAGCTTGATCTAGTAATGCAATTCAGAAAACTAAAAACTACATTTAAGACGCACACCTTGTCTTTAATCTCAGGTGTGAAGCTGCCTTGAGCTGAACACTGGTCATCCTACAGTTACAAACCAAATACTCATTCTTAAATTTGTTCCTCTTACTGAACACTGTAAAATAGTGATTTCACCAAATCACAGAACATTAGGGATTAGAAAGGAAAGATCATCTAGTCCAATCCCCCTGCCACAGCAGGATCACCTAGACCAAGTCACACAGGAACATATCCAGGCGGG
>JAOXOE010000632.1:20925366-20961863 GCA_028565055.1 Phoeniculus purpureus | reverse complement strand
ACCCTTCACATATTTATAAACATTAATGAGGTCACCCCTCAGTCTCCATTTCTCCAAGCTAAAGAGACCCAGCTCCCATTTATTTTCCCTTCTCCAGCCTCTTCACTTACCTATGGTTTCTGGCAGGTCCAAGAGCTCATTGTGCTGCAAGTCAAGGTTGGTGATCTGTGTGCAGCTTCCAATCTCTTCAGGAAGATGTTCAAGCTGATTGTGCGCTACATCCAGCGTTATGAGGTTACACAACTCACCTAAACAAGAAAACCAAAACAACAACTTCTTTAATCTACAGCTCTAGACAATGACTTCCACATAAACATTAACAGAATCTGACGGATTTGGGAATAATCTGGAAAAAACCAAGCTATTGCTACAATACAGCATATACATACAAAAGAAGGCATATTACGGGATCATAATTTCATCAGTCGCATCTGAAACTTGATCGACGACTTCTTAAAATTCTCATAAAACTTTTATCAGTGCCCTGAAGAAATCTTACTCACTTACTGATTTTCTTTTGACAGTCCAGGTTGTGGAACAAGTTTACAAAACCTACACCTCACACTTATTTCAGGCTGAACAGAAGTTTAGAACACCATGGAGTATCTGGACTGTATTGAATTTTGTAAAATTGAGAACAGTTTTTATACCACGGCTCAAACAAATCAACAATTAAGGGACATAAAAACTATTTGCCTGACAACTGAGATAAGCCACTGTAAATTCTGAGTGCTATTTTTAATCATTTTTAGCCATCACAAAAAGGGCAACATATGATAAGTAAACGCTAAACCTATTTACAGAGATTATTATATTTTATAAATGCAAGCAGAGCTGTAGCAAATACAAGTTTGAAATAAAAGGCTTACCTGTAAAGTCTTAAAAAAGACTAGATTTGCTTAGAGGTTAGCACTACTTTACACTGAATTCCTCACATTTACACATTAATTTAGAAGTACAGCTAGGCACAACACTCTATGTACAGGCGTTTCACCTATTTTAATGACAAACATATTGTGCTCTGAGCAATAGCTTGTCGGGTGTAAAGAAGAAAACATGTGTGCCTGAACATAGGTGAATGCATTCATGTTCACACTTCTTTGCACATGATGGAGATTAAATTGATGCAAATGAATTGAACAGTTTCAACTCTACTCAGTAAAGATGATGTCACCGTATTTTTGTATAAAAGCATGACTCAGTGAGTAACAATTTGGAAGAGCAGAAATTCCTTTTGGGGAGCGAAAGTCTATTTTTAAGCTTTAGTGCTGTATCTTTGACACAATCCTTTCAGGGATTTTCCCACAGGCCTGCAGGACAAGTTTGGTCAAGTTCTGATGTATAGACTGTCAACCCATTAGATCAGCAGATAATGACAAAAAGTGATTAATAAACAGTAAAATTCTTACAAATTCAGACTCTATCTTGAGTTGCAGGTCTCGTGTAGACACAATACTTACTATATACCATCAAAGAGTCATGAAAGGCCAGACCCACACCCCAAAAAAACCCAAATAAAAACACTTCAAGAGCTTTATAATTCTGATAGACAGTTAACATAGAGCTGATCTTATTTCCTACACTTATAACCCAAACTGGAATGTTTTTCTAGAAACTAGGCATTGGGGGAATTGGACTAGATAATCTTTCAAGACCCCTTTCAATCCCTAATGCTCTGTGATTCTGTGAACGGTAAAGGTGGTGTGCTCAAGCAACTCTCCTCCCCCCACTCTGAGTGTCCCCTCTCTCTTAAGCCAGCATTCAAGTGTATTCCAGGCAGCCAGAGTCAATAGCCAAACCTACTGTATCTAGCACTGCATAAACCTCACATTTCAAAGCCATTAATACATAGAAAAAAAGCAAATTTAAGAAAAAATTACGCAAGAATTAATGTTCTGTGGTAGGAGCATTTTTTGTTATGCATGAAAACAAGTGGGCAAAGTGTAGAAGGCAATAGGAGAACGATAAGCTTGACAAGTACTTCCAAATGCCTCTCTTCAAACAAAGAGCCCCACAAATCTTTAATGACACAGCTCCAGAACTTTCACACACACCGGGGCAGCAGTTTCCACTTCTTGAATGCTGTTTTCATTTGTTGTCACTTCAGACCTAAACCAATGATGTCAAATTTGAAACGTGGCATAAATTTCATTTCATCACACTGATTTCTCATTTACTTGACTCTTCCCACTCTACATCTGCTGAAGCTGAAGAAAGACTTGGGTTTTGCAGCAACATTTGCTGCACTACAGCTTTGCACCTGCTGAAAACATTGACAACAGAAGGCTACGTGTTTGAAACAAATATCTTACCAGCTAATTCTGGGGAAGGAGAAAAAGCATGCCTGTGTTTATTTAGCCTATTAAAGGCAAGCTAACACTTTGGTGTAATTTGGATAGTCACACGATATATTAAAGACGTAGACATTATTTTAAAAAGCAACACTGCTAAACACTTAATAAACATTTTGAATGTTAGATGGAGGACTGCCCAACAAATCGTAGACTTCAGAGCAGAAATTAAGTAAAAGTTCAAGAACTATCATGAAGCATAGTGGCTTGAGGAAAGCAATTTCAAGAGATATTATAATACTCCCCTTTTAGTTCACATTGTTCAGTAAGGAATCTTGCTCTTGGACATAATAATACTGATCGTTTGAGAGTGTCTCAACAAAACATTTTATTTTCCCCCTAAGGGTAGAAGGAGACTGGAGGTAAACTGCTGCCAGCACTGAAATTGTTTCAATACTTTGAACTGGATTGCTGAGACACAACACAGAGAATGAGCAAGTCAACAAAAAGTACTCTCCTGTTGTTCTTCATGGCATATGAAAAAACATCTTATATCCACTATTCTTAATAAAGTGAAAAAGGTTTCAATGAGGTTGTAGAGGCTCGCCTCCACATACAAAGACACACAGAGGAGCAGCAGCAGGTGGGAAAAACCCGAATACTGGCTGTTCCAGGAAAGCCATTAATTCCATGGCCAGTGTGAGACTCATCACAGTGAGCAAATGGAAAAGTTTTCCAGAGTACCTTGCAGACTGAGGGCTTTTACTGAATGTGAGGCTCAAACATCTTCCACCTATGGGGTGCAAGGAAAAGCAATGTGGAGTGGTAAAAGCTGCTATGGTATCCTTAGGGAAGGGAAAAGGAAGAAATCAATGCATTTTAATAAGAACAAGCATGGGAAAAGAGAGGGAATAAGGAAATAAAAGAACACAGTTGTTTACACACCAATATCTGTCATGCCCTGCCCAATCAGTACCATCTGTCCTGTCTCCCCCTTAGACTCTGAAGTATTTTCTTCTGTGTCCATGGCAATCTGCGTACCAGTAACACTGCAGTTAACATGACCAGCACTACTGAAAACATCCCTGTACGTGGGACCAGAACCACCAAGAACACGGAGAACCAGGCCAGCAGCTAAAGAACAGGGGCAGCTCTTTCACCGTCTGACTGTCGGCAGTGGTTTGTCCTGTGAATGGACACACTGTGCACTGCACTGCTGCACAACAGCAGCTCTTTCAAAAATTATGCCAGGAAAAACACATGGCATGAACAATTGATACAACAAATAATGATCTGCAAGAACAAAGAGGCCAAACTTAAGGCCGTCTGCCCAATGCTCTTCTGAGGAGCCGAAGTAAAGGCAGCCTGTTTCAGTGACTGAAAGTGTTCTTCGTATTGTCTGAACAGTGGCAACTATACCAAAGGAAATGCTTCTGAAAGAGGTGAAAATAAGTTTCACCAAGAAACAACTGAAAACTGGAATTTTTGCTTGGCTAGGACAAGACACATGTCAACATCTAAAAGGTGGTTTTCTTAAAAGAAGGATTAGTTCAGGTACAGAAAGGAAAAAGAAAAACAGTGAAAAAGACTGAGTTGTTCATGATCTTATTACTAAAATCAGTATTTGCTCTTTTCAGGTGTAGTACAGAAATTTTGTTGAAACATGTTTGTGTCTTAATAAATTTTACAAAAATATACCAGCTAGAAATGTGCTGCAGCTCAAAATCCGCTTACTCAGGGAGCAGTTACTAAAGAAAAACTCGCTTTCGTTAACCACGTGGACATGTCCAGCAGTGCCTCACCAAAACGTTATTCAAACACCCAAATTCAGGTAAGACAAGCATTACTTTAAGGAAATAGGCACCACAGGTAAAATGAACTAACCCACCAGGTAAAAGTAACTAAATCGTTTCACAAATGGACAAATCTTAATCTCATAGTAGTGATTAAAGATTCCTTACGGACAGCTCACGACTGCATAGAAGGGACAAGCATCCTCAAGACAATTACAAACTAAAGGGAGGTGCTGGGGTTTGTGGAAGAGTTTTTCTTTTTTTTTTTTCCTTTTTAAATATATTGCATTGTAATTGCAAGGGGAAAGAAGAAACTGAAGCTCAAAATCTGCCAAGAAAGCAGACAAATTGCATGTACTAACTGGCTCGACAATAAAAGATTTCAAAGTAGAAATAATGCCCGTATGAAATACATGAAGCAGTTTCTCTATAAATAATCTTTACAAAACTGTAAGTTGCACCCTATTACTTTTGCTAGTTTCCCTCTATTATTTTAAAAACAAATTTTAAAAGGTCCTACACGAGAATTCAAATGCAATTTCAGATAAAATAGTTGATGAAGACTCCCAAATACCTTCTAGGTCAAAACGTATTTAAAAAGCCCAGCTAAGAACACATCTCAACAACCCTTAAAAAAAGGTGGGGTGCGCAATCACCTCACTGTTGTTCTTGTATGCACTAAGACTAAATGCTGTAGTATGACAGAGCTAAATATACCTGCTGAAAAACCCCAGCATTACGAAATGACTAATATTTTCTACATAATGAGACAGAATTACAGTCCCATTACATGGCCAACCTTGAAAGCCTGTTACGACAAGACAACCAAATTACATGCTCTGACTTACATAACACTGAAAATTCTTCTTGGTTATTTAAAAAACAAAATATGGCTTCATTTAAAAAATACAGAAGTACACACAAATTAACAGTCATGTAAGGAGGGAGTACAGGTCAACAGCAAAAAGGCTTCAGTGTCTTCTTCCACTAATTCACTCAGTGGGCGACACTCCTGGATAGAAAACACAGTTTGCAGTAGAGCCTGTTTTCCACTGGATTAACTCTGTGCCTGCTCATGCTTAAGCAGATTGAAAATTATGAAATCCTTCATGACATGATAAATCCTGGCCCAGATGACACAGCAAGAGGATCAACACTCTTAGGGAAAGTACAAGGAAGAGGAGAATGCAAATATTACTGGGACTTACGGCTGGTGTGTCAGAACACTGGTGGCAAACTAAGTTATGAAGAATAATTACCTGAAGTCAGCAATGCTGGGAACAAGTTACAAATCGTTCCTATAACTTGGGTACTTCTTCATAACTCTCACTAGGTTTTGTCATTGGGAAAAAAAATTGTTAGTCCGTCTATAGAACTCTTAAGTGTCCTGATTTTAGATATAAATTAAAAACAATTTCACAGTTTCAGAACGTTTTCCCTCTCTGAGATTGGAGTACGTCACTGTAACAGACACAGCTTGACCTGTTTGCTGTGCATTACCAACTGCCCAAAGGAGCAGATAAACAGTCAGAGCTATTTTGAATTATTACTGCGCAACTGTAACTTACAGAGACGTGTTACAGAGCAGAAAGTTTGAGAACGATTTTAATCTGGTCACAAGGATTGAGGTACCAAAGTTAAAATATTCATAAAGTAAGAAATAAGCACTGAAAAATATTTAGACTTTGCAGAATGTGCAACAGTATCTAGTTATGGGAACCACTGAAAAACACAGAAGTGAAGCTCAACTGAAAAGAAAGACTGAAAAATTGGTCCAGAACAAGCTTCAACAAGACACAAGAGCAAATACTTTTTATTTATTATAACCAAAAGTAACAAATATAAATAAATACAGTTCAAACATTTTAAATGTGTGAAACATGAAAGAAACAGCAAGGGCTCAAGGCAGGATTTGAGCTGGGCAGTAGAATAAACCAACAGGAACCTCATGAAGTGCCAAGACAAAGGCCAAATCTTGCAACTCACATGGGATAACAGTATAAAGCAGCAGAGCCTCACACCGACTAGTGAGGAACAGCTCTGCACAGAAGGACCACATGCTCCTGGTGAAGCTGAACCTGGGGTCACAGCTCGTATCCTGTCCACTGAGTGTGGAACAAATGTACTCGCTCTCCAGTAATGAAGGCCAACCACCTAGCAAGCTGGAGTAGTAAGGACAGCCTGAAGGAAGCGATCATTTCTCTCTGTTTAGCACTTAGGAGAGTATGCAAACAGTTAAAATAATTGCAGGATTGATATTTACAAAAAAAAAAAAAGCTGGGCTTCTTAGAAGCTGTCAGTATTTACTGGAATTACACTTGGGGCATCATCCAATAAGCTCTGCAAGTAGATCAAAAAGGCAGGACTACTTAATCATTATCCTAAAGCCAGACTGAAGAATGTAATCAGGAGGAATTTAACTAGCTGACTGGACCAAACGGAGTCCCCACCAGAGCTTTCACAGGAATCAGAACCCAGACACCAAAGCTGAAGCTGGCCAAAATCAAGTTCTTCACCCTTCTGGTAGCCCAGGAAAGCAATGAGAACTGGATGAAATAAGCCATGGTTTTCTCTGATTTCTACGGAATAGCCCACATGTATCAGTACCTGTATGTATTCAACTTCTGGTCACAACTTCATGCTTTAATCACCACATTAGAATACAAAATACCTTGCAGACACTAAAACATAAACTAAACCCAGGAACACAATGTGGTTTCCTTCTGAAAACTGCTGAAAATAGAACAGAGGGTTCTTAGATATGAATAATGTAAAGAAACATTTCTCCATATTACCAGGTCTGCTAAAAAAAAAAGGGAAATGAAATTCAGAGCATCACTGAAAAGCTTTGCAGCTAACAAGTCATTTAATAAGGAGGGGCCATATTCAGCATGGAGTAAGCAGATACGAACTACTGCAGCTGCACACATATGGTTTGCTGTCTATGCTACTGTAAACCAAACAGGTGCAAGTGTTATGAAAAAGAGTTTCAAAGTAAGTGAAACAACCACAAATCATCTAAATATTGGGTAGATGGGGGAAGGGAAGAATATAAGAGAGTCTCAGAGACATTCCAAGTCTGGTGTAGGCAGATTCCCTGAATTACAATCTAAAAATATTTCCCTTGCAGAACAGCCCTGACCAGATTCTCCATAGAATAAAAGTTGCATTCACAGACAGAAAACACAATATTTAGACTCTTAAGAAACTTGCAGAAACTATGCAAATGTGATTCCAACTGTGTTAACAATATTATTTCTATTTGAGTTGTGTGTGTTAAGAAGACAAAAATAACCAAAACTGGTATAAGATGCAACCCTGTATTTGCAAAGGAAACGTTATCAACTTGATTGTGCAAGTCAATCCCTTCAACACAAGAAGGAACGCAATAAAACTCTAGACAGAAGATGTACAAAAGGCTTAAGTAACGGCCTGCAAATTGAAGCACTTGCTTGACCTCATCCCAAGACAGTTCCTCTGGTTTTCATCCTTCTTGTGCTGACTCACCAAAGCATTCACATTCTTCCATTCTAATCTTCAACTTTTTGATCTCAGTGGAATGGACAATTTACCAGATACTGCAGTGAAACTTGAGTCCACCTTGTGAACTCATTTCTACAATTATCCTGCCAGACCGTGTCTTGGCAAAGCTTCCACACAAAAACATTTCTGCTAAGGTTACATTTCATGGATGCCACCATGATTCAAAGGACAAGCGATCAGGTAAGGTTTGCTTCTGGACTCACTTTGTACCTATACTCAGCACCTGCACGACAGTGACTTTTCAGTTAAGAACAAAATTCAAAGCAAACTTGTGGTCTTTGCTAAGGATGCAAAGCATTTACAGGAGTTTAAAGGGAAAAAAATGATCAAGCCTTTGGAATATGAGTCTACTGAGAATTACTGAAGAGACAAGCTGCACCAGTCTGAGGAAATCCCTGACAGGAAAATCGCTGTATCTGGGGAAGGAGTCAGGTTAAGCCTCATATAGACTTGCCCTGGTTTTATCCAGACTAGGGCTGCACTCAGAATCAGAATACTGAGCAAGATGCATTCTGAAAACTTATCACCACAGTTAGGTACAATGCAGTTTATAATAAAAATTAGGTTTGCCAAGAGCAACATAGACTGGCTTTGCCATCAGTAAAATTGCATCAATTCTTTCTCTTTTTTGTTACATTTTAAAAAAAAATGTAACAAAAAGTTGATTCAGGATGGTGGGACTGAGATCATGCTACTAGAACTTTACTCGCTACACAAAGTTTTGTGGACTAAAAGCAGAGGGGAAAAGGATGAAGGACTTTCTGAAATTATATTCTGATGCATTTTTTGATGGCTCTTTGCAGACAGTAATCCATCCTTCTTTAAACCACTCACAGTGCACTTCACATGCTTTTTATACAACATGAGCAATCCCACCTGTGAGGTTTTACCAGTGAGCTGCAGCAAGCCACGATGATTTAACAGCTCAGTGTGGCAAAAATGCTGGTCCTGCTCTCCCTGTTCCAGTTCACACTCTCCCACTCCTCCTCCCACACCAGTTCCAGCCTTATATGAAATTTCACCATTTCAGTAAAGTAACAGACAACAAAAGTAGCTACACCAGTAATACCTTTCTATTAGTTTTGTAAAACAAATCAACTCACCAAGGATCAGCTCAGATGCAAGGAGTGAGCAGCTGGGAGGCTGTGAAGAGGGGAGGGAATACAGCCCCTTTCAGCATCATGAAGCTGTTATATATCAGCACAGCCATTTCAGGAAACCTTCCACTAATTCAGCCACTCTTGAATGGCTTTTGACTAAACATGAAAAAAATACTGATTTTAAAAAAACCCCACACCTCAGAATATGTTTTCAGTTAAATGGACTTTTAAGTATTGTTAGATCTTATTCAAAGAAATCTATTTATATTTTACATTAAAACAATGTGTATCAAGACCTCAACTTACTATGCAGTCTATTAAAATCACACAATCACAGAACATCAGGGATTGGAAGGGACCTCGAAAAATCATCTAGTCCAATCCCCCTGCCAGGGCAGGATCACCTAGACCAAGTCGCACAGGAACATATCCAGGTGGGTTTTAACATCTCCAGAGAAGGAGACTCCACAACCCCACCGGACAGCCTGCTCCAGTGTTCTGTCACACTCACAGTGAAAAAGTGTGGTAGACATCCCAGCAGGCTGTGCTGCCATTCAGCAGGACCTGGACAGTCTAGAGAGCTGAGCAGAGAGAAATTTAATGAAATACAACAAGGGGAAGTGTAGAGTCTTGCATCCGGGCAAGAACAACCCCACATACCAGTATAGGTTGGGGACTGACCTGTTGGAGAGCAGTGTAGGAGAAAGGGATCTGGGGGTCCTGGTGGACAGCAGGATGACTATGAGTCAGCAGTGTGCTCTTGTGGCCAAGAGGGCCAATGGCATCCTGGGGTGGATCAGAAGGTGGGTGGTTAGCAGATTGAGAGAAGTTCTTCTCCCCCTCTACTCTGCCCTGGTGCGACCACATCTGGAGTATTGTGTCCAGTAATAAAGTTCTAAAGGCCATTAAAGAAGCACATTAAAGATGTGATTGAAAGCAATATATATGTTGTTGGAAAAGTGTTTTGGGAAGTCAAATAAATTACTATTAGCAATAATTTGCTAAGTACCTGGAGACTGAATTTGCCGAGTTACTAAAATTGTCTTACATAGTAAATATCGTACATCCTTCATTTTTTTGGTTTACTGAATGTGTTCAGTTGAGTAAACTAGTATTTAAAATTAAGAAGCCTTCTGAATATTGAAGAGACAGAAAATCTTACTGTCTTCATCCTACCTACAATAAAACAAAATTCGATTCAAGGGAATGAGAGGTACTGTGTTCTGGGTGGGGAAAACCAACCAGAAATACATCTGTTTACTAACTATAGATAATAACACTTCCCCTTTCTCACTGAAACATTTGTTTTAAACGCAAAGCAGCTTTCCCCCCAGTGTAGCAGGGGAAAAAAACTGAAAAAACCTAATTTCAGTTTGCATTGTTTAACTACTAAAAAGAGCTGAAAAGCCCAAAATAGAACCAAACTTTAGATGACTTCCCAGCAGCTCAGAGCTCTTCCCTCTTCTCGGCTTTCCTCCAGACAACACACAGCGTAACAGGTCAGTTGTCATAAAGCAGCTTTCAGGACTTAGAATCTGAACAGTAATGTGTTTTGTAAACATACTTTGTTAAATGTTTTACCTTTTATAGTTAGTTTCAGGTTCCCCTAAAAGGAATCAATAGAGTGTATCAATACTGTGTAGGCATGCACAGTGAGCAGCAGATGTTCTAAATTAGTGTTTCTAGAAACCTCCTTTACCATCACAAGACCAGTAGTATAGTTTCGACATATTATCTATCAAAAAAGGAACACTACCATGGGACTGGGCACTATCAATGCAAAATTTAAGACAGGAGAAACAGCAAGGGGAAATTCTGATGACCTCACAGTCACCAAACCTACGCAAAACAATAGAATTTGCAGGAAACACTAACAAAAGTCATGAAAATAAAGGGTATCAAAGCAGAGGCAAAAAAATAAATTATTTGAAAACAATATCAATAAAATATTTGTTTGGCATAAAGAGGTAACAGTTTTCTACAAAAATATGGAATATCTAGCTTGTTCAGTCTAATCAACTAAGGTTCTACAAAGACATCCAATGTAGTAGCTGGCAGAAAATAACTAGGAGATTCAAATGAAAAGTAGAAGATTTGGTCATGATAACCCGAGGAACTGACTACAATCTGCTCTGGGTATAACAGCACCAAAAGTAAAATATTAGCTTGAATGGAGTTTACATCTCCAGGACTCTTAAAAATTCACCACAAGACCAATCACGTACCGTATCTTCAGCAATGACTCTGTCAGAGAGCAAGAGCTTTCAAGCAAGGTAGAGGCATTACAACAAACAGGTAGGTAAAAATGATGGAACTAGCATGAAATGTGGTAGTGTAAAAAAAGAAACAAGGTCTAACACAGATACACTGTGATGCAGGCACATAGAGGTATCTCCAGCACAAAGAGGGAAACTCTCGCTTGGAATAGTATATTCAAGCTGATTGCGTGTGCTCAGCGCTCAAACACCACAACACAGCAATAGCAGAGCAACAGAAGAAACTGAAGTTATATGCAAGACTAAAAACTGTGGTCTGAGTAATGGCTCTGATTCTGTGGTTCAGCAACAGTGAGAAACAGTGAAAAACTGATACAGCTAACAACAGTGAAACAAAAATCAACTACTCAGGAACATATCTGTAGTTGGAAGAAAGGTCTCAAATACCAGATCACTTAAAGACTCCAGAACCTATTTTCAATTTCTATGACAGTTATCCTGTGTTCAGTGCCAGTGACAGCCATCACTAGTTTCTAGCACCACGGCAAGACTTGAATTCCACCACACTCAACACTGGCTCTTTGATGGAACCAAAGCAACATCCCATCTCTCAAGCTGAGAGGTAGGGTTTTAACCGTAGAGGTTTTGTTCTGGAAAACCCTTCCTATCATATCTGTCTCCAAAAGACAAAGTAAAAGAATCCTGGATTCTTTACACAGTTGTGTAACAGGTTAGCAACAGGAACACACTGCAGCTAGCTGCCACAAGACTCTTCCTTGCTGGGCAAGTCAGTGGTTTACACGACCTTTGAATTTTTACAGAGACCAAAAAGCATGCTAGCTTAGCATCAGAAATGTGAGCCTTAGGCCTTAGAACAATGGGGGTTTTTTTAAAAAAAGAATTCGAAATGTTTTCTAAAAGATAATGTCCTCATTTTACCTCCTGCTTTGCAACAACAAAAACTCTGTGTTATTTACAAGCTGATATGCTTTATTGTATACAGCATTTAGGAACTGCATTTTAAAAAAGATTAAATCCAATTGTACTTAAAAGGCAAAGGGGTTTTTTAGGATGCACGTGTAAAATGTGGAGAAATGATAAGTGCTTAAAGAACCAGAGACATTCCATTGGAATATAAGAAATATGTTTATCTGCAGTTTCATTTTTCAAGCTATGTTTCTAACTCAAAACATTTAGTCTTTGTACTAGAACAAAAATACATGAAAGTCAGTGAGTAGAAGTCAATTAGAAAAGTGAAACTATCTCATTTGGTTTTGGCATGTGATGAACAAGGTTTCTAAATGACTCTTCTATATGTCTTGGCAGTTAAAATTATTTCTGTTACTTAAACTTAGAAATCCATTAATCAATTTATTTTTTAACTGACTAAGTTGCAGGCAACTTCAATAAATTTACTTTAAACAAAAAAGGATGCTGTGGAACAGAGCCATTTCCTTTCCAAATTCTTCATAAGGGTGATGGTCATCTTGCATTTGTGCTTCTAAAATGCCTCCCACAACGAGATGCTGATCCATAACAAGGAACACAGGCATTATCACAATGCAAATAAAGGCATGACTGGCTGCGCAATACAAAGACAGAAGTAAAGCAGTTAATGTTCTCAAGCCGAGATTTGATAAAGAACTGCGAACACCGCTAGTAATTTGTATCAAGACAAGAATTTAAAAAAAAAATACAAAAGAAAGAACAAGTCTTAAAGTATCATGAAGAAGTATCTGTATCTGCTAAATGTCCCATGAAATTTGTTACACACAAGTTCTTTCAAGAGTATTGTGTGCAGACACATAAAGAAATTACATACTTTAATGTAAACTTAATTATAACAATTCAACAAACAAACCAGTTAAGAAACAAAGAGGTTCCAGTGGCAACAACGTCTTCAGTATTGACACACCTACAAAGTTTCCAAAGGGCAGCAGCAAACACCAGAATCATAGAATCATCAGAGAAGGGTTTAGGTTGCAAGAGTCCTTAGAGATCACCTAGTTCTAACCTCTCTGCCATGGCAGGGACATCTCTCAGCAGACCAGGTAGGAATGCATATCCCACAGAAGTTTTTTCTTCTCATGCATATTAATTTACACCCATACAGTACTATCCTCAGTACTGAGTTGAACCTCAGAAGCTGATTCTTTGCTTGATTACATTTAATAACAGAGCCACAGACCCAGGTAAAGTCCTGACAACTGGGCAGTACAGCTCAGTCACCTAAATCTCATCCACCATTTCTTCACCATACATAGAAGCACATGGTATGTTGGGGGTTTTTTGTGAACACCAGCTCTATGGTTGCCAGTGTTTTTATTAATAAAAGATTCAGAGAGGCTGTTGGGACACTGAAGTGCCAGAATAGGTCAAAATTATAATTCCTCAGTTCTCTAAGGGGAAATTCCCAGGATTGCTGAGATGCTCATGCCAACTCAAAAAATCATGATCAGAAAACACACCAACGTAACCATTTAATTTTTGCCCTGCAAAAGATGTTTCTGTGGAGGTAGTAGAATTCATTTCAATACCCGCTACAATACTGACCAGTATCTGAGAGCCTCTCTACGTCTGTTCACCCCTTTTATGACATACTGGGCATTGTTGGTAATGTAATTAGCAGTTCCAGACGTGTTCAGCCATCAGGAACATGTTATCTTGTGCATCTTTCATGTCAAGGGCCAGGAGAAAGAAGTAAACACTGTCGGTTTGAAAAAGATCTATTAGGGATCCAAACAAGAACTTTTGCCATCTTTGCATTGGTTCAGTTAACAGGAAGAAGTCCCACAGTAGCTTTTGGCAACAGGGCATGAGTTAATGCTCACAGTGCTAAAAAGGCTTTTACAAGGTTTTCCACACTTGAAGTAAGTTGAAACAG
The DNA here is from genome assembly GCA_028565055.1 of Phoeniculus purpureus. Classification (NCBI taxonomy): domain Eukaryota; kingdom Metazoa; phylum Chordata; class Aves; order Bucerotiformes; family Phoeniculidae; genus Phoeniculus; species Phoeniculus purpureus. The sequence goes on along the minus strand of JAOXOE010000632.1, from coordinate 20,948,036 downwards.
CTTCTTAACTGCATGAAGTTTATGTTCCTCCTCCTGCTGAAGAGACTAAGCTCTGCTTGCATTTTTAAAGACTGGTGGAACATAAATAAAAACCCACAACAGAATGTCTGTTTTATGAGGCACATACATTGTTCAAATATTGCTTGAGAACAGTGTGATAAAGGGACATTTTATACTAATCAGAACCTATTAGGAATAAGTTAAGGGTTCTTGATATACACCTATTCCAGCACACTATTTGTCATTAATTATTTCATTTAATAAGCCACTTTCACAATATTTCACCATCCTTCGAACTTTTGTAACAGTGTTTTCAAAAACAAGTATTATTCATTACAAAAACGTAAGAGGCATCAGCCAGGCATAAACCATTTGGTCACACGATATTAGGACTTCACTGAAATATTCATGACTTACAAAAGGTAGAGGCTTTCACAAATCATTAACCTACATTACTACCTGTTATGGCATCTATGCTCATGGTAATAGCACGCAGCTACCTATTCTACCTTGTATTACCATGGTCACACCCCTCTCTAACATGCCCATAATGTGTTTATAACCCTCAACAGTTCATAAGCGATTTATAAAGAAATCTTAAGACTAAATATGCTCCTGTGTATTTTTTTTTAATAAACCATCTGGGCTCTGAAGGCACAGTATGTGAAGGCACGAGGCAGAGATGAAAACAAGACATCTGATTTGAAGATAATAGATTAAGAAAAAAGGGCTTTTGTTATAGGTATTGATTATTCCCAATATAAGCTAATACTGCAACAGTGTGATCATACGCACGACCTTATGAAGTTTTACATGGAGAAGGGCACCTGGAGAGGTGTCAGTTTATGTATTTTTAACTCAACTGGAAAATTAACATAAGCATAGAATTAGGCTTTCAGTCAGAGACATCGCTTACCAATTTCAGCAGGTAGTTGCTTGATTTTGTTCTCTCGTATGCTAAGCATGGTGAGTTTTGACAAGTTTTTGATATCCTTTTCCACAGTAGTTATACGATTAAAGCGTAGGTAAAGGGTGGCAAGAGAACTTAGCCTATACACCACTGAAGGGATTTCTCTCAGTTTGTTATGCCGCAGGTCAAGCATGCGCAGTTTCTTCAAGTTATCAAGAGAGTCAGGCAAACTGGTGAGTGAGTTTTCACTCAGGGCCAGTGTCATCAGGTTCACGAGACAGCCTACCTCTGCTGGTAGGGACTGCAGTTTGTTACTGTATAAATAAAGTTCTGTTAACTGCGTTAGCTCTTTGATAGCAGATGGAAGCAAGTGTATTGATCTCTTGGACAAGTCCAAGCGCATTGAATTCTCTTCCCGGCATTTATTTAGCTCTTTGATCACTTCAGCGTTGCTGGATTTTTTGCGGGTACCTGTGGCTGGATTAGGTCTTTTTATTGTATTGTCCACTGAAAAAGCTACCCCAGGCTGTGTGCTACTGGAGTCCTTCTTTCCGTCTTTGGCATCTTTCCCTTTGGTCTTAGGCTCCTTTTCTTTGCTGTCCTTCCCAAATCCTCCAGAGGCTTTGGCCTCCTTCTCCCTTTCTTTTGACGATGGTACTTTTGGATCCTTCTCTTTACAGTCTTTTTCTTTTCCTAGATTACTACTCATGGTGACTCAATGATTAGCAAGCACCACATGAAAACCGTTTCTGAAGTTCACAAGAACAATTTGCTGCTGAGGAGACAAGAATCCTTAAAACACTGAAGTGTTGAACTGAGGGAGGAGCTTCAGAGGTTCGATACCCATTTGCTACATGCTGGTTCTGAAGGCACTCTTTCCTAATCCTGGTATCAGTAGACTCAGTTGTAAAGATGAGAAGGTCAGATGCTCTGTGTTAGTATTTCTGCAACACAAAGAGAAGAGAAGCCAAAATCAGTCTAAATATAAAACTTAACTTCCAATTAAATGTTGTATGTTTCTACATCAAGCCTGTGCTAACTCAGGTTAATGATTTGTCCTTCTCTTCAAACATCAATGAAAAACCCAGAGGTAAAGAAAATGTAGTACACATATTGCTCACAAAACCCACTGGGTAGAAGAGCTATACTAATTAAAACACACGAGGAAAGAAAAATTACAATTCTTTAACCCAGCACTGCCTTCACTACTACATTAGAGCCACTGTCTTATGTCTCACCTAGTTCTTATCACAACACTCAGGTCATCAACATAAATATTGTCTCTTCCCTCCATGCCAAATCAGTCATTAAAGGTCTACTATAACGTAAGTGCCTGCCTCTTCAAACAAGCTTGTATAGCCTGTGTCTTTCAGCACAAGAGTCTCAATTCCATCTACAGTGAAAGCGAATACTGTAATAAGAACACTTTGCCTCAAGATCTCCCTTCTCACCAGATTGGAACCACAGACCTCTGCGTTTAACATGGAACAGAACCATGTCACCAGCTTCAAGTGCTTTGAAGACACAAACCTGGATTTTTCAAATAAACCTATTTGAAAATAGACAGCAAATAAACAATGAAAAGTCAATTGAAAGCTCAGAGAAAAATCATCAAATTGATGAAGGAATGTCTTGTGAGAGCAGACTATAACATATCTTTAGATAGTAACTCCAATTCTCCCCCCACCCTCTAATGACAATAACGCAATCTAATGAGTGAACAGACGAAAATGGAGCTTTGTAGGTTTCAGACACCTTTACAAAATCATTAAGCATCACAGAAAGCAGCTCTGCTTCATGTTTCAATTCAAAACACAACATGCCCAAGAACGTCACAATTCTGAATACTATGGGGAGGTTTTTGAAAGTATCTCTGTGGAAGAAAATACGCAATGAATGTCAACAATTTAATGTTTCCATGTTAGTCCACCTTTTAGTCTAGAATCCATTTTCCTGTGTTATGCAGAATGGTAGGAGTTGGAAGGGACCTCTGGAGATCATCTAGTACAACCTCCACCTTCACTGATAAAGGTTTATTTTCTATTTCAGAAGAGAATCTTGTTTCTACAGTTACCTGAGCTATATTAGAACGTACTTAAAACCTCCACTGGATCTATGTTATTGTCCTGGCATTCCACCTCCTGCACAAGTCCATAAAACTTATAATCAAAACCAATTAAATAACATTTTGTGCACTTAAGCCATTAAGCAAGTACTAGAAATGCAAACATCTTTTAGCAAAGCTCAAAGTAACTATTTTTAGTTGTGTAGTTGTGCTATGTGTGCTTGCCTTCAAATACAACTATGTGATTGCAGAACACAAAGGAGGGCACCTTGCTCAGTACATTCATTCACAATTTTTTTAAAAAATGAAGAAAATTTACTTAAGGATGGTAAGAAAGACAAGCCACTTTACTCCAACTGATCAAGCTGTTCAGTAACAAAGCAAGCTCAGAAGAGAACCTCTGTTAGGAGATGGTGGATTCCAGTCCTTCACCTCAATTCATTACTTCTCAGTATCTCACAGTGTGTGCAACAAACCTTACAATACCAAAAAACCTCACTGCCCCAGTTACCGTGTTCTGGACAACCCTGTTGTCAAAGACCATGGCCATTTGCTAGCAGCAGCAAGCAACAGCTTTCAGCTTGGACCTTTTCTCCAGTGCTGAGTTTTCTAAAGCCACATAAGACAGCTCCTTACTGCATCCTTAACATTTCCACCCAGTTTTTACATCATCCATTAACCTGACCTTTCCTCATGATTACCAAGCTCACAACGCTGTATTTCAAAACTCGTTCTCAGTACAGTATAATCTATGTGCCTGTAAAACTCCAGCAATAGCTTATGACTACGCAATGACTCCAAATGCAAAAGCGCAGCTGACTGAAGGGTGGGAGCCTGAAAGGCCTGACAGCTTATTTTCAGGATGAAGGTAAAACAAAGAATCGAGAATGAACAGAGTTTCTAAATTATGATAATACACAGAAAACTCAACAGTGTAGCAGTGCCACATAGCTACTGGAACCCCTAAAGCACAAAATACTCAAAGGATTGCTGCTCTCATGAGCTTTCATTTTAATCAAATTTAAGAACCCGCCAAGAGATTTGTTTCATTTAATTTCTTATGTGCTGAAGGAGGTTTTGAAAGAGCCTCAGAAAGGAAAGATGGCTGGAGACTTATACTGCCGAAAGCATCTTGGTAGTGCAAATGCTCCAAATAATCCGCACGTGTTTCACTGTCCTTGGTAGCAATTAATTTAACTGTAAAAAAAAAAGGGGGGGCAGGGCCTCCCTGTTCCAATATGTCAGTTTAATATTTCATTTGCTGGTAGGGAGCAAAGATCTTTCGTCCATAAAAATTGAAAAAGCAATTAAAAACATCATCTGAAACACAAAGAAAATTCAAAGCAATACAAAGGATCATAACGAGAGATTTCAGCATCACCTCATAGTTAAAGATGTCAGGAGGCCATCATTAGCCACGTAAGCCACAGGCACCATCGGTTTCTAACACATGGAAACCAGAGCCAAGCTCACAGGCAGCTGGCCTTCAGAATACACTCTCCATTCACAATGACTGAAGGCTCATAGTTACATCTACTGCTCCATTTATTTTTTTATCTCTTTAGTGAGGATTTTAAATTACTGCACAAGAAGGCAAAATGTATTTTAAATAGTTTGAAAAGGTTCAGCCTTATTTTTTCAAAATAAAGTAGTTCTCCAATACCTAGAGTGGCTACAACCAGCACTCACAAGAAGACAAGCGTTAAGACAAGACCTTTACCTGCAACAGAGTAAAAGCCAATGCAGTGGGAATTCAAAGACAATGCCTCAACTGGAACTGCCTCACTCTTCTGAGGTCTGAAACACCTCTAAGACATTAGCACCTCCCCTTTGCCATGACAGCTCACCAGAGCTGGGATTCTCAACAGCAGAAGGTTCCACCACCCAGTTACTCTAGGAAGCAGTAAATTCCTTTCTCACAAGGCAACATTTGTTTTCTGAGGATTCCCATTTCTCTTGACATCCCTTCTTCTCCTCTTCATTTTATTTCAGTGAAGGAAAGTCCCAGCAACTGTAAGAGACATGGCAGGTCTAATCCATGAGACAACTTTTCTCTTCCTACAAGCCTGGGCGCCCTGAAGACAGAGGATACAGAGAAAGCAGAGATACTGAACACCTTTGCCTTTGTCTATACTTCTGGGGGCTGTCCTGATATCAAGCCCCAGATGGAGCTAGGCTCTTCTCAATGTCATCTACTGATAGGACAAGGGGCAATAGGTGCAAGCTGGAACATAGGAGGTTCCATAAAAATATCAGAAGGAATTTCTTCACAGTGAGGGGGACAGGGCACTGAAACAGGCTGCCCAGGGGGTTGTGGAGTTTCCTTCTCTGGAGACGTTTAAAACCCGCCTGGATATTTTCCTGTGCAACTAGGTGATCCTGCTGAGGTGGGAGGATTGGACTAGATGATCTTTCAAGGTCCCTTCCGATCCCTAATGATTCTATGCCTCTCAGTCACTTACAATCACCAACTTCCACAAGTGAAAGATGTTCAAACAAGAAGTCTTCCTAGCTAAATAACAATGACTTACCCCTAAATTGGCCAAATCTGTCAAACAGCTTTTCCAGTAAGCACAGTGTGGTGCTTTTTTCTATCATAACACAGAGGCAGCATAAGATCTAAACAACTATATGAAGTGCAGGTATTTCTAGTGTTTTGTAAGTTTTCACAATTGCCATTGCAATGCATCTAGCATTGTTTCAAACTGGCACGCAATATAAATGAGAACACGTATCAGAGGTTGTACGTTTTCAGTTAGCAGGGCTAATATCTTGCCATTTCATATCTTAATCACCAAGTGTTGAGACAAAACTCAACAGGGCAACTACACTCAGAACTCCTTAATCCTACCAACATGAATATAAACAAAATGCCCAAGTTCACAGACACAGATCTACAGAACTTTTGTTGCTGTTGCAGACTGTTCGAACTGATGGAGTTACTCATATACATCAAGTTCAGCATGTGTGTAAACTTTTGGCAGACACGAGCATTATTACATACACTACAGAGGAAGCTAAATATGTTTCAAAAAAGGTTATTCATATTTTTTAAGCCTTTTTGGTTAAAGGACAAGAGTCGTCATCAATTATAAACTACAGTCAAACAAGTATTCATTGTATCTCAAAGGAGAGCTTCTTTTAGAGATATTTTTAGCAAAAGGAAATTCAGTGAAATTAGCCAGTTCTGCCAACTACTTCCATTTTCCAATGCTGCTCAAACTGACTTCCTGTCAATATTAATTGACATAAAAACATTTAACTATTATGTGCTGGAGAATTTGGAAAAGTGACTCTTGCTTGGCACAGCATATTAAGGGAAATAAAACTTTCAGAGAAGTTAAGGAAAATAAGATCCCTGCTTGGAATGTTGGGGTTTTTTAGTATTTGCAAATAGCTACAAATAACTATCATTAGGGTTTTGATTTGCTCCTCCTGATGTCTGTGAACATAATCAAATGTATTTATTTTTTTCTGTCAGATGCAACTGAGGAAACTTGAAAAACAAAATAACTTTAGCTTAAACTGTGTCACCTTCCTTTGCTGCATGAAAAGGAGTAACACATCAACCTTTCACTTTATCAACCTTTATACATCAACGTGTATTTTATTTTTTTTATACATACAAGTAACTGAAAAGGTACTTCAGTTACTCTGAACAACAGAGCCTAAAACACTGATGCAATAAATGTTTAACAAAAATGTCATGCTTGTGATTCTAGGAATAATACTAGTCACCTGAAACTTGGTAATATAAATATTGATGCTTCCTGATCATTATCTAATACAATATGAGGCTTGAGATAAAGGATTTCACCCAAATGCTATACAAAGGCAACTCCAGAAGACTTAACTGTCTCCTACAGACTACTGCAGAGCAACTTTACTCCCTCCAAAAATTATCTCACGGCTTAGTAAAGACATTTACAGCTTTTAATTTTTATTTTATATTAATAAATTCTCAAGTGACTAGCATAAGGGCTACACTGGTGCCGAGATGATGGGGAAATCAAACTCCAGGTGTGGGAAGAAGCCAGCCAGCCAGAGTAGCCAAAGCTCAACTCGCTGACAGCACCAAGGCCCCTCTGCAAGTTGTGCTGTTCCTGCCCTGGGGCAGCAGGATCCCTCCAGAAGAGGCTATCTCTTCATGAGTTATGCTCAGTTACCCCTCAGGTCTCATAGGGTGCACTATGTGTCTACTGACTTGCAAATATAGCAAAATACCTATGTTTACAAAGGTGGTTTGAAGAAATCCTAAACTGAAATAAAAGGTTCTCCCATTGCTAGAATGTTTCTCTCTTAAGCAATGAGACTAACCAACAGCAGTCTTTTCCAACAAAGAGAAACCATCCTGGCACATCATCTTACAAAATGTCACTTTGCAGCTCCACTTAAGTGCTTACTGGTTCCTGTTCTGTGTTTCAGCAGACAAAACAGGCACTTTAAGTCAAACATTTCTAATATTCTGAGCCTGTGATATCTAAGGCATCATTTTCACTGAAGTCTAACACATTACACTCAAATAAAACAGAATTTTGAAAGGCTACAAGCAGAAATAGAAAGGCTCAGAAGCATTAGGGAGGCTGAAATAGAGGTAGACTGGTGGAGCCAGGCTCTGCAGTCTGGACAATGGCCAAGTATGAGCCAGAATCAAGGGGCCCCTGTGTCCTGCACCTCTCAGATGGAGGTCAGAAGCCCTAGTGAGTGAGGCAAGTGCAAGGCCATGGCAGAAGGCAAGCAGCCCCCTTGCCTGCCTCACCTCCCCTGGTGCCACTCAGAAATAGATGTGAGCCCCTCCTGGAAGACAGTCAGTCTAATAAGGATATAGAGGACAGGCAACCTATTCCAGAGGTCCTAGCATGGTTGCATAAATCTGAGAGGTCTTCCAGTAATATGAAAACCTCCTCCACAAAGAAGACAAGGGTACTAGTTATTGGAAACTTGCTCCCGAAGGAGACTTGAGGACCCAATATGCAAAGTTGACCTTCATCACAGGGAAGTCTGCAGTCTACCTGGAGCCTGAATCAGGGATATCACTAGGACACTCCCTAACCTGATGAGGTCAGCTGACTATTACCCACTGCTCATCTTCCAGACAGGTGGGGAAGAAGCTATATTCCATAGTCTGAGGGAAATGAAGAAAGACTTCAAGGCCTTGGGATGTTTGGTAAAAGAGTCTGGGGCACAAATTGTATTCTCTCCATTACTTCCATTTTGGGGGGAGGACATGGGCTGGAATAGAAGGATTCAGTCCATTAATGCCTGGCTATGAGACTGGTGATACAGGCAGAGCTTTGGGTTCTCTGATAATGACTGGTTTTATAGGGCACCAGACCTTACAGGTCCACATGGGAGAGATTTACCTCAGAGGGAAAAAAGGGTTCTAGGGTAGGAATTGGCAGGGCTCATTCAGAGGGCTTTAAACTACATTCAAAGTGGGGGTGGGATTGTTGCTGGGTGTGCACCATTGGGACAGAGCTCTGGTCTTAATGAAAACCAGGTGGCCTCCCACTGTCCTATGGTGAAACTGGAGCACTCAGCTAGCTCCCTAAATCGCCTGTACACCAATGCATGCAGCATGGGGAATAAGGAGGAGGAGTTAGAAATCTGCATCTAGTCAGGTGATTATGATCTGGTGGCAATTACAGAGACATGGTGGGACAGCTCGCATGACTGGAATGTGGTTATGGACGGATATGTCCTTTTCAAGAGGGACAAGTCAGCAAGGCAGGGTAGTGGAGTTGCTCTTTGCTTGAGAGAGCAACTGGAATGTCTTGAGTTCTGTCCAGGGACAGATGAAGAGAGTTCAAAGTTTGTGGGTGCAGATCAAGGGGCAGGCTGGCATGGGTGACACACTTGTGGGTGTCCACTACAGGCCACCAGATCAGGATGAGGAAGTTGATGAGGCCTTTGACAGGCAGCTGACAGCAGCCTCACAGCTACAGGCCCTGCTTCTTATGGGGGATTTTAACTACCCTGATATTTGCTGCAAGACCTACTCAGCCAGCCACCCACAGTCCAGGAGGTTCCTCCAATGCATTGGTGACAATTTCCTGATGCAAATGGTGGAGGAACCTCCTAGGAGAGGAGCACTGCTGGATCTTGTACCCATCAACAAGGAGGCCTTGGCTGCAGTGACCACAAGATGCAGGATTTCAGGGTCTCATGTGGCAAGAATAGAACATCTAGCAGAATCACAACCCTGGACTTCAGGAGGGCCAACTTTGGCCTTTTCAAGCAATTACTATGGGAAGTCCCATGGGACAGGGTACTGGCAGGTAAAGGGCCCCAAGATAGCTGGTTAACATTCAAAGACCATTTCGAGGCCCAATATCAGAGCATTCCAACAGGCAGGAAGTCAAGGAAGGGATCCAGGAAACCCACGTGGTTAAACAGGGAGCTGCTGGGCAAACTGAAGAGGAAAAAGAAAGTCTATAGGAAGGAGGGGATGGCCACTTGGGATGATTATAAGGCTCTGGTGAGAGAATTTAGGGATGCAACTAGGAAAGCCAAGACCTCCTTGGAATTAAACCTTACAAGAGAGGTCAAGGGCAAGAAAAAAGGCTGCTTCAAATACACTGAGGGTAAAACTAAAACTAGACGCAATGTAGGCCGCCTGCTGAATGAGGTGGGTGCCCTAAAGACAGAGAATACAGAGAAAGCAGAGATACTGAACACCTTTGCCTTTGTCTGTACTTCTGGGGGCTGTCCTGATATCAAGCCCCAGATGGCTCAGGCTCCACAGGAAGCTGGGACAAGAAAGGAGCTTGCCCTGGTTGATGAGGACTGGGTTAGGGATCAGCTGACCAAACCGGATGTGCATAAATCCATGGGCCCAGATGAGATGCACCCACGAGTGCCAAGGGAGATGGCAGAAGTCATTGCTAGGCCACTCTCGGTCATCTTTGCTTAGCCATGGGGATCAGGAGAGGTGCCTAGGGACTGGAGAACAGCAAATGTCATGCCAATCTTCAAAAAGGGTAAGAAGGAGGACCCGGGTAACTATAGACCGGTCAGCCTCACGTCCATCCCAGGAAAGGTGATGGAACAATTTGTCCAAGACGCTGTCTTCAGGCACATCAAGGACAGGAGGGTCATTAGGGCCAGTCAGCATGGCTTCACCAATGGAAAGTCATGCTTGACCAACCTGATAGCCTTTTATGAGGGCATAACCAGGTAGAGAGATGATGGCAAAACAGTGGATGTGGTCTATCTTGACTTCAGTAAGGCATTTGACACAGTCTCACACAGCATCCTCACAGCCAAACAGAGGCAGTGTGGACTGGATGACTGGGTAGTGAGGTGGCTGCAGGATAGAAACCAGAGAGTAGTGGTCAATGGCACAGAGTCTAGCTGGAGGCCTGTATCTAGTGGAGTCCCCCAAGTGTCAGTGCTGGCACCAGTCCTATTCAATCTACTCATTAATGACTTGGATGAGGGATTAGGGTGCACTGTCAGCACATTTGCTGATGACTCAAAGCCGAGTGGTGTCACCGACACCCCAGCAGACTGTGCTGCCATTCAGCGAGACCTGGACAGGCTGGAGAGCTGGGCAGAGAGAAATGTAATGAACTATAACAAGGGCAAGTGAATCATTAGGGCTTGGGAGGGACCTTGAAAGATCATCTAGTCCAATCCCTCTGCCAGAGCAGGATCACCTAGACCAAGTTGCACAGGAACATATCCAGGCGGGTTCTAGTCCAATCCCTCTGCCAGAGTAGGATCACCTAGATCTAGTCGCACAGGAACACATCCAGGCGGATTTTAAACATACCCTATATATAACAAACACACTAAACTTAAGAAGTAAATTCAGGCCTGGTAATTTATTCTCAGCACTTTGCATTTCACTTAGATTTGAAAATGACAAGCTGTTCGTCCAATTTTTGTCAACATGTTTTTAATTAGTTCTGAATTTATGACAATTAAAGCTCACAGTTGCTTTGAAAATCAAGTAACTGAATTTGCCTTAATTCGTTTTCATTGCTCAGCAATGTGTGCATTTTAATTCACTACGGAAACATTCCATCCTCTGTGCTTTCTTCAGGGAAAGCACTATCATCAGTGACACCATCATTTCTGTCTTTCCTTTTTTTTCCTCCCGTGGAACTTATTGACTAGAAAACAGACTGAAAGCACATCTTGGGAATGCTGGCCATGCTCCACATTTGACTGACTCCATCTGTGTCTCAGCCGAGTCAAAGACCCCAGTGCATTTCAGGTCTTTCTGGGAGTAAAAAAGAGAAGAAGTATTGAACCTTAACACTGCTATTTTTTTATGACTTGAGTCTGCGGCTGTACTTTTGCTTTTAGGCAAATCACATCTATTCTTCATTATTCCAGCGCTACGTACATCGCAAGAAAGTAAAATCTGCAATTCACTTAGAAGATGAGACGCTACACAGAAATAAATTGGCACTTCTCAAACTTTTTTAGGGTCAGGGAGGAGAGGGTTGAAGCACGATTGTCAACCTAATGAAGAAATAATTTTGCCAAGTTCTTAGAGCCTTAATAAGAAATGTCCAAAATTCTGTCTCTATTAAAAGAGCAGCATTCGATCTCGTACGCTTCAACCATTTCCTTTCCTTTCATTTTCCAGCAGGAAAGTAATTTTCTCTTCACAGGTCCTCTGTGAATTTGTATTGTTCATGCACCATTTCTTCCACAAACGGCTCTAGACTAATCTATACTTTTATGAGTATCTGCAGACTACATGCCTTCATCTGAATTTGCAGCGCAATTTTCTGCCAGTAGAATGCTTTAAAAAAAAAAATCTGTAACGGTAGCTGAAATTAATAGAGAACATGAAGTCTAATACCAGAGGTACAGTATGACCATCTGTTTTCTACTTAAGCTAACATGTCTCTACTAAAAAAAAAAAAATAATTAAAAAATCTACCAAGACCATCTCCTTTGTTACAGTTCTAAATTCAGCAGCCTTTGTGCACCAAGTGTAAGACAAGGACTATGTAACACAGAATCACAGAATCATTCAGGTTGGAAAAGACCCTTGGGATCATTGAGTCCAACCATCAACCCCAGTCTACAAGTTCACCCCCACAAGTTCAGACCCACCCAACACCACATCTAAGCGACTTTCGAACTCATCCAGGGATGGAGACTCAACCACCGCCCTGGGCAGCCCATTCCATAACCACTCTTTCCATGAAGAATTTTTTCCTGATGTCTAATCTAAATCTACCCTGTTGGAGCTTGAAAGAGCTCAGGTATTATAATTTGCAAAAATCAAATGTTTTATGATTGGCTATTGCTTTTCTAGTTTAGTTATTAGTGTAAAAAAAAATATAAGTCCTTAATCGTAGAGCTAATTAAAATTACCAAGAAATAGAGAAAGACAAATGAATTCCCCAGAGCCCGACTGTATGTCTGTGCTTTCAAAAACACTGCTGTAACTGAATACATAACAAATGCTGGGGGAAAAAAGAAAAGTAAAAAGCTTGTTAATTTAACTGTGACACCTGTTGCTTAACTGACCAGATGCTATGAAAGGCCAGCTACCCTTTTTCATTGTTTGTTCTCTTCCCATTTTATGCTGGTTAAAGATGAGCCTTGTTACTAAAATAACTGTGCATCTCAGTTGCTATTTGTGCTCTGCTTGCACTAGAACTACAGGATTTAAGAATCTTTTTTACAAATGAGCATGTTAACGTCTTACAACTCCATACAGACACAACCCAGCTGATGAGTAACACATTCGTCTTATGGACTGAGACACCTAAAGTTCAATGAATAGTCAGTATTCTTCAGCAGAATTATATTCACAACAGCTAGCTTTAACTGCAGCCCCTAGCAATGCTCGTAATGCCCTCCCCTCTGAAGCCACCCAACCAAGAAAGATACCTACAAAACAAATTCATACCCATACCCATTCCTTTTCCACTAGGGATGTCATTCATTTATTATAAGCCTAGCAGAGCTCTTGTAATTGACTTGTAATTAAACCCCAACAATAAAAGGTGCTGTAAAGTCAGCAAAGCACTAGGCAGCTCACACATCCATATGGGGAAGCATCCTTCTCAAGAGCATTAGTGCCTTTTGTTCATGCCTGTCCTGTAATTGGTGCAGCCAAGTCAGAGTAATGTGCTGCAATTCTGCTGTTCTCTTCAATGCCTCTTATCAGAGCCAGAATCTGTAATGTGTTTGAAATGTGGATTATTTGTTCAGAGAAGGATGCCAAGTGGAAGCTGAATAACCCTGACCTTTCTGAGCTTCACAAAAAATCAACACAATACAGAAAGGAGCAGCATTCATAAGTGGAATATTTTAATCTCTTTTAGCTGCATATTCAGTAGTCAAAGTATGGCCTCGTTAAAAAAAATAATCAGAAAGTTGGTAAAACTGGTTTTTGGTTCAAAATACACTGATGTGGAATGATGACTGGACTTGGTTTGAAAATTGTATTTATGTTAAAGACATGGTACTGCTCACACACTGAGGAAGGGTATAGCACTGGAGGGGCTTTCAGGGCAAAGTGCAGCTGGCATGAGAAGAATTAATTCTACTGTGGTTCCCTGAGCAACGTGGCCTGCACCCACAGCAACTACACAGGGGCCGGAGCAGAGCGGTGAAACTGCAGCCAGGCTCTGTGTGATGTCACCACAGTGATGGGAACTTGATGGTACCACTGAGCTGTCCAGTGCTGATAAGCTATAACCAGTGGGCCAACAGTCTGCAATCTCTTGGCAAAACACCGTCCTTGGTGTGATCTTTGCTAATTGTAACACCAAAACCCGTCCATTCCAAAGACTACCCACCTCTCCTTTAAAAGTGAAGTGAGAGGACTTTACACCGCTCACAATAAAAGGATGTATGACTATAGTCACTGAAGCTCCACCTGAAAGGGAACAAATGGTGTAAATATGGCTGAACAAAAGAGGGTTACTAAGGGAAGACACTACCACAGCCAAGTCAGGGAAGATAACATCAGGAAGACATTATCTCTGAATTCTGGGACCAGTTGACCACAGGGATGCCTTCAGGGAAGAGCTAAACTATAGGGAGTAACTCCTTGTGGAAAGCTTTGAAAGGTCTCTAGAGATTTCTCAATACTCCGTTTGCTTTCTCCACTGCTGACCTTACTCTCCCTGAGTTAATTTGCATAACATTCCATTTTCGCAATCTATTTAGATCATTCTCCTTTACAAGGACGTACTCACTGTTAAATCAATGCTTTCTACAAGACCAGCAAGTGGGAATCCATTTTGACATGTCATCTGAAAGGTTTCATGGAGTCATAGAGTGGTAGGGGTTGGAAGGGACATCTGCAGATCATCTGGTCTGAACTCCCTGCAACACAGGTTCTCCTAAAGCAGGTCACTCAGAACCTGCCTGGACTCAGAACCTGTATGTCTCCAGAGACAGACCCTCCCTCCCTCGGCAGCCTGCTCTGTTAAACGTCTTTGCTGTCATCAAGAGACATTTATTGCATTCTAAGTGACTCACAAAGTCAGACCTAAAGTTGTTAATGGTTGTGCATGGCACTGAGACTACAGATTCATATCCTAAAAGTCACTTCCCGTTTATCTGCTGTCTTCTGTCATACTTAGAGGAAGCCTACCTCAAAAGCTAGAAGCTTTCACTCAGCTTACCAGCAGAAAATCGGTTACTCTATTAATAGGGTTCCTGCACAGTACCACAATACAAAAACCACCACCACCCCTGACAAAAATGCATACTACTCCATAATATCCCAAGACAGCTGTAAAAGACATCTCGTCCTTTGTATAGCTAAAACGGAAGGTTCTTTTCTCCTCATTCGGTATCCCTGTATCACTTGACTTCACACTTCCTAATAGAGACGCAATGTATGGTTAAATAAAGGGACTGAATTTTGTCTTTACCCCAGTTCTCAGCAGCACGTTACCCTCTTTCCAACAAGAAGGTTCTGCTGTCTCGTAATTTAGCCAGCAGAGCTATTTAAACCTATAACAAACAAGTTTGCTTTGATTTTACCCCCAAACAATAACTATAACCCCAAGGCTTTTTTTTTTTTAAAAATGAAATAATTTGTCTTGATTTTACAGGTTTACAGTCCCAGTGAAGAGCGTGTTGCCTGCATTCATCGTAACACAGTGACTTAATGAGATTTTATGAGACGCTGTGACACGGGATGCTACAGTATCAACCTCCCCTTTCCAGTGTGAATAAAATCGTTAGGCCTATTAAGTACCAGCGCCAATCCAGAGTGATGACAACAAGCAGCACAGAAACTGGAGGGCAGAATTAGTCTTAATTCTGGAGATCTGGCTTCTTCAGCTTATATCAAAATCAGCCATGACTCTGGCACAGTTAGCATTTAATTCCGCTTCTGCTCGATATCAAACCAGACACAAATGTTTTCTGAAAAAAAAGTACTAACGAGCGTGACACACATTACTGTCCTTGTTACTGGGTTACAGCACTGCTGCCTTTCTGTGGTCTGGCAGGAGTTGTCACTTCTACTTGCCATTGCCTCCAGTAACTCTGGTCTGATGAGACATGGTGCAAGATCACATGTCACATCTCTTGAAGCGAAACTATAATGCAAGTGATTTACTTAATACAGAAGCAGCTTCATGAGGAAATTTGCATGTAGGAGATTTTTTTCTTGACGGGTTGGGAGAAAGAGGAGATAATACATATGTCTGAGTTTGACAGGTTTTTCTTAAACCATACAATACCAACAGGGCTTTGTCTGATTTCTCTGCTTCACGCTCCCTGTATTTGGCTAGTGTCTGCAATACATACAAGTCCATTGTCTTCATGTCCTTGAGTGTTTGAATTCAGAACACACAGCTTTGGCAATTAGGAAAAAAAACTCTAGTAAAGTCTTTGCAGAATCATAAACTGAAGCACTTTTATGGTTTGAGTTTGGGTTTCCTGAGGTATAAAGAGTCTTTGAAGACAGACTTGCTTCACGTATGTGTCTTATCTAAGTGATTCACAAACCGTAAGAGATTCAACCTTAAATGCCACTGATTTAAGAGCAAAAATTTGCAAGTGGAGAGATGCTAATGTACGCAGAATTACTACTGAACCACACAACCCTCAAAACCCATTCTCTTTTATCCTGCACTTCTATATCCTGTAAGTTAAATGCTTTGCTAGTTGATGAATATGCATTTTTAGGTTTTTTTTTGTTCTGGAAAGCTGCTTAACAAGGGTATTTTTATTCTATGTCATCATGAACATTTGAGGCCTCCCCTCAAGAAGTGTGCAGTTCTGGGCCCCTCACTTCAAGCAAGAGATTGAGCTGCGGGAGCAGGTCCGGAGGAGCAATGAGGCTGGGGAAGGGATTGGAGGGAAAGTCTGATGAGGAGAGGCTGAGGGAGCTGGGGGTTGTTTAGCCTGGAGAAGACGACACTCTGGAGGACCTTATCACCCTCTATAACTACCTGAAAGGAAGTTGCAGTCAGGTGGTGGTCAGGCTCTTACACCAAGCAACTAGCAACAAGATCATAAAATCATAGAATCATTAGGGATTGGAAGGGCAGGGCCTGAAGCTGCACTAGGGGAGGGTTACGTTGGATGCTAGGAAGCCGTTCTTCACAGAGAGGGTGATCAGACATCGGAAAGGACTGCCCAGGGCAGTGGTGGAGTCCCCATCCCTGGAGGTGTTTAAGGACAGACTACTTGTGGCACCTAGTGTCCTGGTCTAGATGATCGTGGTGATGTTGGGTCACCCGCCTGGATATGTTCCTGTGCAACTTGGTCTGCGTGATCCTGCGCTGGAAGGAGGATTGGACTAGATGATCTTTTGAGGTCCCTTCCAATCCCTAATGTTCTGTGATTCTGTGATAGGCTGGACTTGATGATCTCAGAGGTCTCTTCCAGCCTCAGTAATTGTGTGTTTCTGTGAACATTCCTACTTATATGCACATTGTAATTACTGAGTACAGTCTCTAAGGAGTTAACTGTTCAATCACCTTTTTGTAAGTGAAATGTATTGTAAATCTCTCAAATCCCTGCACACCTAACAAACATGCCAACAGCACCACTTGATCTTTATACTGGAACAGATAAATAGATCTACCTTCTCTACATGAAAATACCATGTGTCTTTAATACTTGATTTATTCTTTTTCTGTAATTTTTCTTTGAATTCTTTTTTTGCATGCTTTGAGATATTAGCATTAGCACTTAACTCCTAATGGATCTCTCAACAAACATCAAAAGTTGCAACTTCTCTGGAGCAAGAGCCAAGAATCTGCTCTTCTGCTTTCAGACTAATGCAAAACATAAAGATGTTACTGGTAGAATTGGCTTGATGTGTTCTCATTATCAGGAGAACATGTTGCAATTGCACTGAAATTTAAAAAGCAATTATCTGTGATAAAAGGCTGACATACAGCACTACTGGTGGTGGGTACATTCAGTGTTTGATCATCACGATAAATGAATGATAAAGTACCAGCCTATATGAAAAGAAAATATTCTATTCACAGTCACAGAATCACAGAACATTAAGGATTGGAAGGGACCTTGAAAAAATCATCTAGTCCAATCTCTCTGCCACAGTAGGACTACCTAGATCAAGGCACACAGGAACATGTCCTGGTAGATTTTCAACATCTACAGAGAAGGAGACTCCACAACCCCCCAGGGCAGCCCCTTCCAGTGCTCTGTCACCCTCACTGGGAAGAATTCCTTCTCATATTGATGTGGAACCTCCAATGTTCCAGCTTACACCCATTGCCCTTTGTCCTATCACTAGATGACATTGAAAAGAGCCTGGCTACATCCTACTGATACCCACCCTTTCCATATCTATGAACAGTAATGGGTTCACCCCTCAGTCTCCATTTCTCTAAGCTAAAGAGACCCAGCTCCCTCAGCCTTTCCTCATAAGGGAGGTGTTCTACTCCTTTTATCATCTTTGTGGCTCTGCCCTGGACTCTCTCCAGCAGCTCTGTGTCCTTCTGGAACTGAGGGGCCCAGAACTGCACACAATATTCCAGATGTGGTCTCACCAGGGCAGAGTAGAGGGGGAGGAGAACCCTTCCAAATTTGCTAACCACCCCCATTCTGATCCACCCCAGGATGCCAAACAGACGTACAATCATTAAGCAATATGAGTCCAATTAGCAATAAAACAATATTCTTTGTGAAATACTAAGGGCAAGTACTTTAGCACTCAGCATCCCAATGCTTCTATTCCTAGGACTAAAACCCAAAGCTATGCTACTTTGTTATCTGTCACAACTTACTGAATTTTACTTTCTACTTTAAGATCACTTGAATTTATCCTCTGAAGGTTGCATATTAGCATTACACCTTTATTTTAGTCACTGACACTTGTTTTCTATGCAATTCAACATCCTACATTTAAGTGCAGAGATGCTACCCAAGAAGCCGCTCTCATCTCCACTGAGCACGATTAGATTTTGCAAAACAAAATTTAGCTTAGTTCTTACACTTCTGTTTCCTGTCCATGGATTATTTAACTTAAGATTGTTAAACAGTGTTTGATTCATAACACTAAACTCTGGACGAAACCAGGCTTTCATAGCTGCTGACCATGCAAAACTGTGTGCATTTTATATCCCCAGTGACATGAAATGCTTCAGTCACTAGATTAGCAAAGCATCCTCTTTGCCTGTTTGATACTGGAATCGCAGCTCAGCAGACAGAAGCAGTGATTAGAGAACACTGCTTACCTTGGCAACTTTGTCAAACAAGAGTGATTCTTGCACTTGGAAGAGACAAGTTCAGATGCTCAAACTGAGTCCCTTTCACTAAAGGGAATTCACTGTACTCTGTTGTTCTGAGTGTGTTTACTACCACATTTCAAGACTCAGCTACATCAAGACCAAAACACCAGGGAAGTGTTTCCTGAAAAGTTGTTCCTCTGGGCTCTCATGAAAGAGGAGTACAGCAGAATATTAATCCTTGACTTCAAGTAACTAGTACCACCAGTATTACTTCGCCCACACAACAGGGGTGCATCCAGTTATCCAATTTAAATCACTAGCTTTCTCCAATAGCTTTGCATAACAATCTCATACAACCTGTAGAAGTGTTAGATTCTGTCCAAAACAATATGCTGGCCCTTGCTACTCATGCCTACTGTATGTGTTTTATTCACATTTGAAGTAAACAAAGAGAAAGTAATGATCTATTGTACAAAACTAAACACCAGCAAAGTTTTCTTGAAGAAAGTTCCTAAGCTCTGGCGCACAAGTTATCCAATCCACCCTCTTCAGTGGTGCTCTGCTCCGTCACAGGTACACCATTAACTCTAGAAAAGGGATATTCTGCTGAGTTTCTAGAAAGCATTTGCATCTGACATCACAGCCAGCTTCAGTCTACAAGAAGGAAGTGTATCACCTTGATGTAACCCAATCTTGGCTTTTCTAAATGTCTTCAATTAAAATTGTCCAAGTATCAGATAGGTGCAGTCCTGGAAAGCTTTCCCATTACAAACACATTCAAGAGTACAGCTGCTCCTAAATACAGTTAAAGACTGTATAAAGCCTTTTTTGCTTTAAGAACAATGCTATGTTATAGTACTTTGTATTAAAAGCAGGATTATTTTCTCTCTATTTTACACTTGTTCTGGTATTATCTTTTTCAAGGTCAAAGTGTTCTAAGAAGCTGCTCTGGAGCCTTTTTTTAATATAACTAATTCTTCTTTCTTCTTAATTCCCAGGCATGTTTAAAATTCTAATCAGACTGTGAAAAGCCACATCCTAATACAATCTAACACTGAATAAAATTCACCCTTCCAGCAATACTTTGTTCTTATTTGTTTTATGAACCCTCCACAGAAAGTTAATTTTGCAGCCAGTCTCATTAGATTTGTAAGAAATAACAACTAAAGATAAGAAAATAGAGCAAGATTTATACTTTACAATCCAGCTACTCAAGGCTTTACTTAAACCACTCCTCATTACCAACAGTTTGTTCCCATGTCACACCGCCTGCTTTACATTTCACAGTAACGCAACCTCCACACAAATGTTCTACTTTCTTGCACTTAAATCAGAGTTGTGCTTTTCCACTATCAAAATTGGGGGCAACCACTGTTATTAATATATTCTAGAGTGGCTTGAATATTACCAAGTTGGACTGTCAATACAACAAGTTTGAAAGTAACATGAAAATAAAAAAAGATGTCTACGATCCATTATACCATTTCCATTAGCTTCAAGAGAACATCCTTTCTGCCAAACACATCCTGGCATTTCCTCATACTGCCCTCTTGAAAATCCCATTCAGGCACGTACTTTTGTACTAACATCGTAAGTGCTGAACAACCTGTTAATTATCACACTCAGCTCCCCCTCAGAACCATCTCTCTCCAAAAATAGGCTGCACATTTGCAAAAGCAGTTGAACTCCCTTATTCACAAGGAATAATCTGAAACCTGTGTCTACTGTTCTCTTTACAGGTCTCTTGACAACATGTTCAAAAGAGTCAAGTACGGAGTTGGGGTGGAATCAGCACTGGGGACGCAAGTATGGTACAAATATTCAGTTCTCACATAGCCTTATCCAAAATAATTTGAACAGAGAATGATTTATTGAAAGTGGGACATGTTCTTGCCTTTCAAGCACCAGAAAAATGATGCAACTGTTCATAAAAAGCTACTCTCCTAATACATATCCTGCCCATAAAAATGCACTTCCAAGCTGTGTGTCTTCAGCTAACTCAGAGATGTGAATGTAAAATGAAGGAAGAGCTATTTAATTCCAATGACTGTTACTGAATATCCATTCTATCCCCACTTCTCCAGCACGGCATCTGATCAAGAAAGTACGTAACAGAATCACAGAATCACTCTGGTTTGAAAAGACCCCTGGGATCACCGAGTCCAACCATCTACCCTACCATACAAGTTCACCCCTAACCCATATCCCTCATCCAAATGATCTTTAAACACATCCAGGGATGGTGACTCAACCACCTCCCTGGGAAGCCCATTCCAGGGTTTGAAAATCCATGTTCACCTACCAATATTATGCTACACCATTTTGAGCAACTGAAGATTCCTCTGCAAAAAATCTGAGTAGTCCAACACATTGGTATCAGTAAAAAAATGTTCTTATTTCCTTTTTAAGAAATCCAGTGTGTGAGAAGACAGGACAGACTGAGGCTTACTAAAAAGGTGTCACTTGAAGATGCAGGTGGCACTCTGAAGACAAACGCAGAGTTTGCTGGCAGATGGCCTGCCTCTCAATCAGCAGAAGAAAAAACATTAGGTTAAATTCCCTTTCAGTAGCAATATCACAGACTCACAGAACATTAGGGATTGGATGGGACCTTGAAAAGTCATCTACTCCAATCCCCCTGCCACAGCAGCATCACCTAGACCAAGTCGCACAGGAACGTATCCAGGCGGGTTTTAAACATCTCCAGCGAAGGAGACTCCACAACCCCCCTGGGCAGCCCATCCCAGTGCTCTGTCACCCTCATTGGGAAGAAGTTCCTTCTCATGTGTATGTGGAACCTCCTGTGTTCCAGCTCACACTCCCCTTGTCCTACCACTAGATGACACCGAGAAGAGCCTGGCTCCATCCTCCTGACACCCACCTTTCACATATTTATTGACATTAATGAGGTCACCCCTCAGTCTCCATTTATCCAAGAGACCCAGCTCCCTCAGCCTTTCCTCATCAGGGATGTGTTCTACTCCATCACCTTTGTGGCTCTGCCCTGGACTCTCTCCAGCAGCTCTGTGTCCTGCTGGAACTGAGGGGCCCAGAACTGGACACAATATTCCAGATGCGGTCTCAGCAGGGCAGATTGGAGGGAGAGGAGAACCTCTCTTGATAATATGACATTGTTTTTGTGGTATCTGCATAACCAAATCGGTAGTAAGTCTCAAAAATTATATACGATTTATTTTTTTGTAAATTTAATTTTTGTAATAACAATAATATCAGAACCAGCTTCTCTATATAGTCTCAAGTCACTTCATCCTGGCTTTCTCCCAAAACAAAAAGCTTTGGGCTTATGCTGCCAGGACTGTTTCAGGAACTTTTGAACTTAAAACTCCCATTTCACATGAATTTGATGAAGAACAGAAGCTAAAAAATAGAATTTGATAAGAAACGCTCCAATCATCAGCTTCAGAGTAGGGAAGTCTCACTGCATGAATACTGTCTGTCATCACTGAGGTCTGTCCACTAACTAACTGATTAGCACAGGCACAGTAGATTAGTCCTGCCTTTGGGAGCCAGAAACAACATCACCTTTTCCCATCTGGCAGGCTGACAGGGAACACTGAACTACACACAGCAAGGTTATGGATAGAGGATGGATATGGGAGAGATAAAGGGGTGTTGGAGACTGTTTGAGGATAGCTAACGTTCCTGTGGTGCAGTACAGCACATAATGTTGGTCAAGTTTCAATCTAAAAGTGCAAAGACACCAGATATGATGAGTATCAGAACTGCTATTTACAAACTAACAATATTAGAGCTAGGGAGGAATTCACTGAAAATTGGCCTGAGATTGAAAGATACCACAGAGCTGCAAACATACAGATCATTCTCGTTAATGTCTGTAGATATTTGAAGGGTGAATGTCAGGAGGATGGAGCCAGGCTCTTCTTAATGTCATCTAGTGGTAGGGTGAGGGGCAATGGATGTGAGCTGGAACATAGGAGGTTCCACACAAATATGAGAAGGAAATTCTTCACAGTGAGGGTGACAGAGCACTGGAACAGGCTGCCCAGGGGAGTTGTGGAGTCTC
>JAOXOE010000632.1:20902631-20925266 GCA_028565055.1 Phoeniculus purpureus | reverse complement strand
TCTATAAATATGTGAAGGGTAGGTGTCAGGAGGATGGAGCCAGGCTCTTCTCAATGTCATCTAGTGATAGGACAAGGAGCAATGGGTGTAAGCTGGTACATAGGAGGTTCCACATCAATACGAGAAGGAACTTCTTCCCAGTGAGGGTGACAGACCCCTGGGAACGGGCTGCCCAGAGAGGTTGTGGAGTCCCCTTCTCTGGAGACATTTAAAACCCGCCTGGATATGTTGCTGTGTGAGTTGGTCTAGGTGGTCCTGCTCTGGCAGGGGAATTGGACTAGATGATCTTTTGAGGTCCCTTCCAATCCCTAATGTTCTGTAATTCTGTGGTACTTCTGTAGTGTCGCAGGAATTATACAGGATTGCATGTGAAAAGAAATCCATTTACTGCATGTAGAATTACGTATCACAGAATGATTCTTCCTCTTTGTTCTGTGTTTGTACTAGAACTATCTGAAAGGGCACCAACCGGCTAAGGCTTTTCACCCTGAATAACAGACAAAGATCATTACGAATATTAAACACGTCTAAGAAATAAGGAATTGGCTCGTACTTGACATTCCAGAGTAATCAGGCAATGACTCCACTGTGTAATAAAACAGAAATTGTTTTGAGATCACAATTTTGATTTAGGCAGTTCTGATTAGTCAGACCTAAGTGGCTTTTAACAACAAGGCAGAGTTCAAATGCTATCTAGTAA
The DNA here is from genome assembly GCA_028565055.1 of Phoeniculus purpureus. Classification (NCBI taxonomy): domain Eukaryota; kingdom Metazoa; phylum Chordata; class Aves; order Bucerotiformes; family Phoeniculidae; genus Phoeniculus; species Phoeniculus purpureus. The sequence continues at coordinate 20,924,566 of JAOXOE010000632.1, read as the reverse complement.
TTGCAGCAATGCCTGTTCACAAACAGCAAAAAAAAAAAATCTACCTTCTTAAAGAAATTTACCTTTTACATAGAATAGCATGGGATATACCAATAACATTTCATGTTCCACTACATCACAAACATCAACACATCAAAAAAAAAAAAAAAAGAAGAAAGATGGTCACTACTACTTTCATTTCAAAACCCAAACAGCTTAAGCCAATGAGTCACTTGCAAACAAAGCACATTCTCGACTACAATTTGCCAGCTTCAAACATCTGACCTACAGAGTTTTCATCTGCATAAGTGCATTGGAGCCGATGCAGCTCAGCCAGGAGCGAACTGCTGAATCAGTCCCCAGGCGGCTGTGTGGCTCCACTGAAAACAAAACCCCATTCAGGGCTATGGAGACAGCACGGGAACCACCAGCCATTGCACCGTCACCAATGAAAAACATTGCCTCATCTATCTTGACAAAAGTAGAGCTCCAGAAATGTGCCAGAGACACACCTTCTCTTCTTTGGGAAGAAAACTCCTTTATTCAGAGTACAGGACAGTCAATGGCAGCAGCAACGCAGTACTGTAGTGGTTCTTAGTGCCAGCTGCAATGGCTGGTTTGCCCAACAGAGAAGACTGACCATAACATTCATCTTGGTCCTGCAAACAAGCAGCCAGCAGATGGTAGTTTACAGACTACCGGTCTAGCCTGATACATCTGGATGTGACCCCACTTTCCTCCCTAATCCCCTTTCACACTGAGGGAGCAGCTTGTTGCCTCCCTGCACACACAGCCCAAGCATGTGGAGCTGGGTTAGTAAGGAGACCTGGACTCTGACAGCCCACTAAACCCTCCAGAATATTATGATCAGCCAAAGGGTTGCAGCCAAGATCATTCTCTGACTGCACAGCTGCATCTCACATTCAAGCAAAACCTGGAGAGTGAGGAAACAATTGCACAAGCATTAGACCAAGGGGACAACTGGCTAGTTTCTAAAGGCTTGCTTATACTTTACTTGTAGTTTCTTAAGCCTGCAGGCACATCTGTATCTGTAGGCATCTAATTACGAATCTGTGTGCATTTAAAGCTGAAGTCACTATAAATAAGCAAATGAATTTCAGGAGGTGTCTGGAGGTTGATCACTTAGTACTGGCAGAACTGCCTGTTTCGAAGCTTTCATCTTTTCATCCCACACCAGGTGTGCTGCTCCCTAGAAGTACTTCCCTGCACTAAATGCCAGGTCACATACCAGATCTATCAGGAAAAAAAGGCTCCACGCTAGCAGATAGAAAGTCACCTATGCCTTAAGTTCCTAGGAGGCAGAAATACTCTTTTATGCCCTGCCTTTGAACTCATCTGGCAAGAACAAAAATATACATACTGTGATTCACTCTGCGCACTCCAACGTTATTTTTACAAAGCATTTTCTCTTTTTTCCCCTGACAGGAAAAAAGACCCACTAGTTTTTGGACAAGTTGTAAAATACCGCTTCATGTTTTTGTGGGAATAGACTCTAAGAGCAAGTACAAAGAACTCTACTAGCTCCATGCAATAGCTTATTCTAATATGCAAAAAGATACTTTCTGCCTGTGTGGCACCCCAGCATCTACCTTTCGGACTGCTTGTCTCTGTTTCCAGGGTAACTCTTATCGGCAGGCTAACTCATATCAGCAGGCTGTGTAATCCTGCATAATACATGAAATTTAAAAATGTTAACTCATTAGATGAAGCAAATTTCATTATTTAGGTACACTTGCTAATAACTAGACATGCCTAAAAAAATATCAAGTAGACGTATTAGTCAAGGAAAATCCAGCTCTCCCATGTCTATGAGAAATTCTGCATTTGTTGTAGCATACAACCTTCCACAAGGGCAAGTGTTCCCAATCTACTCAAGTAGCCTCCTTTGAAAAACATCACCTTGCTGTAGTAAAAACCTACTCTTCACTACCAAGAAATCACTATTACTACTACACATCTGCCAGCCACTACCACTTAAGATTCCTCACCAGTTCCTACATACAGAGGAAGCAGCCCACCACACAGCTTCATTACCAGTTTGACAGAAAATGGCTTTGGTCCCACCAAAGGTGACGATGCAAACTTAAAACCAGTAGCAAATATTTTCCTTTTATTCATAATTTCCTCAGAGCAATATGAACAACATATCAAAATAAAACCAGCCAAACAGAAGACAAAAGAATGATGGGCAGAAGATTAAGTAAGCACACAAAGCAACTGAAGGAACTAGAGGGAAACTCTGATGAGGAGAGGCTGAGGGAGTAGGGTTTGTTTAGCCTGGAAGAGACTCAGGGAGGACACTCGCTATAACTACCTGAAAGGAAGCTGTAGACAGGTCGAGATCAGGCTCTTCTCCCAGTGATAGTACAAGAGGGCATGTCCTGAAACTGTACCAGAGGGTTAAGTTGGATGTTAGGAAGCACTTCCACACAGAAAGCGTGATTGGACACATTGGAATGGACTGCCCAGGGAGGTGCTGGAGTCCCCATTCCTGGAGGTATTTAAGAAAAGACTGGATGCAGCACTTAGTGCCATGGTCTGTGTTGTGGTGATTTTAGGTCATAGGCTGGACTTGACGATCTTAGAGGTCTTTTCCAGCCTCAACAATTCTGTGATTCTGTATTATCAAAAAACTTCAGTTCTGTTGATCCTACAGAAATTGGGACATACCACATGCTAAATCCCATCTCAGCTAAATAAAACATCACTCTGTTACTATCTAGGGCAGCATTCAGGCCTGGCTCCTACTAGTAACATGGAATTATGTAGCAGAAAGAGCAAAAATATTGTTTGTCATAGCATTTAGCTTTGTTTGTCTCTGAATTTGATGCAGCAGGTTTGTTCATGCAATAAATATGATCATTTCACAAAGTTCAGTGGTGGATGGCTCTCAGTTGCTTGATTTTTCTGAGCATAATTAGTGACTATATAAGTCACAAGATCACTTTTGCAGAGGGTTCCTGCGCTAGGAAAAAAGCCAATCTAAAAATCAACGTAAAATGTGCTTTTGCCACAATTTGGAATATGATGCCTCTTTACTTTCTATGTTCTAGCAGACAAAGCCACAATAACTACATATGGCAACTCGGCACTGCACAATATCTGGCCCCTGCTTATTTTTTTCCTAGCCAAGATTATTTGCAGTTCTTGATCTCTGAATATATCTTTGGATATATCTGTTTTATTGAACAACTAGTTTAAATATAACTAGCATATAGAAAAGGATACATGCAATAACATTTATTTTCCAACTGGAGTTTGGGAAATATACAAGTGTCTGGTAAAGTCCAAACAAAATACATATTTACCCACAAGTTTCCAGTGAGACATCCCCTCAGTTTTAGAAGTCATTAACATATTTTGGATCTGACCTGCTCTCAGAAAATAAGTATCTCCTTGAAGAAATCAGCAGTATCCACAAAGATAACAATCATCATACAATTTCTGTCAACCTAAGTGTACATATTTTGATAATTACAACTAAAATAAGTAAAATTCATTTGAGAACTGCATGATCACAGAATCACAGAACATCAGGGATTGGAAGGGACCTTGAAAGATCATCTACTCCAATCTCCCAAATCCAATGATGATCAGCTAGAGCTGTTTTCATCAGAATGACATCTTTTTTTGCATGTTTACATTATACATTTAAATGTTACAGGAAATATAAATGAATTTAAAAGTCTAAATTTAAAAAAAAAATCATAAAGATCTATTCATCTTCCCCAACTGCTTAACCAATGTTCTTCCTGTGAGTTTTTACGTTAGCTTCTGTAATCGGCCCCTTTCACATTAACGCATTTTACCTGGCAAAACCAAACTGATTCAGGCTGAGTTGGTATTTAGATAGAACAAGAGTACAAAGAAACTGCTCCTTTACAGATAACTGGATGTGAGATAACTCATCTCTTGTTTCCAGCAAACATTTGTCTAAACGTAATACGATGGACTGCCTCAGCCCTCCAAGTATTCTTATTCAGGTGCAAGAAGTATAAAATCTTGAAGAGAAAGGGTATTTTTCCTGTAGTACATGTGTCCACTCTAGCCAGATTCCCATTATTAACCACTATGTGTACTTCTAAGGTTAACTGCATTCTGCCTACCCAGACTTCCCCTGCAGTTTTAACCAGATTTTGCATTATTCCCCTCTTTGTCATTACCCTCCAATGTTGCAATACTGGACACAGTTAAACAGCCTCCACATGCCAATGGACAGACCACCCTCCCACACCACTGCTTGGAGCAATGCTCAGCCACAGCTGGAGAAACCGAAGCACCTCAGAAATACCTCTGGCAACTTTATAAATTAACAGGCTCATTATACACCCTGATAAAGTGACAAAGAATAACATTATTCCCAAGCTTTGTTCAAAGCTTTCACTGGTTTCCCCCAAGAGCAAAACAGAATTAAACGTAGTTGCATAAAGCAGGGAAGTATTATTTAAGCTAATAGACACATGTTTCATGGGTGATTCAGGTAGCACTGTGTACAGAGCTATATGCAGCCAGTGCTCTATGGCAAAGGCTTCAATCATGTTGGACTTTTCTAGACTTCACTCTTCAAAGCTGATGTTTACCAGCAACTGCCTGCCAGCCCCTGGGAGGGGGGGGGGGGGGTGTTGTTACAGGATTGGGGAGGGAGCCTTGAGGGGTCATGAGAATAAAGGGAAAAGGTAAGATGATTTACTTGGTTCAGCTGTTTAGAAGACTGCCAGCTGGTGAAAGCAATTTGCTTTGCTCACGTCAAAGGTAATCTTAACACCCATTTCAAACAACTATGGCTTTTTAGTTTTTAGATTAGCAATCTGAAATCTATTAAGATGATGTCTGGTGCCACAGTGAATATCACCACATATTCACCCCTGGCTACTCTGAAACCTCTAACAAGAAAACTGCACAGAATTTCTCTAGCAACAAAGAGCTGAGTACTTCATAACCCTGAGCCTGTTTCACCTCAACAACTCCTACGTGCCAACTTCTTTTGATATAAGGCATTCCCACAGAGCAAGTCATATGCACAGTGGCTGAACAGGCCTTTCCTATCTGGCTGGGGCATTCGCCTACCATCCTCTCCACCTTCCCTGTTGATGGCGGCAGATGGAGGCAAAAAGCTCCTGCCTGGAGCATAAGCAAACCAAGGCAGAGAGAAACAGGCAGGAGCTGGAACAAGAATGGAGGGGTCGGTGGGCATGGATGACGGGCAAGATGCAGCTGGTAAGAAACTCCACGTGATAAAAATACAGAGATGGGGTCTTCAAGAAGGCAAAAGTATGTAGTAATTGGAGATGTACTGAACAAGCATGACAAGCATGGTCAGCTAACGCACCAGAAGACATCTCACTCACCTCTATCTATCTTGACTGCTTTACATTGCAAACTTAATTTTTGTAACTTATTTTTACTTATTTCAGTTTCACATGGGTTTTTTCCACTAATTTAATGTATTAGCATTACAAACAGAAAATACAACTCCCAAGAACAACAACATTTCAATTTCTTGCAAGTTCATTCGCATTTTTACAGATTCCAGTGACAAACCCAGATATTTCTTTCCCAGGGTGGAAGATAAAACTGAAACAAAAAACAGGGAAGAAAATGCAAGCTCTGTTCACTTTCCTATGAAGAACCATGTACACTCCAGATCTGCCACGAATACTTCTCACGCTCACTCCTGCTGTCAAGGAACCTTACTCCACACAACACCTTAAGCACTGTCCTGACACCCAAAAGGCTCCAAACTGAGCTATTATGCTCTTCACTGGGAGCCTGATTAAAAGATTGTTTCATGTACAGTAACAACTCTGAAAAAAAGGATGATAAATTGGGTATCTTCACAGGAACAAGATGTTTTCCTTCACAAGGAAGAAAAAATGAAGAAAAAAGAAAACCACTATGATATCTTCCAAACAGATTCTTCAAAATCTGTTCAGATTGAGGCATCCTTTTTCTTCCCTAAAAAAAAAAAAAAACAAAAACCCACAAACCACAAAAGGTCTTCTATGACATTTTAATTGGAGATAGCGAAATACATGATTTCTGCTTGCCAAAAATCAACTGAAGAATGGATCCTTTTGAATGTCTGAAACGCTTCTGCATTGTAAAAGCAGAAAGCAACAGCAACATTTATCTGAAAGAAAGTCATGGGAAAACTTCAGACACAAATTGAGTTAAACAACCCTGTACAAATATGATGCAATAGTAAGTCTTTTACCTCACCACTTCCTAATAAATTAGATAATGGAAATCTGAAAAACCTGAAAAAGGCAGGCTAGCTTAGTGCTGTAGGAGAGTTTATGTAGCAAAATTTTTAAAATATTAAAATCATACTAACTATTTATAATTAATTACATTCTAGCACCTTCATATTAGAAAACAGACATCATTTATAAATGTCTTACTAACTCAAGTCAGGAATCATTTGATCCCTTTGTGAACATTTAAAAGTTATAAGACAAATGACTAAGAAAAATGCAATCTTTACACTACCTCAGGCATGATATAGTGCCTTGCCACACCTGCTGGTCTCCAGATACTTGTACCTTGCTAAATTTGTCCAGATTAAATAAATGGACAAGAGGATTGCACTAGATGGTGCAAGCTCGGAACAGGTGATTCACTGCATTCGCTTTGCCCACATCCGCTCCTCTCAGAGCGGCACGGAGGCGAGGACAGATCTTAGCTCCTTTCAGCATGTCCTTGTACCACACCCAATCTCTGCTGCACAGCTCACCAAAGTGATGGAGCCCGGATTTGTGCTGTGATGCACAAGGCAAGAGATGGGTATTTCAACCAAGTAAGAGACATTCACATGAGTAGAGCAGGTTGAAGTAATCCAGATTAAAAGAGAATTACCCCTTTTCAAAATAAGTGTAATCCAAAAAGTATTAGACATCTACAGAAGGCACTAAGCAAAGGTCTAAAGACTCAGGAACCAACTAGAGGAACTAAACAAATTTTAGTGTGACAATACACTCTAGAACAGTATGTTCAAAATGTGGGTGCTATATTTATATGTGAACAGAATGAGGATATGAGGAGACTATCTGAGGAAGTGAAAAAAGAGCTCCTGAACACAAGGAAAAAGAAGAAACTGAAACACTGGAAAGACATCTGAGCATCTCAAAACAAATAAATAAAAATTAGTTTAACCAGAAAGTTAATTAATTTTAACAAATACTTGTTTCTCTTTTTACTCAGCCATTCTCAGAATAGTTGGAAGGTAAGATAAACCGCGAAGTGACACTGTCAAGAAAAACAGAATAAGAAAGAAAGAGACAGGTACAAGGACAGGTACAGGTAAAAGACATGACAGCCACTAGCATTTACACTAGAGACAAGAGCACTGGGAACAGACTGCAAGGAACTGTAAGTATGACAACATACAGGAATAATGTAATAATGACCAGAGAGTATCAGACAGACAGACAACACAAAAGAAGTAGAGCACACATGGAGAGCAGGACCTGAACTGGTATGTTTGGGGCAACAGGGTATGGCCAATGCCACCTTCTCAGCATACACTCCCTTTACAGCAAGGCACAACATGCCAGTGCTGTTTTCCTTCATCCTCTCCCAAGCCTTTCTCCATCCCTCCTTCTGCTGCAAGGCAAGGAACAAATTACACCAAGTCTTTTATTCCTATATAGGACTGAAGGATTAGCATGTGTCTGATGAAACCTTCTCCTCCCTACCAGCCACCAGCTCCTGTGATTCTTGGACAGAAGGTTGTGCAAACGGAGTCAGCTTCTTTCCACTGTAATACCTTCTTCCATTCTCAGACAATAATGCTTCAAACAGAAGTTGGAGAAGAAATATCAGTCTGAAGAGCTGAATATCACTTGACACATATCACATGAAATCCTACCTACCCAAACACTTCTTTAATTCTTACATGGACAGTGAGTCACATAACTGGTCTGACAACTGTCAGTATTGCCTTAGAAGTATAACTGAATGCTGTCAACATGTGTTCTAAATACCTTTTCTTAAAAAACAAAGATACACGTAAAACCACTTTATATTAAATCCGCATCCTATTAGGATCAAATTCAGACATGATGCAAACAAAGACATTTTCACTTCAAATGATTCTTGCTTGATAAAGCTAAATTTGATCTGTGGTTGTGAGAACTACCAGTTGGAAGCATGACTTTTTAATCATGACCTCTTCTGTTTGACACATTCTGTGCTGTCCTTTATGTCCTAAACTCTCACATCAGATCTGTGCTGCTGATACTATTTCACTGCTAACTTCTCTCACAGCCGACCTCTGACTTATTTTCCACAGCAAATAACATTACCACTAAATCAAGGCCAGATGATCCCTGCCACAGCCAGGCTCATTACTGCACGCTGCATTCAGCATACCTGATCTTATGCTGTGCCATCTCTTTCCTACTCCTAGCATTTTACTAATAAACTATCATTTTAATTCAAGAGCTCTTCATCTCTCCTCAGAAGAACATGGTATCTTCAAGGTATGCTTTTGTGGGTCCGCTCATACTCTTAAATTTAGAATCACTCCATACTTCTGTAGGAATCTGCTAGAAAATTACAGAATATCACAGAATATCTCCAGCTGGAAAAGACCTTTAAGATTAAGTACAACAGTCAACCCAGTACTGCCAAGTCACCCCTAAACCATGTCCTTCAGCACTGTGTCTATACGCCTTAAAAATACCTCCAGCGATGACGACCCCACCACTGCCCCAGGCAGCCTGTTCCAATGTTTGATAACCCTTTGAGTGAAGAAATTCACAGAATCACACAATCACTACAGCTAGAAAGGACCTCCAGGATCATCAAGTCCAGCCCTCATCCCAACATCTCCCTAATCACTAGACCATGGCTTTAAGTGCTCTATCTACTAATTTTTTTAAACATCTCCAGGGATAGCAACTCCTCCACCTCCCTGGTCAGCCTGTTCCAGTGCCCAACCAGTCTCTCAGTAGAGAACTTCTTCCTAATATACAATCTAAACCTCCACTGACACAACTTGAGGCAATTTCCTCTCTTCTTATCATTAGTAATTTGGGAGAAGGGACCAGCACCAGCCTTGCTACAACCTCCTTTTAGGTAGTTGTAGAGGGAAATAAGGTCTCCTCTCAACCTCCTCTTCTCTAGACTAAATAATCCCAGCTCCCTCAGCCACTCTTCACAGGGCCTGTTTTCCAGACCTCTCACCAGCCTCACTGCCCTTCTCTGGACCCACTCCAGCACCTCAATGTTCTTCTTATTTCTTCCTAATGTCCAGCCTAACTCTCCCCTGGTGCAGCTTACAACCATTTCTTCTGGTACTACCACTTGCCTCCAGGAAGAAGCAGCTGTCCCCCTCCTTAATACAAACTTCCTTTCAGGTAGTTGTAGAGAGTGACAAGAGTCTCCCTTCAACCTCCTTTTCTCCAGGCTAAAGTAAGCCCATTCCTTCAACTGCCCCTCACAGGACTTGTGCTCCAGACCCTTCACAAGCCTTGATGCCCTTATCAAATTGTCCATCTCCTCCATCCTTTCTTGGCCATGGTACTCGTATGCATAGATGAGGCTACAAAGTGTTACCTGAGAAAATATTCAATGGTCAAAGCATCTGTTGCCTAAACAGCCCTTCCAGCCCTCTGTCCTGTGGACTGCCTTCAAATTGTGAAGCTCTGCATGCTCCAACACAACAGTCATGTTTGCATATACAATGTATGAAACTGCCAATACATACAAAATCTTGAATGTTAAATAGAAACAAAAATCTCTAGAATGCAAGAGAACTTCATAACTTAGTAGGTGATATTTTTCTATGGGAATGAGAGCAAGACAAAGAAATGCAAGATAGCCATAAAAATAACTTCAGGAGATATGAAACCAAAATACTATCAGTTTTAAAACTAAGCTTAAAAGGCTTGGTGTTTTGTTTAAGAACTAGCCTTAAAGATTTCGTATGACCATAAATCAGATGTCAGATATTTGCACATGGCAACACAAATCAGAATTTTCAGTGTCTAGGAGAGTCTAGAAAAAGCAAGAAGGAAATGGCTGTTCCACTCTCCATACTACATTAGATCAGTAAAAAGAAAACCTAGCATCTGTGAAAAAGAAAAACATCAGTTAATTACAGATTGATCTTTCTCCAAATTCAGTATTCAGTTATCAGCTATCAGCAACCAATTTAAGTACTACTATGAATCCAGTGTACCATAAAATTGGACTTGTTACAGAGCCTTAGGGCATGGAAGACCCCTACAGGCTGCACCTACTTGGGTTTCCCCTCTGGGATGAGAAGTAATTGCATTTGATCACTGGTTTCGGGATCTGCACTCATATCAGGACACAGCTCCCAGTCACAAACACAATGAGGGAGCAACTCTTTCTCAAAATAACCCAATCAAATCCTAAAAAAATACAAACAGCAACTGTGAAATTAATTATTTTTCAACAAAATAATTTAGTGCAGTGCTAAAGAAAAATGAGAATGTAGTAATTTACTGTTTTGGCTAAATGACAGTGATTTTCTTATGCCCTTATGCTAAAAAAGCAAGCATGAAGCCAACAGAGGACACCTAGAACTTTCCCCTAAAGAAATTATGATACGAAGACCCGCTGTTCACCACAGGTATCTCAAGAAAAACACTGAGACTATCGCAAGTAAATACAATCACGGCTTAAATGGATTTTTTCTTGAACTGTTAAAATCTGTGCTTTCACTGAAATTTACAAACCTAGCCACTAAAACAACTTCTTAGGAGAACTAATACAAACATTTTAATAAGCAGATGCTAGAGCCATACCCCAACATCAACCCAGCACCTCCTGGGTTTTCCTTCTAGATAGTTTTTCAATCATTGAATCAACAGAATACCGCTTAGCTTACACTCCTCTAGTTTCTCTAAACACTGTGAGAAAAAGGAAAACCAAAACAGATACTTCTAGAGAGCAAGACCATTAATATGAGCATACTTAAGTCTTGAAAACTTTTTTTAACATAAATAAAAAATGAGAGAAAACAGCAAATCTAAACTGAGCTGAAAAAAATACCATCTGTTCAAGCTAGATTGTTTTTCTTCCACATTTGTATTATCATCGGGAGCTCACCACCATTTGTTGTTGTTTCAAACATTAAATTACTTCATAAAAGCCACACTACTTCAAGAATCCCTATGTGCCATCGTTGGAGTGATACACAAGTGAAATATTTGCAAACAGTGCAAAAGAATTTTCCTCTACTTTTTATATATATTGAGACCCGCAGACACACATGTATGTATAGATCTCACTTATAATGGCACAATTACATCACTATCAGCACACCACACCTCACACTGAAACATGAACTCTTACAGGCAAATGAAAAGCTTGACTTAAAAGAATTAAATTCCTTGCACTGGCTAATTCGTCTGCTCTGTGATCGTGTGTTTAAGCTTTCAGATCAGACAAACTCAGTTCACTTTGTCCCTGCTTTTCAAGCTGGGGTATTTTACTTAAATTAGGCTGTGAGCAGCAGCCAGTGCTAAAAGCTGCATATTAATAATAATAATCATCACAACCAAACAGTACACTAAGATGTAAAGTGTCCATGGCCACAGCAGATGAAGAAAAAGTATCATACAACCAGTCCCCTCATCTGACTGGTAACTACTTACAATATTTGCTAGCTGGTAATTAGTTTTGGCAGCAAGGAAAATCAGAGTCCAATTTAAAAGTAAGTGCTAGGATTCTGGTATTACCATCTCCATAAGGGATCAGTGTAAACCTATTAGAGCAGCCATCTGAAAAGTGGTCAAGACTGGGCAGAATATAATATTCCCATCATTAATTCTATTGTATTTGCTAAGTTCTGCCCATCTGCCTGCGGAAGCTAAAACACAGCACAGGTCTGTAGTGGATGAATACAAACATACACTGCAGTACACATGGAATAGCCGTCAAATCACAATCCCACAAATGCGAACTTCTTAACTAGCTCATGAAGGTCTCAATTTAGTTTATAAACCAGGTCATACAACACTGAATTTATGTAAAAATCATAAATAAAATAGATATCCAAGGCTGGTGCCCATCTCACCCTCCACTGCTTGAGAAAGTTACTTAGAGAGAAAAGAAAACTTAGCCTGGAAAGGGAGAAAAGGGTCTGAGCCATCACTTTACACTGTGACTACAGAGGCAACTTCAAATTGTCCATGAGCTTTCACAGCCACACACAACCCTTGCAAAACTCTCTCTGCAGCTCATCATCCTTTGCTCGTCACCTTCAAACATGATGAAAAAGTCACCACTTTATCATAGAGAAGCTAAAATCTTCATTAGATTTTTGTTTAGATAACAATGAGCAGCACTTTGAAAGTAGCACTCACATACAAACATGCCACTCTCCTCCTACTTTTACCTGAGAATTTCATAGTCAGACTTGCAGACAGAATAACTCCATGGCTAAAGCACACTTGTTACTTGCTGAAAGCTCGAGCACACACTCACTCTTGGTTAACATGAATGGAGGCAGCACACTTCACCATACCCTACGATAAACGGCCACAGCCAAGCAATAGCAGTAAGTAGCTTGCACACTCCATGTACCCTTTTCCCTTGCTTTAAATTGTTGCTGTTTCACAAAACAAAAAACTTAAGCAGAGATTACAGAAGTTACTTGGGAGCACTTTTTTCAGTCGGAACTGAGCACAGTGTATTTTCATTGATAATTATGTGGCTTCAGAGATGAAGAGGGACCAAAAATGACATTGTAAAAACACAGAACAATAGGATAAATCCGTAGGAGCAGCTCTAAAGCACAAGTTTAGATTGCCATGGTATATAACTGATCAGTTTACATTCAATATTTCTGAAAGACTGCCAACAAGCTGGCCCGAAGAACTAACGGTGTGCAGACTGTGAATGTGTCTCTGCTAACATGAAGCAGGTTTAAGTGAAAACAGTTTTAGTAGACACTGGAAGTCACAAGAATGAAAACTGTGACAAACAGATTTCTCATTCCAAGACTTTACATGTTGAGAATAACGCATAAACATTTGTCTGAAGAAACTGCAGATGTAGTTCCAGTTTATACACTCCATTAGCTTTGAAACTGAGAGGGAATCACTAAAGAAACAAGAGGTCACATGCAGACTACAGCCACTTTAGGATCCTTTCAGGCAACAGGACTACTTGTCATACCACATGCTCAAAGATCTAACACACTACCCTCCATCACTTTCATACCAACAAAAATTTCATGGCAGTAACACTTTTGCCTGGTCAAGGAGGAGTGAAGAGTCTGGAACTGGGATCCACCTCTCTCTTTGTTGTGGGTCACCCAGTGGGGTGGGCTCACTGAGGTACATGCTGGAAGTGGGTTTCAGCTCCCATTGACTCATAGCACAGAAAGCAGAGCAATCCCACTATCATCGCTACTGTTAGGAATCTTCCCTGTAATTTCTGTACCTTAGTTTCTCTAATTCAAAAGGGCTAGCACCTATCATGTAAAAAGGCCAGAAGGTTAATTCAAAGCTATAAAAGACTACAAGGTACTTTTGATACAGTAACAGCGAGTATATAAATTGCTAGGATTTTGTCAGGGCTTTTGAAGCAAAACACTCCACATCAGAAGAAAATGAACATCTTGAGAGATGCAAGCAGCTGTTCCAGAAGAGAAAACCCAGATTTTTATGCTTCTCCCTTTCTCTTATTTTCACATAACCTGATTTTGAGGAAAATGTTTAAGTTTTAGTTACCACAGGAGGGCAGGAGCATGTAATGCTAGTGCCGATTTCTTCTTGGAGAGAGCAGAACAAACAGTGGGAGCTGGAACACAGAAAGAGCCAAGTCAGAGGCCCGTAGCATGATGAAAATTCACTCACACCAGCAGAGTTAACTGCTTGTTAATGAAGGCGTATGCATCCCATCTGCTGGCTATGAAGAGCTGGAATGGTTTCAAAAACATTCCAAGACAGACATGCCATCAAATATATGATGTGAACGTATGATCCATACTCAGAAGTTTATCCCCCTACAGTGATTTCAGCATATAGACACAGACACACACGGGCACCAAGGTTGCAGGGTATGAACCATGTCCTTGTCACACGTTAACTGTCACCACCCGTTGAGAACAGTAATTTGTTTATTCATTAATTCTGATTTCAGAAAGTTCTGGCTTGCACCCAACAGCTAATTGGTTCACTAAACAGTATCTCAGTTTAAGAGAAGAGGAAAACATGGTACTACCGTGAGAGCATGTAACTGAAACCTTGCTATCTGTTTGAGTATGACTTAGGGCTTCTCAAAAGTGCTGGACTGCAAAGAGCTAGATTTAAAAGCCACAGCTTAAACACAAGAAAAAACTACAGACTTTTATCTGAAAATTTATCATGGGCAGGAAAGAAAATACTGATGTTAAAACCTGCCTAATGACGACCTGAAACAAAAAAAATAAATTTATGGATTAAGGCATGGGGTGGGGGGAGGAGAAAAGCAACACACAAACAGGTTGTTGGATTTATTATGTGAATTACAACTCGCAGCTGTAATATTTAAACTTTTGTTTCCTTCCTAGCTAGGCCTGCCACGCACAATATGCTATCAAGAATGCTGCCAAACAATTGTTTGAATATTCTAAAACGCAAATATGTAGCCCACCATGAAAAAAAAAATAGGGTAACTTGAAATCTGCCATCAACTGCCCATCATCCAAGAGATCACAATCGTTTGAGAGACCTACTACAGCACAACTGGCTACACAAAGATAAGTTCCTATGTATCTTACCTCACGTTAGCCACACGCATAACTTTCCCTTTTCACTATAAATTATCATCTCGAATCTTAAATTCCCTGTAGCTCGCGTAACTGTCACTATTATAAAATTCTCTTTAATGAGAAATGTTTTAGATTTTGAAGTACTGTACAACAGCCATTAGGTTTTAAAATCTATTAGCGAAGTAATTGCCACAGATATACTGTGTATAGAACATGTGAACTGAGATTTCATTTAACCCATCCATTCCTTCAATATGAAAATGGTGCAAATCACTCTGAATTATATATATTTTATAGAAATTTTTTTCTTGGCTTTAAACCCTTTGATTGTACCACCATTTCTCTAGAGGAAACATTTTCAAAAGTCATGTTGCTATGTCGGAAGCAACAGCAAAGTAAGTTTTCATAAGTCCTTCATATTCTGCTACGATAAGCATTTTGCTGGACTTCACAGATGGATTCTCTGGTAGCCCGTCACTTCCTCGTGGAAGAGGTCCCTTTTTTCACTATTTCTTTTTATAAAGATCTATTTTTGACTGCTGTGGACTTTTGTTTACAAATTAAGCCACCTGATGCCTCCAGGAGCCATACAGTTTGCTAGTGAGGTCATTTTCTCTCTGCTACACGCAAGTGACCCCATATAACTATGCTTCTAAACAGGACTTGGCATTCAGGGCAATCTAAAGACAATTCGTCTGCGTACAGTTATCCCTTAGAATTAAAAGAAACCACAGTTCTGCTTTTCTGCAGTGGCTGACTCAAGGAGGAGGGAGAAGGGGAGAAGAAAACAGAATTCTATCACAATTCAGAAATACAACAGTTCATCTAATAAAGAGACTAAGGATTTCTGAATTATTTCCTTGTATTAGATAGCTCAGATTTGAAGGTTTTTTTGTTGAGATGAAGAGGGAGAAACTGAAAGAGATTATAGGATTTTTTTTATAATGTTGTTGGCTTTTTTTTTAATGAGGACAGAATAAACTCCATGTTTTTCTAGATTGGGTGTAACATGCAGGAAAAACAAGTCTGAAGGTAAAAACCTGAATCCTTCCACGGCATAAAGCACTTTACTCAGCACCTGCAGCTGCACTATATGTACAGGTTTAGCCAATTATCTACAAATTCACCAGAATCCATCACTGCTGTGCTATACAAGCTCTAAGGCACATTGATGTACTGAATAGCTTTTTTTCATTTAAAAAAATGCAACAATGAAAACAGTAAAAAAGGTGGTTTTTTTTTTACTTTAAGTATTTTGACACAATACAAATATTTCCTCTCAGGAGAATCATCAATAAACACGATTAATGCTGTATATTATAAAATGGATTATAACCTAACTTTCAGCATTCAAAACAATGACCACAGTAAGAAATCTTATTATACAGAAAAGTGAACACTTCACATGCTACAATCCCAGAGGTTACCACTGCTGTCAGTCACAGGAGAGAAGCTTCATGCCAAAGAGACAGCAAATCCCCCTATTTGCCAATATTTAGATGACTGGGATACCAGTCTAAAAAGTAAGACGAGATAAAGCAAAAGAGGGAAGTCTGACTGCCCACAACGACTGCTGCACCTCAGCTACAAATAAATACCAGGCTCTGGTCTTTTTGGCTGCCAGTCAGGTATTTCTTCATAAAAGTCATAAATATGTTTATTTTTCTTCACAGTTAACACAACACACCAGACCAATGAATCATTCTGATCATTCAAACTGTCAGGAAATACCTCTTCAATTTATAATTTAATAGTAACTCCTATTAGAATGGAAATACCTGAAACACAGATCTAAACACAACAGCAAATCTTAAGGTGTTTTTGCCATATTAATTGAGGTATTAAGCAAACATTATCTGCTATATCCTACAGACAACTGAAACCAAATAAATAAATACACTACAGCTTAACACTGTCAGGTGTCAATGTTTCAGTATTATTTTTATTCTCCCGCCATAACATTATTTTAATTTGCATTTTTATGCCTATTTCTACAAATACTTATTCTAACTTCTAGTAGCCACACAACATGACAGGATAAGTTTAAAAACACCGTGTTAAAGTAATGTGGATGTTGTTTGCAGCACTACGTAGAAAACGTCATCTATGAAGTGAATCATCAATCATTATACAAAACTTGTACGTAAATTTACGGTTTCTTGCAATACTATCACTTGCTGCTTCAGAAAATTGTTTTCATAGCTTTAGTTCCATCAACAGGGTCATTCATCATATCCTTAACCCAAACAATTACTACTGCTTTAATACGTGCAAACAAGTGAAAAAGCTGGTAACATTAAAAGAAAGAACATTTGATTCAAACAAACCTTTCTAGCTGCTGTTTTCATGAAACAAACCATGTAAAACAGAGCAAGCCCTGATTAGTCTAAATAAATAATAGTTTAATATATTATCCTTACCAAGATTTGACAAATACATTAATAACAAGGCTGTAGCTACAAGAATTCAAACCTCTAGAAGATGGCATCACTGGTTTTTGTAGTCTGTATGCATTTACTAATCACAAAGTCAAGTAACTGATTCTATTTGCCCTTCTGTTTAATAACTTTGTAAAACAAACTTTTGACAGGTAGTTGATGGCTATCTGCCACCAGTTCCCAAAAGGAGTGTTTGCTTCCAGTCACAGCACTGCATGAACACTTCCAAAGGAAATTTGAGGTGCTTCTGGTAAAGTTAGTCATAAGTCACCACATTTAAGCACCAAAACAACGATGGCACAATATTTCACATTCCTTATGCATAAAATATTCACACAGACATCTATAAAATTTCTGGCAATAAATGCAAAACCAAATTTCAAGTAAACGTATTCTGCAACCCCAAATATAGTGAGTTTAGGAATAGTTGGTGAAAAACTGCTCAAGCTTCACATTTTTTTCCTCCAAGCGCCTGTATCAACCTGTGGGCTGAAATGAGTGGGAGCCTAGAACATGGATAAGTTAAAATTGCACCTCACTGCAAACAGACTTCACTATTTAATAAAGATGCGCTTCAGAACCCCTCTCCAAAGCAATACCAACTACAGATGAAAACTGTGCAACAGAATGAACCTGTTTTAAAGCCCAGCAATCAAAGTACGGAGTGAACTGATATTTGCTGCAATATTTATGCAGCCATTACAATGCAAATGCATAAGGTATCAGAAAAGCCATTTGCATTGGTGCACAACCCCTCCAGTCCAGTACAATGCCAACAGAAGGAAGAATTAGGACACATGCATAACAAAAAACCACCTGACCACAGGGTGGGCAGGTCCACTTAACTGGATACAATATCTATGGGATCAACAGGCCTCCATGCATACTTTCTGCTGGATCATTCCATACAGCTGGTTCTTGCATAGAATCTGAGGCATTTTAAGAAACAAATGCATGCAAGGGATTAGCATGGCACAGGTACGAGCAAGCTACAAACAATTTTCTGCAAGCACCAGTGGCAACGTGTTTCTCAAGATGAAGAGCTGGGCTGGAGCACAGCTCACTTCCCCAGGGCTGCTCCTCTCCACAAAACCCCACCATCACAAACAGACAAGCAGCAAACTTTCAACTATGCTAAAAATAATAAATAAAAAAAACATCTACGAGCTTCTGTGTGGCAAAAAAATACAGCACTTTCTGTGACAGAGAGACAGACATGCAAATCAAGATCTAATGTCCATCCTCGCTGAAGACTACACTTCTGCAAAGAAACCAAAAAGCAAACAAATGCATTCAAATTCTTACTGTTTTTTTAACTTGTACACCTTAAGTGTACAACAATACTAAAACAACCATGTATACAGGCATGCTAGACTGCTCTAAGTTTTTTGACCACATATCCCAGTATTTATCTACACTAATCCACGGCTTCTTTAACATACCCTTACACTAATCAGCATGTCAACAATTGCAGGATAGGCTCTGGTTTCTCGTGTATTTCTCAGTATTTACCTGTATTGCCTTACAAGAGAAAGTAATTCTTAAACGTCAAGGATCTTAAAAACAGTCGAAAAATAACTACATAGTATAAAATCAACTTTTCAAAAAGAAAATACAAGCACTGCATAATCTCTGTACAAAATATATCCATTACCTAGAGCTTAAATGACAGAAAATCCTTAGTAAATAGATTTCCCATTTTTACTCGGGGAGCATTGTTTTGCTGTACTGAAAATGCCTTTGCTGAGCCCAGAGAATGCCCAGATTTAATAGCACGTTTTATGTATTTCACAACGCAGTCAAGCCCAAGCAATGCAGCAAAAAACAAGCAAATTAAGGTCAGCAGCTAATACTGCAAACATTACCTGCTTATTAGACAACCTGTTACATTGTATCCCAGTACATTTTGTAACTTAGAAAGTCTTCTTTACCAAATAGACTAGGCTATGTCAGCCGTTACCATTTTAATGTAAACAAGGGTTCTTTTCATCTGTACAAACTCTTTACAAGTGGCCCTTTAATCTCCACTGCTCTGTCCTCCCCAGCCCTCTCTCACACACACACACACACACACAAACCCACCAGACAGACAGACAGACAGAAATACCTCCTGTGAGATGCAGCAGCACACAGTAAAATTAAACACAAGGTATTCCAACAGCAGAGAGGAAAGCGAGCCTTGCTTCAATTAGAAGAGCATCCACAACGCTGCCGCACAAAACGAATAGAAATAAAAGCAATGAGCCTCAAAGCATTTTGTTGGGAAATGCCACTAGCCAAATGAGCAAGTGGACAAGACAGACTGGACGCGAGTACACGTTTCTGGCTACGGGGCCAGGAGCTACACTGAATCCAGGTAAATCACAAAGCAAAGCAAAACCCACCAGCTGGGGAGGGCACAGGCGAAGTGGGCATCACAGGTCAGACATCCCAGGAGATGCAGCAGGCAAGGGAAAGGGGCAAGCACTGCCTTCCGCACACTTCACGAACAAAAGTTTTGATCTTTCACCGGACACAGAGGACAACCTGCTGCTAGAGAGAAAGGGCTCCTTTTCAGCACCCACCCCAATTCTCCACATTATTCTGGAGCATTTGAGATCTCTCATTGAAGTTGTATTTCCTTATCATCAGATTAAACCTCCCCTAAAGAGAGGTCAGTTATTCGCAGGCTTCCTCAGTCCTGCCAAGAGGGGACCACAAAATGCAATCCTTCTCGCTCACCAGAACAGAAGATACTTCTACAGCCTTAATTCCATTAACATGCAGAGACATCACATGCACATGCAAACACACACTTCCACCTATTTCATGGGTGCTGGAGCAGCCGCACGCAGAGTGACAAACCAGGACTGCCGCACACACAACCGCTACAGCAGAAACACTTTTTTCTAGAAAGCCACAGCCAAGTAACAGTCAATCCAAGGGTTTCCTAAAAGGCACATGCACAGCAATCTTCCAAGCAATTAGTTTCTGCACATAGGCTAAGAGTGCAGGAAGACAGCTGGAGAAAATACTCCTAGTCTGAAGGAATCCCTTCAGTCACACAAAATTCCTGGAGAAGAATACACCCGTCAGTGCAATTTAAGTGTCAACATAACAAAGGAACGCCCCTCCCAGCACCTCCTGCCTTACAGATATGTCATGCTGGAAAGGAAAAACTAGACCGGGAAGAGCAGCTATTGGCAATCAGTACTGTTTATGGACCCTACCCTTCCCATCACCCCTCAGAAAAAATGCTGGGGACTGTTTCGCATTTCTAGAAGGAGCGAGATAGAGGGACGTGGCAGGAGACAGTATCCTCTTTGAGGATTCCTCGGTATTCCTAAAGCAAGGCTGTGGACCCAAGGACAGCTTTGTCTGGAATCATCTTTCCGCATTACAAGATTACATATTAAATTAGTTTTGCCTGATGTACACGTTTTGCCTTGCCACACATACAGAAATCCTGACAGCTGACAAACATTAGCCTAAATTAAAACAAATCTAGCTTCAAATTAGTAAAATAATCTCCCATTTTACTCATCCAGAGCAAAGAATAATTACATAGAAAACCAAAGTAGTCAAACCCAAATCATTCACCAGGAATTAAGAGGATCAGGGCGTTACTAAAATTAAAATGCTCGCACAACAGTGTAATAACAAATTCATCGCATTCAGTAAATCTTTCCCAAAACCAGGCTAGGATTATATCAAGATCACCATGCAACATATGCCTGAAATATGGCTGTAAATAAATGTGACTTAATTTGACCACCACCTACTTTAAGTCCTTAATTTTATAAATAGAAGCATCCAACAGACTAGTGATTTTAAAAATCCTACAGTTTAGAAGGTAAAAATGAGAAACAATAACCAGAAAATCAAGCTTGCAAACAGGAAACAGCAGAAAAATAAGGACCCTGAGCATACTTACTGAAACCATCTTAATTTCTATTTTTATAGTAAAACTAAAAAATTCCAACTAAGTAGTGTATCAGTGACAATACACACAATTACAACTCCCTGATCATGAATATTCTGCCTTGCAAGTGTCTGCACATGTGCAGAACTGAATACAACATATGCTTCCATAGTCCCATCTCAAATACAGGAGTGAAAAATTACTATCTTAGTACTTTGTTTCCTCACACGTTGCAAATTCTTATTCCATCTCTGTATCTGCTCCTAAATAGGCTGGTAACGTCAAGCAGCAACAAACAGTTCGATCCAACTTCGGTTTGGTTGATTTTCTGAGCAGCTCACGCTCAGTCACAATTTTAGCCACCACACACGTGCCACTCACCTCATCTAAGGTTAACAGGGCTTTTTAGCCGCTTCCTAGAGAAAGATACATACACCTTCCACAGCCACAAATACAGGCTGGGGGGAGCTGTCAGGCTGCTTTCTCCGTTTAAACACCGCGAAAATCACCGGGCTAGACGGGAAAGCGACGACTTTTGAAAGGCAATTCTGCCTCTGCGGCTCAATCCGAACAGGCACAACAAACACAGAGGATGAAACAGAAAAAGAGCCTCACCCCGATGGGAGGGTGGGGGGGCAGATGTAATCATTACCCTGAGCGCCGGTAATCATTACCCTGCGCGGCGGTGCAACTACACACACGCCGAGGCGCTTAGATTTCCCTGTGCCAGAGCTCTCGGTACCGGGAGCTGGTGGGGAGGTGAGGCTGTAAAACGGAGCTTCCTCCTTTCTCCCTTTTTTTTCTGTTGTTGTTGTTGTGGCGGGTCGATGCCCTCGGCCGGCAGCGCGGAGGAACGGGGCAACCC
>JAOXOE010000632.1:20871822-20902531 GCA_028565055.1 Phoeniculus purpureus | reverse complement strand
GAAGAAGTTCCTTCTCATATTTATGTGGAACCTCCTGTGTTCCAGCTCACACCCATTGCCCCTTGTCCTATCACTAGACGACACTGAGAAGAGCCTGGCTCCAGCCTCCTGACACCCATCCTTCACATATTTATAAACATTAATGAGGTAAATCCTCAGTCTCCTTTTTTCCAAGCTAAAGAGACCCAGCTCCCTCAGCCTTTCCTTATAAGAGAGGTGTTCTATTCCCTTCATCATTTTCATGGCTCTGTGCTGGACATAACTACATCTTCTGTATTAAAGACTGTAACATGTCTTCACCACATGTGAAGATGTCCCCACCATACACAGGGAGGATCTGAATTTTGTTGACTGTGTGCTGTACCCTTACACATCTCAGGCCCTTTGTGTGCAACACACCACTGCCCAGCTGCTTCAGCACTGAAGAAGTACAAAGGATACTTGCAGTGTGTGCTCTGGTTCTGTTAGAGACTTAATTTCTTTCTACTTTCTTTGGTTTCAAAATTACTATTTGAAAACTAAAAAACCTGTAAATTTATACTCAAAAAATCTGCTTCTTTTCATAATCGAACATAAAGCTGTAAAGCCAATATAAAGCAGAGCTGGACAATTGTCACTAGACAAGGAATTAGCCAAGAAATTTGCACTGATAAGTCCACCCTTCTGCTGCAATTCCTTAAATATGTCTTACGAGATTAGACAGATACCACAGTAATGCTCGTGCCAACAATCAGAACTAGCAGACATTTCTGCAAAGGCAGATTTCACGCACACAAGATTTGTTGTTAATCTGCACAAATGCAGTCATTAATTTTATATCTTCCTACCAAATGCTGGAAAGCTCAGCTACAACCTACTCCCAGCCTCCATCAGCACTATTTGTCCCCAAATCTTCATCAAAACAGATCTGGCCCAGTGTAGAGGGTGAATATGAGTCACAGTCCTTAGAAATATTAGTTAAGAGTCTCTCAGAATGAGGAGACCGTGCTGACAGGCACATGGTTTGAACTTGGTGGTATTGCAACGGAGTATCGCTCCTTAACATAGATCCACAGACAGTAAGTCAGAGGTTCCTCAGTCTCTGTTGCCCCAGAAAACCCACAGAATTGTGCGAGGATCTTGAATTACTGCCATTCACACTGAAATGAACAGGAGGGAAATATAATTAATGAGCATTTCATAACCTGCTCACATACGGGTTTTGAATTAAAGCTTCACTGGCAATTCATTTGGACATTGCCTAACTTCTAAATGCTTGCCTTTGCAACCTTCATAATGTTCCTTTAACACCTGTAGCATCTTCCTGTGTGTCTGAAAAGGAGAATTGTTGGTGCAGGATCACGCAATATCACAGCATGTCCATGGGTCATTGGTCCACGTCACACATTTGTGTGCCCAACATGGACCTCTCCCTCTCTTACTTAGAGAGAAACAGCAACAGTGGGCTGTTATCCTCCATCTGGGGGAATTGGACTAGATAATCTTTCAAGGTCCCTTTCCCTAATGTTCTGTGACTCTGTGATTCTATCCACACCAGCAGCAGAGGGGGAGGTGCCATATAAATATTAAAAAGAACTTCTTCACAGTGAGGGTGACAGAGCCCTGCAACAAGCTGCTCAGGGGAGGTGGGGAGTCTCCTTCTCTGGAGAAGTTTAAAACCTGCCTGGGTGTGTTCCTGTCTGACTTGGTCTAGGTGGTCCTTCTCTGGCAGGGGGATTGGACTAGATGACCTTTCAAGGTCCCTTCCAATCCCTAATGTTCTATAATTCTGTGAGTGTTGGAATTTGGATGATTCAGTGGATTTATAAGACCATTGCTAAGGCTAGTTAGTGTTTACATAGTTGTTTCAAGTATGTTCCTAACAAAGCAGTGTGATTTATCAGGAGCAAGCTCTTACATGATGAACTAAAATAAAGCAGTTAATTAGTTAAGCTTGCTTAAGCTGACCACAAGATCGATGTAGCAACTTCAGAATGATCTTTGTCTGAATTCAATTACCTCTGATACAATAACCCAAATCACCTTTTCTTAATTTAGTGGCTGCCTGACTCTGAGAGTCAGGATGTCCCAGAGAACACAGCCTGTTGCATCCCTTTCTGCCCACGTACCCTTCTACTCTGCCCTGTGTGGAACTGCCTCCTGCAGCTCTCCTCTGCTATTCCATTCCCTCTGCCTGTGCCTGACCTCCACTTTCACACTTCAATCCCCTATTCGTTCCCCAAGGCCTCCAACTTTGGTTGCCCACACCAGGCCCTAGCTCAGACTCTTGTCAGCTTTTTCATCTCCCTGCCTATCCCCCTGACTTTCTTGCCTCTTCCTTGTCTCCTTGTACTGAGAAACGGAATTCTGCTGTCTCTTCTGTCTCTCCCCTGCTGCCAGTTCCTTGTCAGGCAGTCTCAGCATAGAACTCTTCTCATTCCCAGTTCCACTATCCTTGTGAATCTGAATCTTCCTCCAACACACCTCAAACCTCCAAATGCCCAGTCCTAGGTTTTATCTTCCTCTCATCTACACCTCGGTCTACCCAAACTTTCCTGCCCTTTCCCTTCCCTTCTCTTGAATCATCAGTTTACCAGAAGTTTGGCTTCAGTCTCTCAAAGATTGCAGTGAGTTCAGTTGTTTTTGGAGAGAGAAACAAGCTTTGAAGACCAATGGCACAACAAAGCCCATTTTATTTTGTGAGCATCCTACTAGTAATGAAAACAGTGTATGCCTTCGCCCTTGCTTTTCTTTCTTCCCCTTGAATGTCACCTTGCCTCCACTGCCTTTATCGTGACTATACATAAACAGGGAAGGCTGGAACACTTGGCAGAACTCAGGAGCTGAAGGGGAGAGAGGAAGGATGCTGGGCAAGAAACCCTGCTCAGGGGATTAACAGAGACATTCAGAGCCCCTGCCAATGTTTAGAAGGTAATGGTCCAACAGACTGGTGGACAAGATCCATCGCTTTGAAAACACAGAATGATAGAAAAAGCTTCTGCTCGGTGCAAGATGCTGTTGCAGTGCAAAGAAGGGGAACCTCAAAACATTGTTCTCTGTTGAAGAACTACCGTATGGTAAGATGTTGCTAGTCTCACTGTCTGTTGCTTTTATGTGTTCAAAGTCAGGTCTACTTACCTGAGTGACAAGAAATTAGCTTTGTTTTTTCCTCCACTTGGTTCTACAAAGCAAAAGTATGATAAAAGGATATAGTCTGATCAAGGTACCTTGGTTCTCAAGACCAAGCAGCATCATTTAGGGTTTTAAAACTGTGATGTAAAAAACAATTCTAGTCCTGCCAGCTCTAACTTTCGACTCTTTAACCACCTATTTGTGACTGTCAGGCTGTTAGCACCTTTCAGAACAGGCTGCCTAAGTCTTACAGGAGCTTCTCCTGAGACAACACATCCAAAATGCCATGCAGAAAATTATTTTTCCGTATTTGCTTGCAGGCACACAAACTTTTTCAAGTGTGCACTGTGTCCTAACCCTCCCCAGGACCAGCAGTTCTTCAGTTTGTGTAACGCAAGGGAAAACTGTGAACCCAGCAGGCTATCAGGCAAGCTAATCTTCAATTATACAAAAGGAAAGTCAACCAGTTCAAACAATTTACCTCTCAAAGTCAACACTACAAACAGCAGAAACAAGCAAGAGCTTTTTGATTCACAACAGACAACAAACTGTAATTTTTTGGTGTAGATATTCTAGACAGGATAGTGTCAGCTGCCAGAAACTCCTACTTTTCTCTACAGTGAAAGACAGGGCAAATTAAAGGCTTCAGTTGCCTGTACTTTGAAAGGGGAGAAAGGCTGGAATGAAAAACTCAGTTAAACTGAAACAGATGCTGATTATTCCAACTCCAGACAGGCCATCCCTAAAGAAACCAACATTTCATTTTCTTCTTTTCATTCTTCTGGTACTTACAAAGCCATTTCTTACATCTCAGGGTAACTAGAAAGGATAAAGCAGGATCCAACAGGACATTCTGTGCTCTGATGGACAAGCTTCTCTTAGCTTGGGCCTGCAGCACCTGAATTGCAGTAGATGCTGTGCCTACCAAGGACTAACCATGTCCTGGATTAGTGCAACTCTCATAACTAAGGGACAAGAAGGGATGGGTATTCACAAATGCTAGCTTAAATCTGCAGAGGTTAAGCTTCCTCTGTAGTCAGTAAGATAAGCCTGTGCTTAGGCACTCTGAATCATATTCTGAAAAAAATCACTTTTTCCACTGACCTCATGCAGACCCTGGGGATTTGAGCTTTCCAAGGGAAAAGCCACTTCCTCCCCAGGAAAGTGCATTGAAACCTAAGTGGCCGTGGCTTCACCACTTTTTGCATGCCGCACATTGCTGTTGGACTGTGATGCTGCATGAGTGCTGTAGATCTGCATGCCTGCAGGTGGTACAAGGCATCTCCTACCACTGTACCTGTTTCGCTTGGCTCTCATGTCAGCCTTCTAAAAGTGGCTGGCACCAATAATCTGGTATGGTGTGGTTTAGATTTAATTTATACTGCGTGTTGTTTCATGCCTTCAAAGGTCTGTGAAGATTAGTACAAGGCTGACTGGTATGGCATGGTGCGCAGGAATGTGAGCGTAGCTAAAGTTTTACTTTGCCGAACTTCATACGAGGGCATAACCTACCTCTGTTCTGCATAATAAAAAGGAATCAGACTTCCACTTCCCTGTTGTCCTCTCTGATCTTCCAATCCTCAACACAGTAGCAGTGTAGCCCATCCTTCAAAGAGAGAGCCTGAAGATAACTAGTTGTGCACTGTGCTCATTTTTAGCTGGTAAAGGTATAAAGCTGAAGGACGGGGGGCTCCTGCAGTAGCCAAGAAAGGGTAAAGGTCTCTGGGAGTGGCAGCTCCAGGAAGGCAGAACAATTTCATTACAAATTTTTTTAAGATTACTGTAAACAACTCAACTGTGTCCTAAAAGTGACTGGGAGTGGCATCCATGCTGAGCTGCATAAAAAGCCAGCTGCCCCATGCCCAGGCAAGTATCATTGCCAGCAGGTTAACCAAGGCCATAGGCAGAAGCAGTTTTACTGAGGATTACATCTCGTCACTGCTGCAAGCTCTGCTGTCTGAATTGTGGAAGATGAAGATCAGCTGAATAGGAGAGTCCCCAGGAAAGCAAGCAAGCAAGCGAACAACCAACCCTCATTCACATTCTCACAAAGAGAAAATTCCTTAAAAGTAATTGGGGAAGGAAAAATTGAGTTTGGATAAAATATCTGCCTGTTGGTCGTAATAGCTGCAGCTCTGCTATTCATTTTCTTTCCCTCTTCCAGACTGTCAGCAGGGATTGAGTGTTCTCCTGGAGCCAGGGATGGATTTCCTGAATAGTGACAAATAGCAGTAAAGCCTGAAGCCAATTCCACAGTGAAATCATTATATAAATTGCTCTTTCCTACAGGAAAGAAGTGGGTGAAAAATAAAACAAATCAGAAAATAGTCTGAAACAAGTAACCTTTCAGTTCAGTTATGGAAGGCGAGAAGAAGAGCCCCAACAATGATGCTGGCTCAGCCAGGGAGCCAGATGATACGGGGAGTACACCCACAAAGGAAAATTTCAGTTGAGGAGTTCTGGACACACACAAACACACATCCTCCCCCAATCCCAAAAACAAAATCATTTGGGTGTAGAATGATCTTACAAAAGGACATCATGAAAATCCTCCTGCCCAAAGCCATGAAAACTAGAGCATAGTGAGTGTAAGCAACCCTCATATTTATTATTATTGTGGTAGTGCACAGAAGCCTTGATCTTGATCTGTTGTGCAGGGTGTCGTACAGAAAGCCTCTTCTCTTTCAGAAAGGGAAAGTTAAATGTAAGAGCAGAAAAATTACATGCGTTTGTCACAGACACAGGGATCATGACGAAAGAAAAGCAGTCAGCATGCTGCTACGTTTTTTTATAGGCCATAGAGACAAGGAGGGCGTTGGAGAGCTCTGAAAGATGATTTTTTCAACACACATTAATAAGGGGTTGGTTGCAAAGCTGGGAGGAAGAGTAGAGATGTTTGAAATGGTAACAAGTAGGCAGTGGAACTGGTCATCACAGGCTGATCTCAGGGAAGAGCTGACATCCTGGTAATACTCTGAAGCAGATGAACAGGGATGGGCTAGGGAAAGACTGGTCCTGAAGAGGCGTTTGACACACAAGGAAACACAGCAGACAGAAAAGAAAGAAGCAACAGAGAGTGACGGGCCAAGAACAGTCCTGCATTGTGAGGACAAGGGCTTGGTTATTCAAGAGTTTTCTTTCACCCTCTTGTTTCTCAGGGGGAGGAGCGGTGTTTCAAGGGAGAATAATACAATCATTTGACTGTGTTAAGGGATTTATGGTCTGACTTTGCCATGTGTTAAAATATTGATGCTCTTTCTAACATATGATTTAGATATTGACATTAGTTTTTCTACACAGAAGACTGACTTCTGCATACAAAAGCCAGAACTTCATAGTAGTATCCAGCGATGCTGGGTAAATACAAAGTGATGGAAGTGAAGCACAAGTCGCTGATTTTTTCCACTCAATTAAATAAAGATAGCAAGAGAGACAGTGAGCAGTACACGGCAGTGAGAAGCTGGAATAATTAAACAATAATCTGACAGATGGTGCATTTACGGGCAATTACAGCATGCCTCTGCTGGCACTTCAAGGCACAAGGCCAAAGACTTAAGCGATTCAAACCACACAAGTAGAGCAGTAGCCTCCTAGAAATGCCAGTTTAGAGCATCTGGCTTGGGATCCTAGAGTGGGACTTAACGTAGTTTAGACAGGCTGTCAGGTCTCTACACTTACCACACCATCCTGGTAGAGAGAGCAAGGAGAGCAGCCTAAAAGCTGTTTCTGCATCGCTTGGATAATACATTTCCAGGTCCTTTTGTGTATGTAGCAGTCAAAGACAAGTCTGAGTGAGGACATAATTTCTTTCTTGCCTTGTGCATACAGCTTGAGGATACCACTGCACCACACAGCAAGATTTAAAATCAGTATATTCTTAAAGTTGAACTAAAAGAAATCACTCATCTGTCAACTCCTTTCCAAAAGCAAGGACTCAGTTAAACATGAAGCTTCAGGCTCTGAAGGCATTTGTGATTCCCTCAGGCTTTCTGTTCCACGCCTTACCCCACCCAGTAAGCCCAAACCACCTTCCTCTGCTTGCCTCTGAAGAAGATGGGCTCTGTATTAGGATACTACTTAGCAGCTTGAGGGGACAACTGCATGAAATTTGCACTCATATTTTTTGAAAGCACTGTCTTGGCATTACTCAACACACACCACAGTCATGTGGGTACACTACATTTCTGATCTCATCAGCACTTACAGAGTTGAAACAAGCTCCAGATATTTAGAATAGAAGTAAAAAGGTGTCTGCCTGGAAAGCAAACACAGATTGGGTGTTGTTAAAAGCTTCTTAAACTGTTAGCAAATTATTTACTTAAACTCACAACAGAAAATTGCCTTCAACATCAGTAATTCTTGTAAAAGTGGCCTTGTTTTTAAACACCCCATGTCTGGAGCTACATGCTTCTACAGGACTGCGAACCAGATTTTTGTTTTCAAAGTAAGGACTTGATTCCAGACTTTCTTGTCATATGGAAAAACAGAACATGAACTTGAAAGGCTCAAAAAGCAGACCAAAAATAAAAAGCATTTTATATGTATAAAGACAGAAAACAAGCCTCATAAACAAATGGGACTGGCAACATTGCTTCACCTAAATGCTTTCTTCTTCTGCTTAGTAGATGTTTCTCAAGACTTAAAATAAGTGTTGTTTTGTATCTGCAGGGCTTTCAGCAAGCGGCTGCCACATTACGAAACCCTCTGGATTCCAGCAATGCACATCTCTGCCGTCTGCTTTACTCGTAGTATCTGGGAAGACGAGGAGGAAAACAAGCTTATCATTTTTAAAATTATTGCTGGTTTTGCGGTTGCGAGGCTTTTCACTGTGTACAAGAATAACTTGTTTGTGCCACCAGTAAAATAAGGATATACAACCTAGAGCCTAGAGTGTGGGCCTCTCTGTTGATGCCACTCTCACGCTTTGTCAAATAGCATTGGGTTTTATCCAAAGTACAAGTCTAAGGACTTTGAGAAGCTGCATGCCATGGGGACACAACTCAAGACTTCGGCATCACTAAGCTGTGCATAAGGATGGTCTTATCCTGACTTCCCCAGCCACACAGGGTGGCACCAAGACAATGTACTGACTCAGTACAGTGCCACTCCAAGTGCACAGTGATTTTCCCTGACTGAGGGGTCTTGGCAAAGTATTTCAGCTTTCCAGCTACTTTGAGCAACTGGAAAGGTGTGCAAGAAAAATGAGTGTGTTTGAGCACATGTCAAAAAGGGGTAAAATAGGGCATAATTGCACTTTCTTTAGTAGAAGAAAAGATTGTGTCCCTCACTGGTAATTGGAAAACTCACAACTTCTTTTGTGCCTCTTGCAAAAACACAAAGGCAATTAGGTTCTCTATTGTAATGTTTTCCCATCCTCTCAACTACAGCCAATACCATTTCTCTGAATAAAGAGCAACCTTACTCATTACTTATTCCTGTTTTAAAGAACTTTGACACATACCACACTAACCAGCAGACCAAGGCTATGCCACTCTCTTCTCCCTCATCCAGTCTTTAAGGTAGGTTTTCCCCAACACAAAGAGGTGTCTTAAAAGCAGATCGTTGAAAGCAGTCTCCACAATCACGCCTGTCCCACTGCTATCAGTTTTCTGGACAGGCTGCCAAGATGGCATTTGACTAGCTAAGAAAATGGATTTACACACGGTGCCAGATCTCAGTCACTAAAATGCTCAAGTAACAAACTGAGTTGACCATTGTTTCTTATCACCAAGCAAACAAAACCTGTTGGCAGGAAAACTGTGTTTGGAAACTGATTCTCTACACGACCAAGATGGGCTCTGGTTGACATAAACACCAGTCCTCACATAAAGCTGGACTCCAGGTGGTCACCAACACTGCAAAGGGCACTGTCAGAAAACCTAGCCTGCAATTTTATTTCAATATCTTGCTTTCAGTTCACCTGCTGCTGCTCTGCAGGCCGTATTGGCTACTACAAGAATAACTGTTGGTTTCACAGTGCAAGATTTTCAGTCACAACTGTCTTTTACATTAAATTTTAGCCATAGGCAAGATGCCAGATCAGGTTTTAAAAACAAGTAACTATGAAATCACTGATGTGCAAATTGCATGGACTGTTTTAAAATGCTCTGGCTAACAAACATCTACAGTGTTTATGAATCAGGCCCTAGTCCTTTTCCTTCCAATCAGTATGAAATGCTACTTGGCACGTGGATTAGCACGTCAAAAGGTAGAGAAGGATATCCCAAGCATGCACATCCATGCTACAGCCTCATCAGTGCCAGTCGTCTGGCCTGAAAGTGGAATACATGAATCACAACAAAACAGGCCTGATTCAGTGCTGCCCTGGACCAAACCAAAGTGCTATCTTTGGCCCATTCCGCAAAAGGCAGGAAGCAGGAGACCCACTGAGGGTGCTCAGCAGGTTCTCTGCTGGCCTCCAACCCAACAAGCAACTGAGGCTTTAAGTGAGGTGGAAGTGGGCTACCTGAGGGACCATCACTTTCCCACTACTAGGTTGCCTCAAAGGAAAAGGAAATAGTTCTGGAACAATGCAGACAGTGTCTTTAAATAACTGTCAGAGACGTGCTGCTTACGGGAAGTTAGTTTTATCACAGGTCTCCCAACAAACCAAAAAAAAAGTCCACGTGTGAGCAGACCATGGTGTTGTGCCTGAGCTAGCAGAGGGTAGCACCTGGCCAGCTGCATTAGGGCAGAATTAAAGATTAGCAAAAATTGGTTTTACCCTTATTAATCCACAGCCAGCCCCTCTGTAGTGGCAAGAAACAGCTCTCCACCTCAGAACAATTAAAGGAATCATCACCACCTGCCCGGGTCAGGTTAGGATTATGAGCTACACCGCCAATCCCTGAGCAGAGGACGGGTGCAGGGCAACCACAGAACCTCATTACCAGCATCTAAAATTACATCGCACTGGGAACTAGGGCAGCGCTGGGGCACCGCGCAGGTACAGGTGGTCCTACAACACGGGAAGCTGGAGCTGGTGGATCGCGGTGCACCGGCTGATCGGGTTTGGCAACCTCTAAAGTCGGAGCGTTTAGCACATACCGGCTGTTACCGCTGCTTACACTTCAAACAGCAACGAGATCCGCGGGGGGCTGCCTAGAAACGAGAATCGGAGCCCTTACGGCCTGGTGCCTGCCGGGGGAGGGGGTTATTCTAAAACAACAAAATTAACCTGAAAGACCCCAAACTGAGCCCCGCGGTAAGAAGGTGCAGGCGCAGCGAAGAAGGAGCCGCGGGTAGCCCCGGCAGGCAGCGGCATCTAAAGGCACCGCCCCGGCGAGGAGCTCCCGCCAGAGCGAGCCAGATCGCAGGAACCCCACAGAGCCCTTGGCGGAGCCTTTGGCGCAGCCACCGGAGCAGCCGCTCCCACCACCCCGAGCGCACACAGCAGCTGTAGCTCCCAGCGGGCTCCGCGCCGCGCACCAGATTATAGTTCCCAGCGTGCTCTGGGGCACAGCAGATGGCGCGGAGCGCCGCAGTGCACGCTGGGAGCAGTAGTTCTCTCCGCGGAGGGCGCCCCGCCCCGTCCCAGCACCGCGCACGCCTGGGTGGGCAGTGCCGTGCGGGAATCAGCAATGCCGGACGGGAAGGCCGTGCTGCGGGAGGTGCTGCCCAAACAAGGTACCGGCGGTCGGCGGGTGGGCGAGTTCCGGCAGCGGCCCGACCCTGCGTTCACACACGGTACTTGTGTCCCCCGCAGGGCAGCTGTCGGTGGAGGACTCGGTCGCCATGGTTCTGTGCAAGCCCAAGGTGCTGCCGCTAAAGTCGGTGTCTCTGGAGAAGCTGGAAGCGTTGCAGCGAGCGGCGCTGGAGGCGGCACGGCCGCCTGAGAAAGCCCCAACGCCTCGGCCCTAGGCTGATCCCGGGAGGAACCAGGCCCGTGCGGGAGGTAGCAGCAGTGTTACAGCGTTCGCGAGTTACAGGCTGCCGGGGGCGAGACGGGAGGCTCCGCTGTGGGTGCCTCCATGTATCGGTTCCACTTTTCCCTTCCAAGAGAATGCTCTAAAAATACCTGGTCAGACAGGTAGGAGAACCCCTGCAGGCCCTAGGGACAGCGGGATACGTGGAAGGGGTGACGCAGCCCAGGAGCACAACCTATGCGCTGCCCTAGGACGGCTGTTCCCAGCGTTTCTCCAAAATCCTGACACAAAACCAAAAAAATGTGCAGGGCAGGAGGGGTTCCACAGTGGTGCTGTAAGTCTTGCCCAGATTTGTCTTGTTCTTGAGGAGGGACTTGGGCCAAGCCGTCCAAGGTAGACAGTTTCAGAGCATCCTAGTGCGAGCTGTTTGTTCTCAAGTTTCTCAAATCACATCTTGTCAGTCAATATACATTGGGTCACTACTCTGTTCTGCAGATGGCAACACGAAAGCTCAGCATACCTGCACACACACTTCAGAGGGCTGAACGAAAGAGCCGAAAGGAGAACTTCACAAAAAAATATTTTATTATGTTTTACAGAACTCTTCACTTTTCCAGTTACATAGAAAAAAAAAAAAAAAAGATGAGTTTGGTCCACAGGGGCTAAAACCAACCAGTGTTCTCCCCTGGAACAGACAGATTGATCTCATAACCCAACTCTTACTTTCTTGGGCTCTTTGTAACAAACAGCTATTTTTTCCTCCCAAAGCACAATATTTCTTCAGCAGCAATGGAAATGGGATCACAGCAGCTTATAACTTGACCCTTCTAAAGCTTTGTATAGACCAGTGATTTAAGATGACAACACTGTCCTTGAAAGAAAGAGTGGCAGTCAGATGTCAATGCAAACATGGAATGATTAGATCGTGTTTGTATGGCACTTAAAAAGATAGCTTATTCGAAGGCACCACCACAGCAGAGTGGCCAGTTGGTTTAGTATATGCCCAAAGAAAGAAGTTTTCTTTCTGCAGTTTATACAACTATTTAAAAAAAAAAAAAGAGACTTGTACCCAAAACATGTGCTTTTAAAAAAATATGAACTGTGCTAAGCAACTCTTTAAATTTTGGTATATATGTGTATACATACATACACACACCAAAAAAGCATGCGTGTTTGTATATATATAGGTATCTATCTTCCCTTTAAACTTCTAAGGCTGCAGGAGCTGGCTCTCACATTCAGTAGCTTTCTAGCTTAAGACGACCTCCATCTCCTTCACTCACAAAGCGCTTTCTGCCTCTGGAAGAAAGGAGAAAGTACCTTTTCAGTAATTCAAAGTAACATCACGTTTTTGTTTTTTCCTTGTCTGCACCAAGAAGAATCTTCTTTTTGCCTCAGGAGCCAAATATAAGGGGTGCAACTTCTGCAGGGTCAAGGTGACAGTTTCCATCACTCAGCAGTTGCTTAAAATAGATCTGAATCTTACATCAGGGTTTACTTGCAAGAGGCTTTTCAGAATTTGTGTTGCCAAGTGCTTTATACTTCACTTGCTTTATAATGTTCACACTTGTAAAAGATGCTAGTTTGAAAGCCTAGGAATTATAATTTTCTATCCAAAACTGAAGTAGTTGAGCCAAAAATGTCTCTCAATATATTAACAGTAATTGAAGTAGTGACACTTTTGTTGTAGTGATGACTTCCAACCCTCCCACACCTCAAACTTGCAAAACATTTGCTATCAAGATACACACAAACTCAATTTTATGTCTGAAGTTCACGAATGGAGTCTGGTTTTGATAAATGCACTCAATGCAAAAATCAAAATTTATCACAGGCTCTCAGGGTGGTTTCCGCTGCCTAACAACACACCCAAACAGCAAAAAAAATCCATCTCATAAATAGTATTCCTGATGCAAAAAATCATAAAGAATAGTTTTACCATATTTAGACATTTACATGTATCCCCCACAGGATATGGTCTTTAACTGTATTGTGACCAGTACAGAGATAACAAAATGCTGATTAGATACAGTTCCAATAGCATTATTTCTGCTATCAAAGTAGTAAACACTAATGAACCAAAAACACGATACAAACAACAAACGAAGGGATCAAATGTGTAAAGCTTATTCCACATAAGCAACCTCCTTCTTTTGACATAAACATTAGAATTGCTGTCTCACTTTAGAGCTTGATTTGTGTCATTTGCTATGTTTAAACCATAGTTTAAGGAATTCTTTTTTTCCAGGTTTTTCCCCCTGTCCCTGACTGTAGCTGACAGTTTTCCACTGTGATGCCTGAATCTTCCAGCTGAGTACTGCACTGGTCTCTCCTAAGCAGATCAGCAAACAGAGAAGAGGCAAGCATTCATCCTTGGGAGAGCACCAGAGGCTTACTTCTATCAAGTATTTATCCCAGCCTCCACATTACAGATTTCACATCAGTGCACTATCTTAATAAACATTTTACCAGTATGAAGTATGGTCATAAGATCCTGCTTTCCATTACATATAGCTGGCACAAAAAGCACTGCTTTCACCCGTCTACAGTCTAACAAGTACCTTGAAGGACAGAGGTCTCTCAGTGGTTTGGAGATTATTCCAGCCTGAAAGCATTCTTCTACAAACCGCTCAAGCACAGAATAGGAGTGTGGCACATCCAGGTTAATATCTGGGATTTCACGGTAAACTCGTTCATAGCCCTGCAATTTAAGAATTCAAATAATGATCTGACTATTCTAGACCTTTATTACAGAATTATTACTACAGGATTTATTTTTCAGCATAGTTTCATGTATATTATGGACAGTTTCAACAAACCTGAAGCAGGGCAGTGAGTAGAAAAACAAGGTACAATAACAGCCAGTACCATGGGATTACACAGCTGCTTGTCTAAATAAAAACACCAGCTGAATTCATAACTTCTTTAGGAGCCAGAAACCCAGACAGTACAGAGTGTGTATGTTGCACGGGTAGCAACACAAGGAAGAAAAGTTAACTTTCCTACCATATAAATTAACAAAACCCAGCCACAAGTCACCAAAACATTTTATACAGTGAAGGAAAACAGTGGTGACAACCAGAGGTGACTGCCACTTCCTGCCAGCAACACAGCTGGGCAAGTGTTGACACAAGTCTTTGTGCGCTACCTAGTCTGCCCTGGAACAGAACAGCTGTTCTTATTCCTATCTAGAAGCAAAACCATGAATTATTCCAAATATGTGATGTATCAGCTGTTGTAATTGACATTTGTAATTAAATCAGTCCTTTGGTAATGACTCCTGGATAAGACAATCAGCTTTCAATAAAAAAAATGAAGCTATATTGCAGCGTTTTAGATTAGTTTTAATCATGCAGTTGCAAAAAAAAAAACTGGTTGCAAATCTTTGGCTGAAAATTTAAATATTCTGTATTTCACAATTCTGTAGCATTTATACTTTTTCCAAGACTTGTGCATATACAAGTGGTGTGCTTGTATCAGTGACAGATTATTTGGAGACTACTTTAAGGGACATAGAATGACCGTAGAGGATTTTAAGAAGTAGTAGACACCAACAAACTACAAATAGTACTGAAAGGTAAAAACTAAAAATTATGAAGACCTTATCCCACATTCTCTAAATACACTTACTCTCTTCATTTGGTCCATAGTAATGATAGAAGACTTCCAGAGAGATTTCAGCAAATCCAGTACCATTTTAAAGGTCTTTTCTCCAGTTGACTCCAAAACCATTACAACAGCCTACAACAAATCACACAAGTGCTTTTAGTTAAGAAGAAAACAGTAGTTCAAGTACATGTGAGAAAAGGAGTGACTGCATTATTATGCATTTGCTAGGGAGACAAGTCCATCTGTTAGCACTCACAATTTCAGTAGATTATCCAAGTAAATTTTCGTCAGTTTTTCCAACAATAAAGTTAAAAAGCTGTGAAAAACTAGAAAGGACTAAATCAATTCAAAAACTCTGCCTTTCTGGCTCAGGTTTGAGATACATGCCTACATCCATATAGTTGCTACAGTACAGATGGCAATTAACTGTGACATTAATTTTGCATCTGTGATTATTTTGTATCAGAGATTTTTGAAAGAACTTAGAAGTTTAAAATTACAGACCTCTACACCCCCGTCAACTAGAAGAATTCTGTTTTTCTATTGTGAAGGAATTTTCCAAGAAGAGTAAATACTGAAATTTTGTAGACTGTGGGTGTTCAGTTTTACTGGTAAACAACCATTTACCAGTTTGGCAGATGAAAGTACAAATGGGAACACTCTCTAAGATACCGCAAAAAAGATCCTTCTCTCATGTAGTCTGGTTCTGAAATGTTTCACAGCTTTTAAAAATGTGCTAGATGGAACAATTGCACCCTGAAAAGGAAGCTTTAGAGCTGAACAGAAACAAGAAACACCCATTAGAATACCCAGGTGTCTGAAAGGAAACAAACACCAAAACAAAGCATGGCTTTTTGCTGCAATTCCTTAGCAGAAAATAAACTTAGCACTTCTTTCTCAGGAATCTGTAGTAGTCTGAACTCAGCCCAACAAACAGAAATTAATTCTGGATCCTCCCAGAGTTAGCCATGGCTTATTTGTTGCACAATGTGCACACAAGCCATTCACTTTTATTTAGTATTTATTTATTCAAATAACATTGGAACTCACAACCTGCACTTCAGATTCCGGTTATATTATTTGCATGCCCATGTCAAAACAAAACCGAACCTGTTGGTAATACTGACAATTGCTAAAGGAACTCTTTTCTCCTTACTTCGTATACAAGTTCA
Organism: Phoeniculus purpureus; assembly: GCA_028565055.1. Taxonomy (NCBI): domain Eukaryota; kingdom Metazoa; phylum Chordata; class Aves; order Bucerotiformes; family Phoeniculidae; genus Phoeniculus; species Phoeniculus purpureus. The sequence goes on along the minus strand of JAOXOE010000632.1, from coordinate 20,886,774 downwards.
TGGTGAAAATGGGGTACTTCCAGTTCCTGAAGGCAACGTTCTGCTTCCAGTACATCTCCAGAAAGCAAATACTCTTTCAGCAACATGTCAATCTATTGAATTTTAAAACAAACAGAAAGCCCAATGCTAATGAAATACAACATTTAAAAGCTGTAAACTGTTTTGATAATCAGCAATCAACCCAGCAACAAGTTAGGTCTTGAAACCCACTGGAGTTTTTATAATTGTAATTAGATACAAGCAACCTGACAGTGTAAGCCAAATACCTATCAATAGTGCTAATACACACAGTTGAGCACCTAAATCATTGCTTTATAAGACACGTATCAGCATTACAGGTTAACATAGCTGTAATTAAGTGTATCTTCTTTTCTGAGCTCCTTTCTCCTATCAACAGTTACACTCTCACCTTCAGAACTCTAGCAGAACTTTTTTCTTTTAAACTTGCCCATTTCATAGCATGGAACTCTGAACATTCCTGTTTCTTCTCTTTCTTTAAAGTTACTGCTATGCTTTTAATCAGCTATACCAAAAAAAGAATCATAGTTTATCTCTCTTAGCCAGTTTCATCTTAGCTCTTCTAATTACTTCACCATTTTACACCATAAGCTTTCAAAAAGTGCTTAAAGTTTTGCTTAAAGCAAAAATAAGTGTGCAATTACAATACAGAATGTGTACTGGCATGCTCCCACCACTGACAAGTACTACAAAAATCAACATAATTATCCACTTAGGTTCTTTAAAATTACTTTACTGAAGTAAAAGTAAAAAACCTGAAACACTCAATTTTGCTACAGGACATCTCTCTTCAACTCAAACAAGATAAGCTTAGACAAATAGTAAACTCTAGAAGATAGTTTTGTAGAAATTAGCTACCTCTTTAGCAAGGTGCTTCACAGGCTGTTGGCCACCACCAGTCCCCCACAGGTTATCTATGCGCTTTCCACCCTTGGTCACGCTGAGCAACACAGTAGCTCGGTCCAGTGCAGCTCTAGAAAGCAAAGTTGGTGTTTTAAGTTATTGCAAAATCTCACTAAAAGGAATCTGTTAACGTCTCCCACTGCCAGTCCTCTTTAAGCAAAGTGACCAGATCCCTGGAAAGAGGACAGGAACATATCAAGAAGGCAGCAGGCTAGCTTCCCACAGATGTTTGCTGCTACCTCTCTACTTTCATTTGTACAGTGCTATGGACAGGTAACAATCCTGTGATGAGAGCAGATATGAATCATCAATGCAGAACTTGAAACATCCTCACAAGAAAGAATGTAATGTTTTGTTATGCAGAAATGGACTGCATGCAGGCCCCTTCAAGAATGCAGCTTGGCATTGTCTTATCTCAAATTAGAGGCCTGAGTTGCTTCCACACTGAATAACAGCTTTTCTACTGAAATACTGAAATTTTGGGTCTAAAGAAATTATGAAAACTTAAGAACTTAAGCAAGAGTGCTTCAGGAGGCTGAAAAAAAAGATGGTGAGAACTAGTGACTTTGTGGAGAAAATATTGAAAAAGGAAGTAAAGTGAGAAAAGAAAAATCTCACATCCAGTTAAGCAATATCCAGTTAAAGAAGGTGCAGTTATCCCAATTCTCATACTGGGGGGTAGCCAATAATAAGAACTCTATTCACCAAAATCTACTGAGCAGAAAAGACTAGCCAAGAAATAGCAAAGGCAGTAAAGCATCCTAGATGTGCACTGTGCAGGCTACAATCTTTCACAGCAGATATTTCAGTGAACAGTCAGTTACATCTGAACCCTCATGTTAAGCAGCAGCAGCTAAGCATTTCCTTACCCTCCACCTAAGTGTTACAAATGCAGTTTTTAGAATCTTGAAGATTTTAGCAGCCTTGGATCAAGCTTGAAGCACACACTTACAGTGAGAAATAATTAAACAAAAATACAGATAGTTATTAAAATGTCCTTCTTTGATAGAGATTGCTCCTTCAAACTTCTCACCCTGACGGGAAAACCAATTACACGTCTTGAAAAATACAGCATTACAGAGGAAGTCTGGGAAAGCATTGCATGAGCTCCAAACCTTTACAAGGCAAAACAGTTAATCCCTTGTCTGTTTCACAACATATTTACAGCAGCTGTCTTGATGCTATATTTACTCATTTAATCACTTTAAAGCTTTTTCAATGGATAAAACATTCTCTAATCACTTATTATTTCAGTTGGTTTTTTTTTCCAGCCTCAGACATAAGCTGGACAACAAACCTGACAAGCCAAACACAAATATATTAATGCATTTGTCAAGCACTTTCAGTATTTCTACTCTGACCTGGATAATTCTGGGTTTTATTGTCACCTTTATGAATTTCTTTATAGTGTTCAACTAAAGAATAAGATTTATCCTGAAGTCCTAAATCCCTGATCATCATCTTTGGCACGTGTAATAGAAAATTGTAGCTATAAGAGAAAACAAGAAAGTTACCGAGCTTGGACACAATCCACAGTGCCTTTGTAGCCATCTATGTAGGTACTGCTTAGAATCCCATCTCCAACAGCTCTAGCAATAAACTGGCCCACCAACTGCAACAAAACAAAAGCTTTTTTAATTAAAACTTGAATTTCAAAGTAACTCTAAGTAGACAATTACAATGTGCTTGGTTTTTGGATTTTATTGAAATGAGTGATCTCAAAGTGAAAATACAGCCTGGGAAATTGGTAGGGGATTACAGACAGCAAGTCAATCAAATTTTCAAGATAGAGTATATTTCAGTTTACTCAATTTTAACTGCAAAGAAAAAGCTTCCGGATACTAGTACAGAACTTTACAAACATACCTGTGGTGCCCTGGGAGAATCCAACACCAATTCAGGTAGGTCTTTAAGCAGTCTATCAAAGGATTTTTCCACATCAGTTTTGCTTACTACTGTCCCACAGAGATCAGAAATAAGCTTAGATGTCATTTCCCTGTGACTAGCCTTCCCTTCTAATGCCAAGGAAACAGCCAGCACTGGTACACTGTATTTCATTTCACCAAGGTTTAAATTCTTCAGCATCTCCTATATTAAGATTTGAAAAACAACAGAATAAGGTTTCATTATAACAAAAATATATTGTACAATTATATTACAAATATATAATTATATGCTTATATTTACATATCTGCTTATGTTGTTACTGTAACTCCTTAGATATTAGCACATTTCTTTACAGCATCTCTATACACTCATTTATAGGTAGCAGTTGGATTCCTTATGTGCTATAGGTTTGCCCCCTAAAATAAAGATGTAAAAAGCAATGTGACGTACCGAAACTTCATTTGTATCTCCATGTTCAAAATATTCCTGTATGATGGGTGTTAAAGTTTTTTCAAATGCTCTTTCATCCAGTGGTAAAACTACTGTTTCGTAGACACAGTTCTCCTATTTTAAAAGGCAACAAAAGCACATACCCTTTTGTAAATGGTACTGTTTCTTCCTACATCTCATACAGTGCTAAGAGCATTAAAATGTATTTACTAAATTCTTAATGCTTTAGTCTTGGTAGTCAGAAAATATTAGACTGTCTATCATTAAAGCATAGACAATGCTGGCTAAACGTCAAGTTTAATTTACTGTTGGCTGATTTGTCTGCAAGGATGAATTTACTGTTAAATGATGGTAAACACCCAACTTCTGTTTGTAGGATCCTAGTGACGCCACATGAATAGAGATCAAGTACCTACTGGCTACTTCTGAAGGGACAGCAACAGCCTGTCCCAGCCCACCCATTCACTGTGCCACAGCACAAGATTTAATTTTCAGTGCCTTCACCTGCAAGCTGCACTTCAGTCCCTGACAAATCGCCTGTTCTCTCTCCCATAAAGACTGCATGATCAGACAGGGAAAAGCACATACAAAGAATTTGCAGAATATTTGTGAGTAAAGACATCCCCCTAAGGGGAAAAGCAATCCCACAGCAACTGCCTCCTATATAACCTGGTCCTGCAGAGTTCCACCCTGCTGTAATTCTGTACCCTGCTCCTCATAGACTACACAAGCAACATTCAGGGCAACACTACCATTCATAGAAATCTGAAGAAAGAAGGTTTCCAACTAATGCTTAACGGAAAGAAGCACTCCATGATGAGTCAATATAGCAGAAGTCCAAAAGCCTATCCTACCATCACACTGACCTCCATTCAGAACCTTAGAGAAGCTAAGCATACAGAAGTTCCACAGAATACTCTTTATTATGTGCTCATAAGCCTAATCTTTAATAGTCTCAATTATTATTAATGTAAATGTTAATAAAAGGTCTTGAATTGCAGGGGAAAAAACTGACACTGAAATAAGGATTTTATATTTCCACATACCGTGCTGTCAGCTGCTGTGCTACAGCAAACTGCTTCTGCTCTAATGACACCATTGCTCTGCTCATGTTCTACACAACTGTTGTAGGGATCTCAGAAACGTCAGTCATCTGTGTCTGTAATCAGTGTTTTCTTTCCTCAACAATTTAGTGTTATAAAGCACCCTTTGCACACTGAGCTTTGTCGTCCCCTGATAATATGGCTGTATACCATCTTTTACAACACATTCTAAACAAATACACGCAAACAATATATCCAGGCTATCAACTTTGCACTAGTTTGAAGTGTTTGTATCACGTAGATTCAAAACATTGAGAAGGCTGAGAATACAGGGAAGATAAAATTCCACAAAGGACACTGTCCCCCTATTAAACTCCCAAGCTGAGAAAGTCTGTACTGCAGTTTTAACAATGTGCCTGTCTGTAATACAGAGCAGCATTGCAACATCCACCTCTCCATGGGAACCAGCAGTGAGAAACACTTCTGGTGCTGCCCAGTCAAGGCATGGAAAGAGGGCTTGAGGGTTAAGACTTGCCAATATTGCACTGTGACACTTCTACATCAGTTCTCTTTAACTAGCCAATAACACATTCGTTAACATAAAAATGAGCATCCAGTACAGCCTGGCTGACATTAACATAACTCTCAAGGTCAAACTTATTAATGTAAGTATTACACGAATTGAAATCAATAAAGGAAATAAAAAACAAGACTGCAAACAAATTATTTGCTTACCTGGTCATCATCATAATTAGGATCCTTAATATCTACTTCTTCTACATCATACACTTGACCAGGTGTTCCCCAAACTCCTTTACCACCTGCTCCACCTGGCAAAATACAGGACAGTAAGCAAGGACCACCAGTTTACAAAGAACTCCTCTGAGTTCAAGCAAACACTATTTCACTTAAGCATGACATACCACTGCTTGTGCTCACCTCCTGATTAACTACGCATGCTGAAAAGGGTATGTTTGTATGACCTGTTCCCACTTCAGCAACTAGTTTTCTCATCACTATCCAGTAAGATATTACAAACAGTATAAAACTACTCAAGAACTACTGAAGGTTGAGGCTGTACTTTCAAATATAACCATGCTTTAAATTTCCATTAATAACAGTCCTGTGAACTACCAACAGTTCAAATTTTGCTAACAAAAGGTACTTAAAGACTGAAATTAATGAGAGGTATACAAAATTTTCTGATAACAATACCACCCACTACTAGCTCCTATTGCCACCTGCTATCTAACAAGCAAGCAGACTGCAGTTTATTAGAAGGATTCTCAGTGGGAAGAAAACCCCACAAACTATGTTCTGGACAAACTCTTAATCACGCTCCCTCTTCATTAAGTTACACCCACCTTTCTTTGGCAGACCTCTTCCCTTTCCAGTCCGGGATCGCCTATCCAGGATTTTCCCCTTTGGGCTTGTTGGTACAGCTCCAACCTTCAGTGTCTCTCCATTGTCACTAACAGAGTCTCCTCTCCCAGAATCTCTAGAAGAATTTTTCCTCAACCTTCTCTTTGCTTTAGCATTTATTTTGGCTTCAGTAATTGAAGTTGCAGGAATCCAATTTCCATTTATTTCGGTCTTTCGTTCCTCAGACCCACCATTTTCTTCATCACCAGAAAATGGAGCATCGCTTAGATTCTCAAATTCTTAAGAAGTGAGACAGGAAAAAACCAAACTAGAGTTTTAAACAGTTTTGTGTTAGAATACAAAAAAACCACTGCATTATTTACAAAGGATTACAACATTAAAGAGAACTTTTAAACAGCTTTAAAGCAAATGATGTTTTTAAAAATATATCAACACATCACAGTAATAAGGAGTTCCTTATTCCTCTGCATGAACCACCCACAGTTTAAACAAAGCACATGTCAAGAGTTGGAATGCAAATCAATAAACCATTTTAACAGGTAAACCACAGAAAACCACTCCCTTGTTAAACAAAAACTATCAGTACTCCTCAGTGCATGAGATCTAAGTGTTTATCTCTCACCTCACCCACTCAGCTCTTGATTTAGAAACAAACAAAACTGCCAATACAGTAAATTTTCTAAGAGCTCACTAATGTTCTTACCCATCAAAGTAAAATTAATTTCATTAATCATCAACTAGCATTCCCTTCATTCAAGAAATCTCAAACACAGCCCATGAGCTGGAAAGCAATGATTTACACTTACAAGCATACAAAAACACCCCTACTTTTTTTTGTTATTAAAGTAATGGGGAAAAAAAAAAAAGCCACAATACAAACCCTATGGAGTTTGATAACAAAGCCTCATAGACTAAATAAATTCTTTTGAAACACTGATCTCTCTCCTTCTGTACAGACAGCCCCTGACTGTGGCTTCTGTCAATCGTGTTTCTCAAATGGCCAGGGTTTATTCCCCAGCACAATCACATACAATATGTAACTAGCTTTCTTTCACATCCAAGAAAAAAAGCTCGCTCACAACTTAAAAATCTGTAAGTGTCTCAGAGCACTGATAAGAGCTCTAATTTCACTTTTTTGGGGAAGTTAACTCACAGTCAGAATTTGTATCTAGTGTCTTATCTTACATAGTATTATGCAGTAAGAATGTCCCTCATCTGAGCTGTATGGTCCAGCAGAATGTCTTATTGTGAGCATTATGAGGAAAAGCCTTTGCTAAGTTCTTCCCCTGAACCCATCATGCCAAAAAATAAAGCACCTGCAGACCTATTTACATTCCAGTCAGCAAACTGGGAGTCCTTACAAATCAGAAGACACACAGGCAAAGGGAACAGCCTCATCTATTACAAGGATCTTCTTTTATTGAGGATTCAAGAGTCTCAAAGATACAACCTAAAGCCCCACGAAGTGCAGTGATGAGGCACACAAAAGAAGCTGCTTTTCCAGCTGTGCCAAGCCTGCTTTACAGAAAGGTTCAACGCCATAAACACATAACATAAAAGACAAATTTAAATTTGTATTTGAACTTACCTAAAGGTGTTACTTCACCACTCAACATATTCTAATTAGCAACACTCATTTGGCAATATTTCTCAGAACTACTTTTTTAAATTCAAAACAGATTCAGGAAAAATTGTTTTTAAATAAAACTGCACTAACAAAACATTTCCAACCTGCAAGTATTTACCTGTAACAAAGAGGATACTACACTACAACAAGAGAGTTTGATGCCACTGCCTCCTTTGTGATCAAAGACGTAACTCTGATACTAGTGTTCACAGATGTGAATGCTACAGCTGAGCAATAACGCAGCCATTTCAGTCTCAGCTTCATCTTTCCACTCATTACTCCCACAAAATCTTCCCTTTTATGCTTGTAGCAAGCTCTAAAACAAAAGCATACCAGGAAAAGGTTCCCCACAATGAGCTTTCCCAGTAACATTTTAATGAAACAATGAGAGATTTGCATAAAGCCAACAGAGGGGGGAAAAAACAGCAAAACCCAACAGAACAGGTTTCCTTCCTCTCATTCCCCAGAGAGACCCCATGAGCATGACCAGCTCATCTGAGACAAGTGAATTTAAGCTCTTCTTCAGGTCCACTCTCCCATGAAGTTCTCCAATTTACACTTGCAATCCAGCCATCCAGGAGCTACAATCTTCAGTGACTGCTTACTTTTTTCCTCAGTCTTCAAAGAAAATGGCTGACAAATATACAGGTCAGTCCTGAATCTGATGACTATGGATAAAAGAAGAGGCTACACTCCAAACTCCTTACACAAGTCTGATCTCAGGTTCAAGCCTAAAGGAAATCCTCCACAGAAAACATCCACCCACCAAGCTTCATATTTTGCACTGTATTACCAAGCTATTTTTTTTATACAATATCACTTCTAGCTACATCATTCTCCTTAATACTACAACCAACTGACCCTCCACTATCGGTTACCTACTTAAGCGGAAAAAAATAGGTTGAACTGATACACCAGTTTTCAACAATTTTCTATAATAAAATTATTTTATTGAGAGCACATATAAAATGATGCAGATCTTCAGCTTTTCATTTTTACATCATATAACATATACACATGTAAATACTATTCAGTATTGTATAAGCTTTAAAACTTTGCTTACTACATACTAAAAACGTACCCAAATTTACCATATCACCCAGCTATTAAGCCCAAAAGAGACGCTTCAGATCTGTGCTTTTGTGGTGTTACCTTAATTAACAAAGCATTCAGTAAGTATTGAACTACACAAATTTCATTTGACCAAATTAGGTCAATTCAGACTACCTAAGTTTCCCACCTACTATCTACATATAATTCTAAAATGCTGAGATGCAAAGCATTGCCTACATTAAAAATGTTCTGGCTTAAAATAAATAAGTTGCCACTTGAACTGCTTAACATATATGGCTTCTTAACGTGCACATGACTTGTTTCTGAAAAACATTAAAACCTACAGAAACTGTGGTATAAAAAGGTCAGTGCAGATCACCATGATCTTTGGAAGACACAGAAAAAACAACATAAAACTATTAACTTGTCTAAACATGGTAAGATGATGTGGGCAGAACAGCCTATCTCAGGACAGCCTCTAACACATATCTCGTAAATTCTTCTCACGCCAGCCCACTTCTAGCCTAGCCTTTTTATTACTTGTTTCCTCTGATTTTAAACTATACAGCCACATAATAGCAAAATTTGTACCTCTCAATTACTCTTGAGCTTATTTTTCATACCTGCATTAACAGAAGTCAGATGGCAAAAATTCCAAAGCCATTATTATTTAGTAAGTTAAAGAAATGTTAATTTCACAGTTTTAACAAATTTTGGAATAAATGTAATCTAGCAGGATACTATGATATATAACAGAACCATTCCAAAAATTCTTGCTGAAGACTTCTTTTTAAAACTATTTTTCTACAGAGAACACTTAATGTCAGCTAAGGAAATTTAAGTAAAGAAATACTAAATACATTACTTACCTGTTGGGACAATATAAATCTGCTCCTTTTCTACTTCCATAGCTGCTTAACAGAACTGAGTGTAAATGTAAACTCTTATTCCAAGTTTTCCTCCAAACCTAAACAAACAGAAAAGAATTCAAGGGAAGAAAAACACTACACCAAATCATAAGGAGGTAAAAAGCTGCAACAGTTTCACTCACAAAATACAATGCAAAAATGGGATGGATAAGTTATAATTAGCTATCAGCAACCACTGAAAAGTTTCTGGGAAAATAAATAGTGTAAGATGAGACACCACCACCTTTTAACACATCTATGCCTTAAAGTCAGCAATGTCAGTTTTGTTTACGAAGTAGGCACCAGGATCAAACCGTTATTTTAAGGGGAAAAGCCTTCTGTATGCAGTCTTAGCTGATAAAAGCCACTTCTACCAAATTAGACTGTCCTATTCTGCAAAGCGGCTATCTGTACGAGCATACAATATCAATATTATAATTGCATCCACAAGAGTAATGTTCTTCAGGTGACCTACAGAGATAAAACAGTACTAGTTTATCAAGTTCAAACCAGCACTCATAAAACAAGCTGTTTTGCATTCCTCCCCTTAAGAACAGTCTGTATGTTCTCCTGTATGCGTACACACAGCTGTCAGGTTTTCACATCTGTGCCTCTGCACCCTTTAAGCACTCCTTACAAGCACTGTTGAATCTGCAAGAGATGAAGTTGAAGACATTCTTTTTTCTGGTACTTTCTGTCTTCCTAGCAGCTGCTATTCTACAAACCATCCCATGTCACTGTGAAAAAAATGGTATTATCCATCTTTCCTTTAGGTACACAAAAGAACTCCCTATATACTTTTTCACCTGTAAAATTTTCACAGAGCTCTTTGTAGTTCTGCGAATATTAGCAGTATTTGTGTCTGCCCCATAATAATTTAGCATCTCTTTTCTCTTTCTCATTCTTTGCTTCCCTGAAAACAGCTTACTGTTGAGGGGCAAGATTGTGACTGCACTCCCTTCCACTTTTCTGTCCTTTCCTTGTTTCTCCCTCTCATGCCCACTTGCCTAACACAGACCTATGCAAATGCAAATGATTCATCACAGACCACTAACAATAAACTCTGGTTTAGGGCACTGTATCAAGCTGTTGTGATCTTGGATTTCCTAATACCAGCCAAAACAGTTAACGGTTTTGTGTAACAGGAAATCCTCCAAACCCCACATCATTTTTTTATAAGAATGGGTCTTTTTTTCGGTTACCTCAATCAGTCATTCAGGAGTTTCTCAAGGGATCTCAGTCACTGTTGATTTTTTTATGGCTCTTAATTTAATCTGTGCAAATTATCTTGCAAGAAGAGTTATTTTTCCTAGTGGAATGTTCCATCAGTTATCCACCTCTTCGAAAAAGAAGACAAAGGACAAAATCCGTATTATGTAACGATCACAGCTTACACCACTTGTAATCAAATCCTAAATTTCAAGCAGAGAAATACTTCTTCCATAGAGGATCCTAGCTGAAATTCTCCCACTACAGCAACATAACAACACAATTTTTATGTGCTGTCCTGTTTGGATTCAGCAACCTGATTTGTTTGTAACAAGGACGATGGAAAAACTGAGCGTTACAATTCACAGTGTTATGCTGATCAGGAGACACACTCAATTTAGTAGTGTATCCTCTCATTAATGTAAGCCAACATGTCTGCTGCTATTTATCATTACTTTACAAAAGTTTATATTTTACAGATGTACTAGATTACACAACCAATCAACTACAAAATACAATTTTTAAATTTGCAATACAATTAAAAACATCTGAATAAGAGTAACCCAAACATAATACATAAGATACCCAAGACAATACAGGAACAAAATAGACTGAAGTATATTTTGAGCATCTGCAAAATGAGAGTGCCACAAGAGATCTTTAGCAGTCATACAAATAGTACTTTTGAAGTAGTTCAGCAGACAGGGGTATTTCCTAAATCACTGGACACCACCACCAAAATATGTTCAGCTCTCTGCACTCACCACCTAAATTGGCAGTTCTACATCCATGAGTTATATAGTGGCAAATTAACATATAGGAAGAACACTTCCAAAACTTATCAAGACCTTCCACCTACACAAAACACCTCTGAGGAACTTACAGAAAGCTGACACAAATTTTCTGTTCCTCATAACTTTAAGCAAACTATCACCCCTTTATAGGGTGATATTTAAGCCCCTATCACCCAGGCTCGAGAGACCTGCAAACACCAGCTGCTGTTGTGCAGGCACACCCAAGAACCAGGTAAGACTCAGCTGCCCCCACACAGCCCGTGCTGCTGTGAGGAACCAATGGAGGAGCGACGGTGCCCCTGCAGAAAAGCCTCGAAAGAGGGACGACGCCCGGAGGGAGCAGGAGCAGCAGTGGGCCCCGCCACCACACCTGAAGTGGTGGCACACGCCTGGAAGCGCTGACCAGGCCCAGGAGTAGCCCCTGGCTCACGGGACATGTTCACAGTCACCGCCGGAGCATCGACGCGAGGCCGGGGGGGTGTCAGTGATGGGAAACGGCTCCTCACGGCGTCGAACGGCCCCTCATCGCACGCCCCATCGCCCCGCGCGGCCCGGCGGTCACTCACGCATCGGCAGCACCGCCCGCCGCGCCCGCGGGCAGTAGGGAGTCGGAGCCCCGCGCGCCCTTCCGCAGACCCCCCTCCACGGGCGGCCGCGCACCAGACCGTTACCGGGCGCCTCGCTCGCGCCACAGCTCCCGTGCCGTGCCGTGCCGTGCCGTGCCGCCCCCACGCAGCCGCGCGTGCGCCTCTGCCAACTTGTTTTTGTTTTCTTCCCCCCCTCCCCGCCCTAGCGACACGGCCGCCAGCAGTGCTGCTCATTGGCCAGCTGCCGCCCTCCGCCGCAGCCAATCGGCAGGCGTAGCCGCTGTGGGTGGGGCCAGCCCTCAGGAAGAGGAAAAGGGAGACGGGGAGTGAGGGCGAAACCAATTCCAGGGGTTAGGGATGGGGGAATGGAGAGGGGAAGTAGAGCGGGGGAGCGGGCAGGATCCGTTCAGGAGGGAAGCAGGGGCAGTCACGTTCGTGCAAAACAGCCGGCCCCGCTGCCCACAACCAACGGTGCTCGCTCGTGGGGCGGCGAAGGAAACGCTTCTGTGCGTGAGGGAGCCCGAGAGGCTCCGCGGTGCCGCTGCCCTGGGCCCCTTCCTGCCCCAACCCCGACCCGCAACCTCCGGCCTGGTGGCTAGCGTGAAGGCGGTTTAAACGCCTGCGCAGAGGAAGCGTTTGGGGGTACTGCAAAGACACGACATCAGACGCTTCCACTTCCCTGTCGAACACAGACCAGACTGCTCGGAAAAGCGCAGCAGGCTGTGGTATCCCGAATCCTCAGCATTTAAAGAGTAATGGCATCAGTCAGCAGCACCTCTGACATGTTAAGGCTAGGTCTGGCACGTCACACACCACCACGTGGGATAATCGGTGGCACCCACACACCGTGCAAGGAGGCAAATGGGTGCTGGCAGCTCGAGAGACATGTCATGGTTGAGAGCCCTGTGTGCCCTGGGGAAACTGGGACAGCCGTGTCTGGCTCCACTTCAACAGAGCATCATCCCCCTCATAGAATCACAATTGTTTATACTGGAAAAGACCTTAAACATCACAGAGTCCAACCATAGAATACAAAGATTTAGGTTGGAAGGACCTTAGAGACCATCTAGTTCCAATCCCTGTCCACCACCTTATCACAAATCCATTTCTGAAGCAAAACAAGGGAAGAAGAATGTGTTGTTCTTGGCTAATGTGGGATTTCAGACCTTTAGCTCCCTCCTCACAGACCCTCTCTAGTCAGCAAGGGGTGTTACAGGACTGGGAAACACCATACGTGCCCCACAGCTGGCTGACAGGATTCCCACTGTTCAGGCATAAGGTGCTGCAGCCACTACTGCTGAAACTCTTTTAACACAGTGTTGCTCTGGGACCATTTTTTCAAGGCCTGATTTGATGGAGCTTTGGACAACCTGGTTTGGTGTCCCTGCCCATGGCAGTAGGGTTGGGCCTAGATGATCTTTAAGGCTCCATCCAACTTATACCATTCTGTGGTTCTATAACTGACAGCTAAACCCTGCATATCAATTCACAACTTTCCAGACTTTCTACCTTTAGTTTACATTTACCCTGTTTATTCTATAAGCCGGGCCTGAGTCCAGACACCTAATTAGCCATGATCGTTTCCTTCCATTGTTGTGTATTTTGCCTCTATTCACAAGCCCTCCTGAAAATTCAGCTAACCCTTTGTTTTCTCTGTAATTTGTTACTCTGGAGAGCTCAAGCAGTAGCAGTCCAGTGCTAGGAGTGAAGAAAACAACTTACCTCTTCTGCTTTAGAACTTTTGCACTGCAGGATTTTTCAGCTGCCAGCAAAAGAATCCTTCTCATTTAATACTTACGACCTGACTTTTGCAGTACTTTTACATACTTTTCCAATATATTTCTACTCCAGCGTACTTTTGACCAAACTAAAAGCGAAACATTCCTTTTGTAAGAGCCTTTGACTTCATTTACTTTGACTTTCATTTACTTCATTTACTTCATTTACTTTGACTTTCATTTGCCCAGCATGCACGAATCATCAAAAGTAGGTTTAAGAATTAAAACAACAATATCTATTAAAAGAATGTGCAGCACAACTGTCTTTTTAATGATAAGTAAGATAGAGATTGGAGGGGTTGGACCCCTGAAAATCATCTAGTCTAACCCCCAAAGTACATCTAGTACTTCCCCTCATCAGATAAATGACAGAAAGAAAATCTTTCTTGCTCATCGAGACACTAACTTGCAGATATTTTCAAGTAATAGCAGTTCACCCTACTCACACAATGATTTTTTCACATGTAACCTAAAAGCAGCCTCAAAAGATGTTGTCACTTCTCCATTACACAAAAAATTCCTTTCAGGTTTGCTCTTTGCACCTCCACTGATGAGCATGTTCCAATGAAACCACTACAGTCATCACCAGGGTCTGGAAAATAAATCCCAGCAATTAACAGAGATCATGGAATTCACCTTCCCCTGCAAGACAAAACTGGGGGTTTAAAGGGATTTTTCAGTGAAGAGGAAAAAGATTGCATAGAAACTGAAAAATTAGTCAGAACTGGCTCAAAAGAAGATGCCACAAAATACCACTTCAGTTCATCGTGCCAGTTACAGATTCTAAAGCACTATGGAAAACTCTTAAGAGGGCTTTCTGGTAAAATTTAGATCTGGATCACTACTGAGATGCCAAAAATTGGGACAGTAGTCAAAAGACAATGAAAACCCCAGAACCATCCTGCACGCCTCCAGACAAGAACATGGTGTGGGTTTGCTTTCTTCTGCTGAATGTCTCTATTGGCAGCTGGGTTATCAATCACTGTAAATCTCGTCTAGATTTGACTGCCTATACTTGCTGGTTTCTAACCCTGTGACCTGAAAAGGGGCTGACGTGCATCAAACACTGAAAGATAATTTTTTTTCCCACTGCATCAACTAGTCTGCTAAAAGCTATCGCCTTTTTGCCTTTCTAACCTTAAAACCGCCTGCAATACTTCAAAGACAGCGGATCACATGCTCATCTCTTGGCTGTAGAGACCTGCTCCCTCCCCCAGCCGTGCTAACAGCAAATACACCACCGACATCCCCCTAAGCCCACAGGAGAGCAATTGCTCCGCCCACAGAACGGAATAACATAGGAAACCCACCC